>OY720022.1:17019860-17406758 GCA_963082485.1 Eudonia mercurella | reverse complement strand
CGCGCACCTTTTGGGCGAACGTGCACTGCCCTCTAACGGCGATGGCGAACTTCCCTTCGATCTGCTCTTGGTTCTGTATGTCGGCGCAGGCGTCTGTTGGTTCGACGAAGGCGACGCTGCCGGTGAGGTGGTTGCCGGTGATCTCGTGGCCAAAATGGCCAGGCCCCGCGGGGAATATCTTGTCTTCTATCTTCACGCCGGCGGGTACCACGCCGTTCTCTATATCACTCATCGAATTCCATTTGGACATCTCGCGCATGAACGTAAGCCCTTCAGCGGCGTCTTTTGATGATCTCGCCTGAAATAAAAAAAAAAGGAAGTGAGTTAATAGCCTATATGTATACTTTCCCACTGCTTATCCTTGGAATTAAAATCTAACATTAGGCTATCGTCTAATGTTTAAAAGAGTTTACTAAAAAGAGTTTTTAAAAGAAGTTCTATTGTCTCACTCACCGTAGAGATCGGGTGCAATAGCTGAATACACGAAAGTTTTAAAGAGTTTATTAAAAAGAAGTTCTACTGTTCTACTCACCATAGAGGTTGTATACAGCAGCTGCACCCTCACATCGGGCAGGGTCTGTACAGCTACGTCCATGTCGGAGAGCGCGTTTATCTGTCGCAGGTCGTTGAAGTGGGGGATACGAAAGTTTTAAAGAGTTTACTAAAAAGAAGGTCTATACCCCACTCACCGTAGATGTTGTATACAGCAGCTGCACCCTCCCATCGAACAGGGTCTGCACGGCTATGCCCACGTCTGATAGCACGTTTACCTGTCGCAAGTCGTTGAAGTGGGGGATACGAAAGTTTAAAAGAGTTTACTAAAAATAGATCTATACCCCACTCACCATAGAGGTTGTATACAACAGTTTCACCCTCCCTTTGGGTAAGGTCTGCACGGCTATGTATGGACAATTGAACATACACTCTTTTAAACATGCAACGCGCCCTCGTTGCATGCATGCGCGGGTCGTTGAACGGGCGAAGGCGGGGAAGGAGGCGAATGTTTAAAAGAGTTTTTAAACATAAGTTTTACTCACCGTAGAGGTTGTATACAGCAGCTGCACCCTTCCATCGGACAGGGTCTGCACGGCTATGCCCATGTCTGATAGCGCATTTATCTGTCGAGGGTCGTTGAGGGGACGAAGGCGGGCGGGGGGTCGGGCGGCGGTCGACCCGAGTAACTGTCGTAACGGCTGGCGGACTTTTTCGGCCACGAGAGACGCTGTGTTAGGACACGTCCTGTGTACAAGAGGGGCTCGTAAATATACAATGTATATACAGAGTAATTTTAGCATGTTTTTTTTAAATAATACCTATATTAATATAAGAATGTCAAGACTACATAAATACCATAGTAAATGTGTACGATTAAACGTATTTGTTTATTTTTCAAACAGTTTTCAAATACTTAAAGAACGTAGGTTTGTTTAATTTCAAGCACTTATTTTCATTAAAGTTTTGAAAAGTCATTTCAGTTCATTTTAATTTAAAATCACATGGTATAAGTTTACAAATTTTAGATCTAAAGCACATGATAAGTAAAACCCATGAGCGTACCTGGGGGGAGGGGGGGGGGGGGGGCAGCGACCCCTACACAACACACCTACATGAAACATTGTCGTTTGTCATACACACTACACAAACACACCTACATGAAACATTGTGTCCGTTAAGGTACTAACTAATATTTGTGTTTGCACTAATTATTTTGTGTTTGTACTAATTACGCTCTAATTACGAACTAAAAGATGGCATAACAGGAAACGTGAAATCGACCATATTCGTTTGTCATGGTCGATGTAGGCGTTTGTGTAGTGTGTATGACAAAACAGCCGCGGACGATCCGACCTAAAAAATCTGACTTGCCCCGCTCTAGACCAGAAGCTGGGTACGCCCATGAAAACCCATGTATTACGAGGGTCGGAGGCATGGAGTTCTAAAATTACCGGCAGGGCACTGCCTAGTTTAGACAAATACAAACAAATATTAAATTTATGTTATAGGTTAAGCTCATTGTCTATTGTAGTTTTGTGAAGAGAAAATAAATATTTTTTATTATTATTTATTATTATTTACCTAGTCCAACAATTTTCTTAAAACAACAAAGCACTACTCACTTCCTAAATTTATCATCGTCATCGTTCTCAATCTTCAGAGTGAAGTAGGTGGTATTCTTCCCGGCGGTCGCTAACGACAACGGCAGAAAGTGAGCCTCCGTAGTCAGCACATAGTTTTCCAACTTGACTGGCAACTTCTTGTCCTCCCCGAACAGCATGTAGAGGTATTTAAAGGTCTCGGCCAGCACGAACGAGTCCATTCGGTCCTCGTGCACGCGCGTGCGCACGTCGTTGACGGCCGCGTACCCGCAAGGCACGCGGGTATACTGTTGCAAGGCTTTGAGTACCGTCTTGCCCACGTGCAGATAATGGTCGTCGCCAGTCACACGGTGGAGGAAGTACGTGGACTCGAGGAACTCCGGCCGGAGGGGGTATTGACCCCAGTGAACCTAAAAGGGGAGGCGTTTAAAAACTTTGGTTAAGACCTACAAATGCCCTTACTGAGTAATTCTTAGTACACTGTCGGGAGACCTTCATGCTTTCAGGCATGCATTCAGGGTGGGAACCCTGTGTAGACTTACGAACCGATGGCATAGTGCCATTTATATAGTAGTAATAGTGATATTTGTAGCCACAACTGAATAAATGATTTTGAATTTTCTTTTCTATGAACACCACTTGCATTTTAAGGCATCTAACTGGCCATGTATGATGCCGTGATATCACTACAACTTTACTATAGTTAATTAAATAACGAACTGAAAACCAGTAATTATAAATAATAATACCAATTCATAAACTATTGTGCCTCATGCTACGGCCGCACTATCGCGGTATCGCGAACATTTTCTGTTTTCACGACATTGCTGCACCACTACTACTATACAGGTTCGAATCCTGGCTGGGTCGGGTAGGCATTTAACTTTTTCAAAATATAAAAAAAAAATCTCAGCTACAAGCCTGTTTTTTCTGTAATTACAAATATAACCCAAGTAATTACAGGGTGTGGCTGTATATGGTGTGGGGTTATTTTAAAATCTTCCAGTTGCATGAACTTGCTCCCAATTCGGCAGGTATTAAGGATGGCGGCTTTATGTAATGTATTTATTGTACTATCTTTCAGGTCTATAAATAATCTGGACAAATCGGACTATATACACTTTTTCTTGTTCCAGATTCGAATAATTTCTTCTCTTAGGTCTGCGTATTTACTTATATTTTCTGTTATTGTTTTTTTTGGATATTATGGGTGTTGGGGTCTGCGATATCTATCAGGTAAGTTTTATTGTTCGTTTTGTCTTGCAGTGTTAAATCCGGTCTACTGAAATGTGTGGTTCTATCGGTGAGTATAGGGCGATCGTAATATAGTTTGTAAGAGGTGTTTTCTATAACAGTTTTGGGTGAGTATTATTATTATTATTTGTAAGTGTGTATATTTTTTCTCAGTCAGAAGCCGGTTTTCTCTATAATTACGGGTTCAAACCAATAATTACAGGGTGTGGTGTGTTGTCGGTATATGGTGTGGGGTTATTTATTTATTTGATTTTATTATTTTTATTTTTATTAATCTTAAATCTTAGATTTAGGTTTTATAAAAATTATATAAAATATATATATTTTAACATCGGAAAAATAGTTCTCGCCTATGGCGGTTAAGTACGGCAATAGTACAGTTAGCCGGCGTCAGGGCACGAGGGAAAGAAATCAGCTAATAAATATATTATTTTAAATATATTCAAATTGTAATACCTGGAAATCGGAAGTGAATGCCTCCGGTATGAAGGTGTGCCGCTGCATGACCTGGTACAGCATCTCGTGCGTCTCCACCGCGGGCCGCACGTCGCCGAGCAGCACCTGGAGCCCCGGCCAGAACGCCAGCAGCGCGTCCATGAAGTTGCGGGACTGCAGGTGCGGTCTACAATCATATATCTATATATTAATACGTGAAGCAAAATCTTTGCATCCCTTCTTTAGCAAATTGCGCGCAAGGAGGAGTGTGAGATTTGGTTTAGTTAAAGTTTATATGGAGTAGATCTCACAAACGGTAAAATATATGTATAATATGTCTTACAAATACATTAAATTAAATAAATATTGTTTCGTACATTTTTCAAAAATGGAAGGGGAGCGGCCGAAATCTGTCAATGCCAATCCAAACTCATATTCGATCTTTTTAAAATTTTCACTGATTAGGATACAATCCTGCAGCCTAAATAAAATATTGTTTCAAAATGGAATCGGAGGAAATGAAGTAATAGGGATTAATGACGACAAACACTATTATAATGTTTTTTTTTTAAATTTTCATATTGAAATTGGGTTAGCGCTGTTTAGGAATAATTAGGACATCTATATTTGGAGGTCCAAGAAGGCATGGACTCTAATTTTTTTTATTAGGTCTGTCCTCAGAACTATATAGCTTTAGTTATTATTCTGAGGTTCTATTCGTTTTAGAAATCTTATAAAAATTAATTATGGGTATCGCTTCTTTGTGGGTGCCGATTATGAGTATGACATTTATTTCGAGATCCAAGATGGCAAACGTTATTTTTTTAATAAAGTCATTAGGTGTATTTGTTTTTGAAGTTTTGTGGGTTCGATTATAAAAATGATATTTGTTTCGAAATTCAAGATGGCTGACGTGATTTAAAAAAAAGTAAATATAATTTCGTTTTTAAGGTTTTGTGAGTGCCAAATAAGAATATGACATCTATTTCGAGATCCAAAATGGCGGAAGTAATATTTTTTTAAAGTCAATATGGGTAGCTATCGTTTTTAAGATTTTCGTGGGTACCAATTATGAATAGGCCATCTATTTTGAGATTCAAGATGGCGGACGTAATGTTTTTTTTAAAGTCATTATGGGTATAGTTTTTAAGGTTTTCGTGGGTGCTGATAATGAACATGACATCTGTTTTGAGACTCAAAATGGCGGACGTGTTTTTTTTAATAAAACTAATATGGGTATTGGCATTTCGCAAGACTGCGAAGGCGATGTCACACTGTTAGTTTTTTCGCTGTGGTCATGGTCATACAATCCCTGTAGTCAAAAACTTTAGTGTAAAGTCTTCAAGTCTTCTTTAATTGATTCATTGAAATGCTGTTGTGAAACATTTCAATGACTGGGAGACCCTTCAGTCATTAAGACTTAGCATCCCGGACAGGAGGTCGCATGAATTTACTAATACCAACAAGTCAAGCAAGCAAAAAAAAAATCACCATTAGTTCAAAAGAAAGTCGATGTGCAAGACTGAGATACAATAATTTTGACTACCATGTTCTTTTGGCGTGAAGAGACTCCATATTGGCCTGTGGTCAAACAGTCGCCTAGAGAAGAGATTGTCATAAAGGAATTTATGTTTAAATTTATTTACCTTAAAGAAAAGCTTTGCCCTACTTTAAACACATTGCGCGCACAGAGGACTGTAAGACTTGGCATAGTTAAAGTTCATAACCCCTTGAGTGTCGATCGACCACCAGGGGGTCGACCGCCTAACTCTCTCGCTTTCGATCGCTTTGAAGGCGAGGCAAGGAGGAGGCGTCATCTTGTCATGTCGAAAGCAATATGAAAGCAATATCGAAAGCTATAGGCTATAGCTTTCGATATTATTCGAGATTATATTTCGATATTATATTAGAAAGCGAGGCGAGGGCCTCGCTTTCAGAGCGATCGAAAGCGAGAGTGTTAGGCGGTTGGGGGGCAGGTGGCCGATAACAATTAAAATTCTATTGTGTCTGGTATTCGCGCACTCGAGCTCATAAGGAGACGGAGTGCAGAAAGATAAAACGTATGTATAATATGTTACAAAAAAACATCAAAAGATATTATAAAATGGGGATGATTGAAATTTGTCAATATCAAACACATATTTTTTAAATTATCTTGGTAACTACAAACTCTTCAGCCGAAATAGTAAACATCTTTTAATAAAAATTACGGTCGACTGGGCGACCACTAGTACATCCTCGGAACAATAAGCTTTAGCTATTATTCTGAGGCTCTATTCGTCTTTGAAAACGTAAAAAAATTCAATATGTATCTTTTCTAAGGTTTTCGTGGGTGCCAATGTATATGACATCTATTTCGAGATCCAAGATGGCGGACGTTAAAAACTATGGAAAGGCCAAATGTTTTGTCGACCTTATGTTGAACGGCGAAATAAATTTCGATATCCCGTGGTAAGCTCGTAAATTTTGTTGCGATCGAACCAATTACAAGTTGGAAAAGTGTTGCAAATGTTTTTCTGCCACGAGCCGAGTTTAAACACCCAAATTAATAACGAAAAAGTAATTAATGTAGAAAAAATAAAATTTATATGAATATTTGCCGCAGGTCGTGCACTTGGAGAGGCCTATGACCAGCGGTGGACTAGTCATCATCATCATGCCATTTTATGTTTCCGCTGCTGGGGCACGAGCCTTCCCTATGCATGGATAGGGAGAATGGGCCATTAACTACCACGCGGGTCCAGTGCGGATTGGTGGTTGTTAGCGACTGCTAATGCAGCCGGGACCGACGGCTTTACGTGCCTTCCGAAGCACGGAGGAGTCCGAGATGATACATTTGTGGTCACCTGTGTTTGATGACCGGCCTCAGCACTCGCAGACCGGGCGCGTTAACCACTGCGTCATCGAGCTCCTCAGTGGACTAGTATAGACTGATAATTGCGTACAAAATTCAACTAGGGCCCAACTCACCTGTGCATATGCACGGCCAGCATAACGGGGCCCCTACTGATGTACTTCATGACCGCGTTGTAGTGCCTATTGAACCTAGCCAGGTATTTCTCGTCGCCGAGCAGGATGTACGCCTTGAGGCAGTACTCGTAGTAGGAGTCTATGCCGGCGCCCACTCCAGAATCTTTACGGACCCAGTCGCCCGAGTGGATGTTTATCACTGTACCCATCAGATCTGACGTCCTGAAACAATAGGAGTATAGTATTCAGGGTTCGAAGGGATAATTATGATAATAACACATGGATAATTAATAATAACAAAACAATTCTCTTAGTAATAACTGTACTTCGTACAGCAAAGGTTTTATAAGGCACTGATAATCCTGTGCGAGTCTCTGCGCTTCTCGCTGATGATTAAGAGACCCTGTAGTAACTGTATCGATTGTGAAAGTAATAAAATACTTTCGAAACACAGTAGGTACTTGTAACAAAATATATTATTTATTTTGTTACAACCGCGCAAAATTATTACTCTTACCTTTATTTGTTTCAAACAATACATAATCTAGCTGTGTTATTTATTATCTTGATAATTTCGATCCATATCATACATTTATTTTAGTTGTAGTTAAGGAACTGGGTGGCCTACCACCCAGTTCCTTAACTACAACTACCTACAACCTACCCTTAGGTAGGTAGGGGTTGGCGAATGAAGTACTATCTGAAAACAGCATCTTATCTTTAAATTTAAAAAAAACGACAAAAATACTAACGCTTTTTGCTGCGTTTGTTTGGTTGTATGGGTAAAGTTTCTTCTTATATCGCCTAGCTAGCGATCTTATCTTAGATCTGTTCTTACATTATCTTATCTGAGCCTGCCACCATAGCAAGCAATATATGTTAATCGCATTGTGTTCCGTAAGTTATGTATTATAAACAACCAGTTGCTCAGTAGTTCCGGAATATTCCAGATGATTGCATAGCAAGGTAGATAAACAAAAGCGCTATTAATTGTACCTGTGGTGTACGTCAAAAGACTGCGGGGTATGCATTTTCATTATTACCCAGACGAATAAAAAAGTCATAGCGAAATAACGAAGTTAATTAACTCTTAAGGTTAGCGCACATTATGTCAGGCCGCAGCGGGTCGGATCGCAGCGCATAAATCCGCTCAAATCGCTCGTATGTATTTTATATGAACTATCGCACACTATGCCGGGGCGCAGCGGGCAGCCTATTCCGCCGCGGATTTAGGTTGCGTGCGATGCGGCCCGCCCCGCCCCGCTGCGCTTCGACACATGCTATAGCAATGTATAGCAAAGCAACCGTCAATCCGTCAATGCGCTGCGACCCGGCCTGTCACTAATGTGCTATGTAAGTATTTTACGCTGCGCTGCGGCCCGCTCCACCCCGCTGGGGCCCTACATAATGTGCGCGAACCTTTAGCAATACTTAGTAGTGCTTTAGCTCATTACAGCTCTTAATGACAACCGAATGCAAAATGTCCATTTCTCAACTTCTTTGTCTTTTTGCGAATTTTACAGAATGTCATTATGAGCTGAAACGCTTTAGCTGGGTTAAAATAGCTATCGCGACTTTCACTATATAGACAACACATTTAAAAAGGTTGAATTTTACCTGGGACTTGCTGTAAAAAGAATTGTAATAATGGTGCCTGCAAAATTTGCGTTAATGTAATGTGTAAAGTATAGTGTGTATTTATAACAATACTGGGCTGTTTACAAATACCAGGATATTTATCCGCAGTGTTTTAAAACAAGGGTGGTATATCAGCTCTAGATGAGAACCCACCCGAAAATGTATGTAGATAAGCCCTACATACCTTTTCTCATCACTGGTAATAACATAGATAACTTTGCTAGCCAAGTGAACTTAGAAATAGCGATTACCGACCAAACCAAGTAAATAGTTGAAAATCGAACTCCTAACCTTGGTTATTATTAATTGCAGTTCAACAATGCGTCTTCTAGTATAGAACATGATAGACAAAACTCTTTATATTAATCAACTTAAAACATGGTGTATTCAATAGGAATACACAAAGTTTCAAATATTAATTACAACAATCAGTGCTACAATAATTTGAGTGAACTTGTTGCAAAAAGTTAATTACAAACATTTAGCTAATATAGGATCGAGTAATGTAACGTAACGTTATGCATTTAAAACAAATTAACGAACAACGATTGCAATTTAAAGCAATCGCTAATAGCAAGTCAGTAGGTACCTACAGTGTGACGCAGTAGATATGGTTTACGGCTACGCATGCAAGCCTTTTTTAAAACAAAGACGACGCACATGAAAGCCTTTTAACTTAATTTTACATTATACATCGGAGAAGCGCTTGGCCTTCATATCTAACCTGATAGTTACGAGAAGGCCGAAAGGTGAAAGCGCACTTCAACCGAAATCCTCACCTACTGAAGAATTGGCTATTTTATTTTTTAACTGTCGGAACACAACAACGTTAATAATTAATTGAGTTGTTATAGCGACAGACTTGATAAAATGGTGGTGGCTAGTCAGCCAGGCGAACTTAAAAAACTCTACTGCCAACAAAACCGAATAATATAGTATCCCCGCATCCCGCAAGGTGCTCCTTCACACAACCCACTTAGGTAATAACTCATTTTTACCTATGTCTGATCTTCCATAATCTGTCCATCGCTTTGTGCGCCTTCTGCTCGTAGACCGGGCTCCCGGTAAGCCGTGACAATGCAGCCATCTCCAAGATCATGGTCCCGGCGCAGGCGGTACACGTCTCTCGGGACTCGGGCAGGCCTCGGATCCCGTGCCGGAGGTTTATCTGACAACATTCAAAACTCAATAAATAAAAAGGCTTTATTCAGTCACACTAGCCGAATGCCGCCTGAAAAGTCTAGCCCACGTCAGCACGTCGTGGACGCCTGAAGCGCCTCAACCGTTGGCGAGAAGATTTCGGAGGCATGGTGAGAAGTCGCCAGGGATCGCGAAAGGTGGAAATGTTTGGAGGAGGCCTTTGCCCAGCAGTGGATTCCGATCCGATCCGAACCCTTCGGAGATTCTAGTAGGACACGGGGACACGCACTAGTGAAGCTGAAAATACCGTCTGAAGCACTCAGCAAACTCTCTCCAAAAAAAACCAGCAGTGGGTAAATAAAAAAAAATGTTTTGGCTGTAAAATTTGAATGTCACTACATCATTAGTTCGTAAGCGCAATTGATTCGTGGGCGGGACAACCACCCTTACGCAATACGCGATGAACGCACGGGTTACAAACAATCATTTTATGTTCCATTGATGACGTTTTATACTGTTAAAATTAGCAATTTGTTTGTAGGTAATAAACTTTTGAATCTAGCTGTAGTCTTTTTGCTTTGTCTAAAAAAGAAAAAAACTAAAAATAGGCTATTGTTATGTTGTTTTCGATTGTAGAAATAATTAGCAATTTATTGTTTCTAATATATCCATATACAGAACTACAGACAAGATATGCCTCCTCGTATGTACATTCGCTACCAATCTGGCGTTAGTAGCGAATGCCGACACAAAATAAACTTCCCGAATGTATTCATTGTGAATCTTTTATCACGCTCATTTGATTAAGAGTGCCCCGCCGCCGTCGCGTCCGTAAGTGACAAGTGTCATATATTTTATTTGAAATATCTTCGTCCATATTAATTTGATGCCGCGGCCGTACAAATTTTGTATGGGGAATTTAAGGTGCTTAATGAAAAATAATATTTTTTTTTTTTTTTATAAAAGAAGGAGGCAAACGAGCAGGCGGGTCACCTGATGGAAAGTAATCACCGCCGCCCATGGACACCCGCAAAACCAGAGGAATCGCAGGCGCGTTGCCGGCCTTTAAGGAAGGAATAATTAATTATAAGAATAAATAATTTAAATAACAGCTTGATAAATCGAAAATGTGAGACGGACGATTTGTAGTTAAGACATTGGTGATTGTTTAGACAAAATCAGAGGTACAATAATTTAGATTTACTTTAAGATATCAACTAAACACCGCCACTCTACTACTATTATGATTTTTGCCCAACTTTAAATGATATTTTACAAAAAACTATAGTGTGTTATGAATTCATCGATTGGACTAATTGTAAACACGTTCCCTTCGATACTAAATATATTTTTTGTTTATTTAATACGATAGTATTTTCAAATTTTCAATTATATCAACTTAACCGTGACTGCATTTTTGCCTGTTTTTGGTCGGCGCCGGCGCACCCTTAGGCTGCTCGCCCACGTACTACTTTTTGTAGCTCACAAAATCGCAACTACTTTTTCGGCGACTTTTGTAAGCGATTTCGTGAGCGACTCAACGCACACTTGCGTTTTTCTTTGTCGCTGGCTATCGTGGAAGTGCACGTCATGGATTTACAGAGGAAGTTGGATTTACATAGAAAGGTGTGTGTCTGGTTATATTTGAGGAACAGAAGTAAAAAAAAGGTTCTGGGTTGATCCAATAATTTCTCAGAGATTACTAAAGGGATTATTTCATATTCGTCATGCTGATCTAAGACTTCAACCGAAAAAGTTTTTTGAATATTATAGAATAGAATAAGTCAATCAATACATTTGATGAGCTTCTGTCATTGATAGAACATGGCATAACACATCAGGATACAATCATGAGGAAATGCATTCATCCAGAAGAGAGGTTATCTGTAACTTTAAGGTAAAAAATTCTGTGTCGTATAAGGCAGGCCGCTTTTCCACTTCTTCGATTAAAATGTCGATATCGACACCCATTGTCAAGACACGTCCTTCTTCAGCTAGAGTACGCGGCCGACTGTCGCTGCGCTGAGTAGTGTGCGACTGCGTTGCTAAGTATATTTCCGAACGTTCCATTTCACATCGACAATCGCGTCGCCCGGGAGGCAGCGATTTTGTTCTAGAACGACTTTTTGTAGCCGGTGGGCGTTGAAGTATTGAATTCTATATGTTCCATATTCTACTACAAAATAATCGCTCAGCGATTGTCGCTCGTGGGCGAGCTCCCTTAGGCTGCTCGCCCACGTACTACTTTTTGTAGCTCACAAAATCGCAACTACTTTTTCGGCGACTTTTGTAAGCGATTTTGTGAGCGACTCAACGCACACTTGCGTCACTTTGTCGCTGGCTATCGTGGGAAGTGCACTTCATGGATTTACAGACGAAGTTGGATTTACATAGAAAGGTGTGTGTCTGGTTATATTTGAGGAACAGAAGAAAAAAAAGAAGGTTCTGGGTTGATTTAATAATTTCGCAGAGATTACTAAAGGGATTATTTCATATTTAATTCATATTTATTCGTCATGCTGATCTGAGACTTTAGGCGAAAAAGTTTTTTAAATATTATAGAATGTCAATCAATACATTTGATGAGCTTCTGTCATTGATAGAACATGGCATAACACATCAGCCTTAAACACTAATAAAAATACCTATCAACGTATTTTCAAGTGTAATTTTCCCTGAAAATATTTCGTGATAAAAATCACTTAAGAATACGTAAAATTCACCTATCAACGTACCTACACAAAATGACTGACAATTCGACAGTAAACCGTTACTTACTTACTTTGTACGGATTTAGAAAATTATTTATTCTAACAAATCAATAATTGATTTTATAATTTCTAAATAATACCTACTAAGATTTTTTAATAAATTAGATCCACCTACCGAAACTTGCTTTTTCTGTCTTGTTAAACGTTGCCCATTTACTATTCAATTTTAAACATATTTATTCCCATAACATTTTCTTTTTATTGCAATCCTGTGTCGTATAAGGCACACACCGCTTTTCTACTTCTTCGATTAAAATGTCGATATCGACACCCATTGTCAAGACACGTCCTTCCTTAGCTAGAGTACGTGGCCGACTGTCGCTGAGTAGTGTGCGTTTGCGTTGCTAGGTACATTTCCGAACGTTCCATTTCACATCGACAATCGCGTCGCCCGGGAGGCATCGATTTTGTTCTAGAGCGACTTTTTGTAGCCGGTGGGCGTTGAGGTATTGAATTCTATATGTTCCATATTCTACTACAAAATAATCGCTCAGCGATTGTCGCTCGTGGGCGAGCTCCCTTAAGGAATCTAACTCAAAAATAGGTTCAATTGTTACGATTACCATTTTCATTACTCACCCGTCCATGTGGTATTCCTGTTGAGGTGTTAAAGGCGGGCAAAAGCCTCCTACCTAAGTCTTCAGCCATGGCAAGCAATTCACCATTATACCACTGCAGCACTGGCACTTCCGACTGCAGTGCCAATGTCAACACATGTGCTGAAAGTAAACCTCTAAAAAATAAAGAAGAACATCATATAAAGCATACGTCGTTACTCGTTAATATTGTATTACAATAACATGTTAATAGTTACCCCAACATCCTTATATTCGTTTCAAACACTGATACTACAATGTCGTGATCGAACGTGACGTCTCTGATAACCAATTTAATGGCTTTACTGAATTCTGAGAAGTCACCCATGATAACAAGAGTGTCCAAGCTGTCTACCAGAGTGAGGGAGAAACTAGAACAAAAAATAACATTCGAAAAAATCAATTAAGAAATCAATATTCAGTTTAGGTTGAGCTCTATCGGTTCGTAAGTCTACAGAGCGGGAGATCTTGTACTGACAAAGACCGGCAAATAAAATCAGCGTCAGAAATGGAAACTAGAATAAAAGTATTGTTTTTTTTCAAGTGCTTAGTTTTAATGTTTATACGGTCTAAACAAAATGATATTTCGCTTATTTAGTTGCATGTGTTAAAAGAGAACAATATTTAAGCGACAAAACCGCATAATCTTATGGTAAAATACGGTTCAACTACAATAAAATAGCATACAAATAACAGTAAAGTAAGAAAATTTTACAATATAAATTACAAATTAACAATACGAAATACCAAAATATCTACATGTAGATGAAAAGGTGTTTTTATAAGCTGAACGTAAGTACTTTGTAGTATTCAATTAAATTAACCAGTTATTCTGTGACGACAAACTCAATTTTAAAATACTTAAAACACCTTAACTATAAAACGAAACAATGATAGTCATATCGCGATAACATGAGTTTGCGAGTTAACAGACGGTTATTAGCGTACAAAAGATTTTAAGTTGTTTTAGACATATTTTTAAATAAAATTTATGTTGGCCTCAGAAACTTCAAGAATTTTGAAACCGTAGTGATTGAACATTCTCACAGGGTTTCTGGAGGGAATGGATCACGCAAGCGTATCTCCGTCTCCTACAAGATTCTCAGGGTGCCTAGTGCGAGTTTCATTTACCATTCAATCACGTTAACGAAAACGAGAATTTGTATGGCAAAATTTTAACTCTTCACGTATGTCGCCAGGAGGCGCTGCTTCAAACCCATACTAATTTTCGATTTCGCGAACGTAATCGAATGAATACGGATAATAATCAAAACTCACACTAGGCACCCTGGGGCTTTCGTGTGCCTAGTGCGAGTTTCATTCGCCATTCGATCACGTTAACGATAGCGAGAATATCTATGGCAAAATTTTAACTCTTCTCGTATGTCGCCTGGAGGCGCTGCTTCAATTCCATACTAATTTTAGTTTTCGTTAACTTAATCGAAAGAATAAGGATAGTAAATAAAACTCACACTAGGCACTCGGGTCGGAATCGAGAGCAGAACAACCCTAGGGCACCTCTATAGGCTGTCAGGTTAAGACCTCTGCTCGGATTGACCGTACCTAATTTAAGTGAGTTACAACCCTCTGTTGAGATTTCTTAACCAAATTATACATATTATACCGTAAGCAAGACATTCAGTGACTACACTATCTCTTCAGTATAATACTCTGCATTGCGTTGTACATGCATCTACATACAAATTGTACGGTTGCACTGATTAGTTGGTGCGACCTTGAAAGCAAGTGCAGTTATCGAAACATAGGTATTAATAGTATATCAATGAAAAATCTTTACCATAGCCACTACAAATTACAGCAATTAAAATAATAAAACAAATCGAGAAGGTGCCTAAGAGATTGTAACAGATTAAAAGTACTTTGATTCTTCAGTTATCCTTAAAGAAGTGATACAACAATATAGTACCCAAGATAGGAAAAGAAAAATAAAGAGAAATCACTCGAGAGATGAGAACATGACATAGTAAAGGCAGCTGGGAAGACCTGGATAAGACTGGCCAGAGATAGGGAACAATGATAAGGGTAGGAGGGAGCTTTTGCCAAACGGTACAGAGAAAGATAATGAAGACACTCGAAGAACAATATAATTTGTATTTAATTTCTGAATAAAGGTTATAAAAAAATAAGTTTAGCGGGAATGAGCAAGTATTTTTGTTCTTCAGTTATCCTTAAAGCAGTGACGCAACAATATTTTTATTACAACAGGGGAAACATCATCACTATTAACTCGGAATAGGAAACCAAACCAAATAATTGATTTGATAATGCTGCCAATGGTTAGTTAATACTCTTCAAAAATTATATTAATGTAAATGTTATTGAATGCTAAATGAATTCCAATCCCATCCGAACTCCTCGGAGTATCTAGTAGAAAACCTCTGACGGTGTTTTGATTACACATCATGAGGAACTCTTTAAGTTACTTGCCGCCCCCTAAAAAGTCCGGTTACGTTGAAAATGTAGCGTGACGCAATCGGCAAACTCTTTCCAAAAAAAAAAGTCAATGACACTCAAAATAGCCTACTTTCCGAGAGCGTCGTCCATATCGCCCCGACTGGGCGTGACTCCTTTCCACCTGCCCTGGCAGCTGAGAGGCATCAGCTCATCAGCTGGGTATGCGTTGTCCATGTACGCGTCATACGCGTGATAAAACATCTGTCGAGCTTCTTCCCTGAAATGTAGATAGCGTTAAGTGGTTTTAGGAGGACAAAAGCTTAACTTGTTGTACATATGTGGTGGTTGCATTATGGATTCATGGATATTAAGATAACTATACCGTGTTACTGTGGTAAATGCACATAATTAAGAGATGACTTTCACATTTGTAACATCCCTTAAATACAGCTTAACTTCTCAAAGATAAGGAACACCTTAATGATAAAAATTTAATAGAAATGAGTACTTCAAGAAAATTAAGTAAGCATACAACGAGCATATGTATAGGAAACTTATTATAATTATGTTTCTAGGTCAATAGATTAAACCACTGCCAATGTTGAAGGACATACCCAGAAAAATTGGAAACAGCTAGCCTGGGTATAAGCACTCCAGCAATGACAAACAGGGTCACTTACATTGTTGGTTAAATGCTTATAAATTTATAGTAAAGTAAACAGCCTATAACTGCCCAACTACTGGGCAAAGACCTCCATCATTGAAATTAAGTCATAGCTATCATTAATGGGTAATGGCTACGCATCGAAAAATCCGAAATACATTTTACCCTACCTGGGAATTGAACCCGGGACTTTCGGGTATCGAGCCCCGTTCTGGCACTCGGCCACCAAAGCTTTTTTTTATAAATCTACAAACAAAAAAATTATAAGAGTATTGGGCATATGGGCCTAGCCAGTTGAAGTAAAGAGCTGAAAAAAGGCATGAAAACTAAAGTTACTATAACTAAACTTACTATTAATATAACAATATAACCACCTTTGTGGTCTAGTGGCTAAGACCACCGGTTTAGACCCAGAGGACCCACGATTCCCAGCGGGGGGTACATCTTTGTGTACTCAGTTTGGTTGGTGTAAGGACTTGTTTGTCCGCCTGCCTAGCTACCACCATATTATCTAAATATGTCGCCATAACATCAATGTTTGTAGCATTGTTGTGTTCCGGCAGTTAGAGATAAGATAGCCAGTGCTGCACTAGTTGATTGAGGTGAAGTGCGCTTCCACCAAATGGCCTTATCATCACTTAACATCAGGTGAGATCAAGGCACTGTGATTACCCATAAATATAAAAAAAAACAAGGGGAAGCTCTTAGCATTAATCACAACAGATATAATACCCCTGCTGGGTACTTGGGACCTCGGGGACTAAAAATTAGTGATGTGAGAGGCGGAGAGGTGGTTGGATAATTACTGAAGTATACAAGGGTATAGCTTATTCTTTCTATCTCAAGGGAGATACAAAGAATAGGCTGGACTTTGGTGAGGCCTCTTCTGCATCCTGCCATATTTAACATTATTGTAGTTGTCAGCAACTCATAGTAAAGTGTAAACATTTATAAACATTTATAATTAGCACTGAAACATAATGTCTATGTGAATATTACATGTTATTGTTTTTATGTGGTCAATGAAGAAAGGATATTATCATTATATTTTATTCAGAATGCTCTGCTTTATTCATGTTATTGTTTTTATGTGGTCAATGAAGAAAGGATATTATCATTATATTTTATTCAGAATGCTCTGCTTTATTCGAATACTATTAAAATGTATTTAGGTACCTCTTAGTTCTATGTTCCATGTAAAGATAATGTTAAGTTTAATTTTACTATGCCAATTCATTTCATTCAATTTATTACTTAGATCTTATTTATTATAGTACCAACCTTAGTATATATCTTTCTTCCATAGTCATTTTTGATCCATTATGATGGTCTTCTTCGGTTCTTACACATATTGCGAAAATAAAAACCAACAACACTCGATAAGCCATTATAATCATATCACAATGTTTTTAAGTGACTAGTTTTAACTAAGTGACAATCTGGTAACAATGATCTATAGAGTCAATAAAAACATGATTAAAGATATTAAATATAACTTCCACAAATGTCTTCCCTTTTGTGCTATAATTTATTGGCAAATACTTTACGTATTGGCGTTAAAACACATCCCAAATAGCACGACAATTTCTTTCATGACTGGACGACTGAACAGACTGACTGACACTGACAACCCGATATTATACATAGTCTATGCATAGTCTATGGCTACCGAATAGACGTGAAAATTTTCATTGACGTGTATTTCTTCGCTGGTAGTTTAGTTTGTTCCCTGAGGAACCGGCTAAGGCCTAAGACTATGCTGCCATGTCATTAGTTTCTTAATATTTATTTCCTTTATGATGATGATAAATGATAAAAGAAATGAGAAGTGAGAAATTATATACAGTAAAGATGTGGGGCTTTACTAAGTCAGGCGGACTTCTTGAGAGAATTTGAAAAGTAACGTTGCACTGTTTTGTTTCATTTGCTAACACTCATGCACACTTACGAACGCTTTAACATCCACCATATTTTTTTTTCTTTTTGTTGATGGCTTCGTGCGATTAGCACATTTAGCCAGTGTCAAAGTAATTTTTCTAACAAGTAATATATAAATAAATAATATTTCTTTTCTGTATGATGATGATGAATGATAATAGATTTGAGAAGTGAGAAAAGATATACCCCCCAACCCCTCGAGTATCTCAGTAAAGATTTAGGGCTTTACTAAGTCCTCGGTCGGACTTCTTGAGAGAATTTGAAAAGTGACGTTGCACTGTTTTGTTTTATTTGCCAACACTCATGCACACTTACGAACACTTAACGGTTAATAATCCACCATTATTTCACATTAAGATTAAGATTCGATATTTAACACACATTTTCGAAAATAAAACAAAACCGCAGACATGACTCTTCACTTTCTCGCCAAGAAGTCGCTGGTCAGGAGATGACTGAGAAGAGAGTTCGTGTCGTGGATGGGTCCGGGTCGTGGAGAAAGGAGGGCCCAAAGACAAATAAGGGTTAACATACACTTGCCAGCACCGCAAGAGCTGTAATTTTAGAAAGAACTTGAAAGAAAAATTACTTTGATACTGGCTATATGTGCTAATCGCATAAAGCCTTAGACCATATGAAGCCTTTGATATGGTCTAAGCATGAAGCCAATAACTTAGGAAAAAATCATTCATTTAAGGAGGTGCCGCGCGAAATTTCGATAATTTACGTGTTTTTAAGTCACTGGTGCTAGGCGCTGAATAGGTCATATACATTAAAAGGGCTAGTGTAGGTTACCTTGATCCTTTCACAAGGCCATGGCTATCTTGGAATTTGAAACAAATACCCAGAAACTGCATAAACAATACGTAAAATAATGATATCTAAAAACTTATTTCTTTAGAAACTTTGTAAATATAGCACAAATGAAACAATGAACCGACATCAAAATGTTATTCCGCAGGCCACTGTTGTCTTATTTTTCAATTAAAAATATGAATATGAAAATATTAAGACTTATTATTTTTTACCCAAACGCCTATGATTTTACGAAAGTAAATATTGCTCTAATTAAATCACCAGCCTACTCTGTACAGATATAAGTGTGCGTGCGTATTCGTAGTCGTGCGCCGTTGTCACACCACTGCCACGCGCCGCTCGCTCGTTATCATAAAGAAACTTGAAACTCGCAGTTTTGCTTCCGCGCTGCGCCCCCTTTACCTAAGATGACTTTAGTCAACAATACTTTGTCGATTGTCGAATATTAATGTGAAATAATGGTGGATTATTAACTGTTAAGTGTTCGTGAGTGTGCATGAGTGTTGGCAAATGAAACAAAACAGTGCAACGTCACTTTTCAAATTCTCTCAAGAAGTCCGCCCGAGGACTTACTAAAGCCCCACATCTTTACTGAGATACTCGAGGGGTTGGGTGGTGTATCATTTTTAACTTGACATTTCTATTATCATTCATCATCATCATACAGGAACTTAGAGCATTACAGGAAAGAAATATGGTTTATTTATATATGACATGTAAGAAATATTACTTTGACACTGGCTAAATGTGCTAATCGCACAAAGCCATCAACTAAAGAAGAATAAAAAAACGCCTAACTGTCAAATAATATTAAATCAATAAATTCGAATTCAAATATTTTATTTGATTTTTATTGTTGATTAATTTTCGTAACTTATCCTCTCAATTTTTTAAAGCTATGCAAAATGTACAGCAACTGCATTGTTATAAGTTGTGCTAGTATGCGAAAGGATTTCAACTAGGTTTATTTCCTATCCTAAAAGTGAAAATATTTCGAAAAGTAGGTAGTTGAAACACAGAGTAAATATATCTAACAGAGTGAAAGCTTCCTTATAGCTCACAAAATTTACAATTACTTTGGTAGGGTTGTCACATGACGTTATGATAAATGAAACAAAGTATTGTATTTTATTTTATTTTTCATAATTTTATAAATTACGTAGATATAGTCTAAATATTTTCTTTTTATTATTTTTGGGTTCTAAATTCCAAGGAGAGCCGCCGAATTTGGGGAAGGGAGTGGAGGAGGGGGTGGTATACCTCTACTCCTCCCCAAAAGCTTAAAATTCGGAGTCATATACTTTTTTTTAAAGGAATTTTCAATTAAAGAAAAAACTACAAAAACACAAATGTTGAAAATTTTTCCACGAGTAGCATTTGAACCTGCACCCTTCTGACATACCGGGTCAGGTGCTCTTCCAATTGAGCTATCGTGGTTCTAACCGGCCCGCCAACATTTTTTCAATATTTGTGTTTTTGTAATTTGTTCGCAACAAAATTTTGCGTTAAAAATTATTTAAACATTTTTTAAAGAAAAAAATATTATTATTCTACCAAGTTACCAACATTGTACCCCTCCTTTAGGATAAGAGGGATGAGGAGGATTACTCCTCCGTTGTGACCCTTTATTATAAACAGTAAGTTGTACTTAATGCGTTCATAAATTCTGCGGCAGTACGAGTATCACACTGTTACGATCACGTTTCTACGAAATCACTCCCACAAATATTACTACCTACAACGGACATTGGGCTTAAAGTGTCGATTACTGGTGGCTGTTACGGATCACACTTTTACGTACTTCCGTCTCTTTTCTACGAAATCACTCCCACAAATTGTATATATAGAAGGCGAGCGGAAAGATGTTACACATCAAAAATAGTCCTGTCCATGCGCCAGTATTTTGAAAAAGTCAATAATCCTCCATACAAATCGCCTATTGCCCTTTAATTTGTTATAATTATGTTATTATATATAATTAATTTGTTATATTTATATTTTAATTCATAATTTTTTACAGAATATATCCATATAGCTCTTCGATACATTAATCCATAGCTTATTAGAAGTTAGGTAATTGCTTTATAGTGGTAGGGGGTGTGGTGGGGGGACGGCTTTATAATTTCTTCCATGTACTGATTCTGGATCCTTCCTGCTCTAACTAAATTAGTAAGTTTTTCATTCGTTCTCAGTTTAATCAACGCCTGCTATATCCTCCAGATTAACTGTCAAAGAAAATATTTTGTTTTAATGCAACATTGATGAGTAATATAAAATAAATCTGAATTAAAGTAAACCAATTTTTTATGTAATAATGAAATGATAGATTTAACCAAAGTATCAAAATAATATTGTCTACCAAAAAAATCTGACACAACAGTGTGGTTTGGTTTTTGTTTAAATACGGCGACATTTTAAATTACCTTCCCTCCCGGCTTCGATCAGTATTGTTGATCGAAGCCTCCCGGACTCCATTTTATATCGTTTTATTCCACATTTAACCAATACCACCAAAACCAATACAATAAAACAACTGCTATCCTGATACTGAACGTCAACCATCGTATAGTTGCCATGTACAATAAGTTAGCAAATAATTCCAGTGTCTACTTTCAGTAGCTAAATTCTAGCAAAGGTAACGCTGCCGCTGTGCTTTGTATATCGTCGTTACTGGAGCATTATTGACTTTAAACGAAATTATTTTACGAATACAATTTAAAGTTTGGTTACTTTTAAATTTTTAGAGATTGATTCTTTCGCCGTGTTGTTTTCTAATAATAATAAAATAAAAAAATATGCTGTTTTTTACAGTTGATGGCTTCGTGTGCACTTTGACACTGGCTTTGTGATAAGCTCAGTGTCAAAGTTTTTTTTATTACAAGCTATATAAATTAACAATAATATTTCCTTTGTTTAAATATGACGATGATAGAAGTTAATAGTAATGAGTAGTGATAAATGATATACCCCCAACCACTTGAGTATCTCAGTAACAATGTGGGGCTTTACTGAGACCTCACGCAAACTTCTTGAGAGAATTTGAAAGGTGACGTTGCACTGTTTTATTTGAATATTCCACCGTCGTTTAATATTAATATTCGTCATAATTCATCGTCATCATCATCAGCTCATTTTATGTCCCCACTGCTGGGGCACGAGCCTTCCCTATGGATGGATAGGGAGAACGGGCCATAAACCACCACGCGGGCCCAGTGCGGATTGGTGGTTGTTAACGACTGTTAATGCAGCCGGGACCAACGGCTTTACGTGCCTTCCAAAGCACGGAGGAGCTCGAGATGATAAATTTTTGGTCACCCATCCGATGACCGGCCTTTGCGAAAGTTGCTTAACCTCAGCACTCGCAGACCGGGCGCGTTAACCACTGCGCCATCGAGCTCCTCACTGCGCATCATTATTTATTTGAAAATGAATCTTAACCACTGGTATGACTTTTCACTTTCCCGCCAAAAAGTCTGAAATATTGTTGTGTAAATTAAGTGGTAACATTTTTAAAAAGTGACTGAAGTGAAGGTAGGCAGTGCCTACCTTCAAGTAATACCTTCTTTAAGTATGCCTACTAGGCACATACAGCTTCATTCATGAGCTCAGAATAATAACTTATTGTACCTACTGAGTTCATGAGAACATGTATATTATTGGGTCTATCCTCAAAGCTAGGAGAGTAATGATAGGTCTATCATTACTTCGTGCTTAAGCATGAGATTACTACCTACAGCTCAGCGCTCCCTGAGGGTGAATAGTGTTACTTTTCCATAGGGGATAAATTATCACTTGAGCCCTGTCAGGAAATCGCGTTTATATATTATTATGCACCCATACAGCTTTGTAGTACGTTTCCCGTAATTTCGTTTGTTCGATTTTGCACTTTTAATTTATTAATAGGCTTACACATTTTTTATCATCATAATTACAAGACGTGTAGGATGAATTGCTGTATGTATGGATACTGAAATACCAAAATGAAAACAAAATTATCCTTTTTTTTGTTTTTTGTTTTTTACCAATGGATTGTAAAAATAAGTTTAATGAAGTTTGTGTAGATACTACCCATTTATTATTATTAAATGCTAAATATAAATTACATACAGTTGACGTTACCTTGAATTACATAAACCTACTCTATTTTTCATACTGACTTGGCTTAGGTACTTATTTAGTAAACAATTATTTTTTGTATTTTTTTTGTGTTTATAAAGTTATTTAATAAAAGAGTTATCTAAAGATTATTTACTTATTAAGACAAGTAAGAAAATACAGACTTTGGGTCTACACTAGGTAGAAAACAACTATACGAAATTAAATGAAATTTTTAAAGTAGGTAGATAGGTAGATGAATGCTCTAAGGTGTTGGGTAATTTCCTTTTATTAGAGACGAGATGTTACTCAACTGTACCTGTATACATCTTGTCTCTGTCGTTAGGCATGTTGTGACTTGTGAGAAGTCGTGTTTATTGAAAAATAATACTTAATTTTGCTAGACAACCCTAATGCTCGAACAAGTGTGTCTAAAATCTGAACACAAAGAAATTGCGCTCTAGTGCGAGAGATGATTTGGTACTTTTTTTTTATATTGACACGTCATAGTGACCACATCCTGCCTGATGGCATAGTAGAATGCTGATGGTAAGCAGGTGATGCAGTCCAAAATAATGAGAGCGCTCCTCACCGTGGAACAAGCACCGTAACAAGCGAAACGATACGATTATGGTACGATTTAGAATGAACGCTATGCTCTGCAATATTTGTAGGCTATTATAACGGCGGCATTCCGGCGTCTACAACAAAGGAGTGCAATTTCTGGTAGGTAGGTAGGTACTATTATTTTATTCTGTGGTAAAGGTAGTTTGCTAAATAAAGCAATAGGTAGGTAATTGCTCAATTGCACTGCCATCTCATCCCGTGGGAGTCATAAAAGACGATTATAGGACCATTCCAGGTATCTACAACTCTCCTCTTACTCTGCTTCCCTATATAAAAGAGTACTCTGTGCCTCTTACTGTGATCGCTAACCGGCCTACCATGCGTGATTTGATTACCTATGGAAAACTCCCCTCATGACGATGACGATGTACACTACAAAAAACTGAATACCTACTATATAAAATTATTTATAAATGTACCTACCTACCTCATCAGTGTTTATAAATATATTTTTTTAACGTTAATTGCGTGACAATTGTAAACTGTACCATAAATGTAGGTATGTGCTTAATAGATAAATACCTACATTAATAATACAATAAGAAATAAAGAATATGAATATACGAGTAGATGAACGAACGATCATTAAAACCAAAAAGAAATATTTATACCCTAAATTCTTCAACTGATGACAATGTATTCTAATCTCTAAGAACAGTGACACAAAGACTATTGTTATGTATACCTAACGTTGTATAAAGTTTAGAATTTTATAATCAAAATGTTATTTACCTAATAGATAATACAAGACGTATAATTTATTTGTATTAGTATTATTTTTTATTTTTATTTAC
Source organism: Eudonia mercurella (assembly GCA_963082485.1). NCBI lineage: Eukaryota > Metazoa > Arthropoda > Insecta > Lepidoptera > Crambidae > Eudonia > Eudonia mercurella. Next base: position 17,382,509 of record OY720022.1, on the reverse strand, counting down.
TTGATAATAATTACATATTTGTAGGTAAGTTTTTTATATTTCCTTATTAACTTTAAAAAAAAAATTCCGATTGTGCGCCTCTAGTGGTCTAGTCACGTGACTAATCTATCGCCTCGTCCGTCCGTCCGCCATATTGCTTTTGTGCGGTGGTGAGGGATATTGGATCTGTGTGCTGTCGAATAATTTTGTAAATTATAATTATTAATAGTGTATTAACTTAACTATTAAACTTTTACTCATTATTTACGCCTGTGTTTCGTACAAAGTAGTGAACGTAAATATCTGAATTGCGTGAATACGTACATAGAAGAAAATAAAATTGAATTCCACCATTGAAAGACCTAACCAAAGTAGTGAACGAGTACCTACCAGAAAAGACTCGCCGTTAACGCACTGCGGTATCTAAAAGGTATTTTATATGAAAGAAATGTAGTAAATTTTGTAATAAAATTAAGTTTTGATGTTAAATAACAATTAAAATTTGACAAAAGATGCCGGCACCTATTGTTTACTTAAAAGCTATAGCAAAAATACAAGTATTCGATTCTTGTTTGCAGTGAAATGCTATAAAAAAAATAGTTTGAGAATTCAACACAATATTCGATAATAATAATAATAATAATAATTTGTAAAGCTTTAGGATTACTTTCTCGTTTAGGGAGCGAAAGTTACGTGCCAAACTTTGGTGTTGACAAAACCTTATGATAATAAACAGTGCAAAGGCTTATTGTTTATATTCATGTAGTTCATTTAGGCTTTTCATAAGTGACCTTTGAATCTGGCTTCAGTACACGTAGCTCTACAGAGCGGTACCATGGAACCGCCATTTTGATTGCTAGCGCCTTGCCAGGGGGGTGAGGAGGGGCGGGAGGGGCATATTTCACTATAAAAAATATGACGCTCAGACACTTGGTGTTATTCTCTTGATCATCATAAGTGAAAACATAACCTAATATTATGATTGTTTTGACAGGTGTTTACTATATGGAATGTAGCTTTGGGTCAAGATGAATGGAGATGTCAATGGCACTATGGCTGAGCCAATGGAAGTAACCCTCCCAAGTTCACCAGCCAGCAAATCTGATGTAACAAAAGTTACCCCTGAGGGCTGTGATGATAATTCAAAGGACTGTGAGAATAGCATACATGCAGAAAGTGATAAAGAAATAGATAGTGATTCAAAAAATGGCACTGCTAATAATGGCCTGCCAGAAAAATCTGCAAATGAGAACAGCAATGATGTAGATAATAATGAGCCACCTGATTGTACACCTGAGACAACCCCTGAGGCAAAAACACAGGAACATGCAGAAGATAATTCAACTGAAAATCAATGCAACAACGATCTTCCTGCAAATTTAAATATTTTAAATTTGCAGGAAACTGATAAAAACGATGTGGCTCAGGTAAATATTACACCTGAGACAACCCCTGAGGCAAAAATACAGGAACACACAGAAGATAATTCAACTGAAAATCAATGCAACAACGATCTTCCTGCAAATTTAAATGTTTTAAATTTGCAGGAATCTGATAAAAATGATGAGGGTCAGGTAAATATTTAATTTATATATCTACCAATTATTTAAGCTTTAGTCAATAAAAGAAAAACTATATTTATGAAAGCTTTTTTGATAACAAGATGTACTGTAAATATATTTGATGTATGTAATGTAATATTTTTTTTCTATAATTGATGAATTTGGATGCCATATACAATTGAAGATTTTAGCATTGTTTTTTTATACTACTATTTATGTATACAGAAATAGTTATTCATGTTTAAAGTAAAAAGGTATTTATCAGATTTCAAATTGCCAATCAACAGTAAAACATTTTATTATTTAAATTTAACCTTTGTGTAATAATTTATTTTATTTTATTTATTTTTATTTACAAGTTTATGTACACTCTTAAAAAGGTAGCAAAGTAAGGGTGAATGTAGTACAAGAGTGCTGCTTATTCTTCATCTACCAGCAGGCCTGCAAAGGAAATGTTAATGTTTAAAGTTTTGCTTCTTTAATATAGCTTTTTATTATATTAAATTAAAAACTAAACACTTACAGTGTAACTAACGGTCTTACAAATAAAGTTATTTCAGTAATTGGTTAGTGTTAATCAATGGATAACTAATTAGTTAGCTAAAATTGTTGCAAATAAAAGCTATTTAGCCCTAAGCAATTGCTTAAATGCAGCGTAACTAATTGTCAAACTTAAACACTCCAAGACAGTCTTACAAATAAAAATATTTAAGTAATTTGTTATTATTTCAGTAATTGGTTAGCGTTATTCAATAGATAACTAATTAGTTAGCTAAAATTGTTGCAAATAAAAGCTATTTAGCCCTAAGCAATTGCTTAAATGCGGCGCAACTAACTGTCAAACTTAAATACTCCGAGACAGTCTTACAAATAAAAATATTTAAGTTATTCGTTAGCGTTAATCAATGGATAACTAAATAGTTAGCTATATTGCTTAAATTCGGTGTAACTAACTGTCAAACTTAAACACTCGGAGACCCTGTTTAACTCGCTAAACAGCAAGATGGCGACGACGTCTTTGCAACAGCTGTTTTTGTGACATGGATGGGTGCCTAGTGTGATTTTTTTCTCTCTCGAGTATCTTAGTAAAGATGTGGGGCTTTACAAAGTCCTCGGGCGGAATTCTTTCTTCTTTCAAACTCAATAACGATGTTTAGTTAACATGATGATTAAAAATGTTTTATTTGTAAGACTTAATATGTTTTTGTATAATTCATTGGTAATATATTGGACCTTTCAGGATTCCCTAGGTGAAGCTGAAGATGACATAGAGGATGAATCTAATGCAGAAGATTGTTCCGCAGTGTCTGGGGAACAGAGAGCCGAAGACACTGTTAGTATCAATTCCAAATCTGATAATGAAGATAGAGATGAAACTTCACAGGAAAGCCAAAATAAAAATAAAATAAATGATATTATTATACTGGGTGGAGAGGACAGGCCCAGCAGTAACAATTCTGACATACAAGAGATTGAGAGTGATAATGATGAATGTGTCATGGATAGTGGGGATAAAACAGTGGCTAATCAAGCTGAAGAAAAGAAAGATGAAGATGAAAAGATGCAATTAAGACGAAGTAGTAGATCTATTAAACGTAAAAGGTACATTGATGAAGTTGAAAATGGGGAAGAGTCTGACATTGAAGAAGTACTGTTTGGAGATACATTAAGGCGCAAGAGCAAACCGATAGTTATTAATGACACTAAGGCTTTAGTTGCTATGGCAGCAAAACAAATGAAAGCTAATCATGGTAGTAATCAAAAGAAAGAACCTACTGTTGTTATTATTGAAACAAATTCTTTTACGTCATCTGGCAAGAATATAATATCACAGAAGAATTCAGTTTCATCAACAAATTCTGCGAGTGCTCAAAGCTTATATCAAAGCATTGTTGCACGAGGCACAACTGTGACTCCAGTTAGTAGTAAGAGTAATAATAATAATAACAATACTTCATCACAGGCTTCTCAAAATGCACAACCAGCAATTTTACCCTCATTGACTGATGATATGTTTGTTGTGGAGGCACCTTCATTTATAGTTCCTTATGTCTATGAGAAGCCTTCAGTAAAGCCTTTTAGAGAATTTGTTGATAAATTAGGCAAAGAACTTGAAGAAGAAAAAATTAAAGAAGATTTGAAGACAAAGTCAAAACGAGAAAAAGAAAGGCAGGAACGGAAAGATAGAGGAGAAGAAGTTGTGTCCGATGATGAGGGAAATGTTAAAACTTCTCAAAAATTAGAAGAACCTGAAGATGAAGTAAGCAAGAAGAAGAAATCAAAGAGAGGTACATATTTAAATCCTAGTAGACCTGTGTTGAAAATAATAATAATAATAATAAGAAAAGTACTTTTTAGCTTTCATAAATAATAAATCCTTTTAGATTTTGACAAAAAAATTAAAAACGTACCAAACATCCTCCTTTAACTGACACACTAACAAAATAATTTGATATAACATTTATTATATTAATTTTATGCATCTATCATTAATAAAGAGGTAATATTTAATATTTTCAGATCGAAGGCGTAGGACTGAAGAAGATGATGATTCTTGGGATGGTGAATCTGCATCCGAATCTGACGAAGCTTTGAGTGATGAAGATGACAAAATAGTGGTCAAGGATAAAGCTGAGCCAATTGATCAAATAAATGTTGTGGCAGACCTCACTGCAGATAAGATTTGCTTGAACAAATCAAATGGCTTAAGTTCTATGGATTGTTCACTGGGCAAATTCTTTATAAACATTGGCTTAAACCTTGTACAAGAGTATGTACAAAGTGATTTACTGAAACAACAAAATCGAAAACTTTACAAAGAGAAAAAGGCTGGGCATAGTACAAAACCAACAGAGTCGTCAATAGCACAACTTATGAAAAATTTAGAATTTAGTAAAGAAAACAATGCGCCATATAGTTTTCCTCAGAAGAAATGTGAGTTTTGTAGTTTTAAAACTGAATCAGAACTCGTTATGGCTCAGCATTTAGAGACGCCGCATATGAAAAACAATGTATATAAATGTAATTTTTGCACGTTTGAAATACGTAGTCCTCACGATATATTGTATCATATGGAAGCTGAACATAACGTAAGGGGTAAGCTCGAGAGGGCGCCTTCTTATCATCAATGTGCTAACTGTCCATTTGAGGACAATGGAAAAGGTAAATTGGCGCGTCATTTGATAGCGTGTGCGAAGAAGTTCAAGCCTGATTCAAATCTTGCCCCTCCTGTTGATTGGGAGCCACCTGCTAAAATACCAAAGGTAAGAATTTCAAGTTAAATTGTGTTTTTTAATGCTGATTACTTATTTTATACATTATATAGATTACTTGTCAACATAACAAATACCTATTAAAGTTGATTCAATGTAATTTAAACCTCAGTAAAAAATACTTTTTTTTCTTTTTCATTCTTGTGTGGTTGATCATTCGCACCCACATTCGCCTGAAAAACAGGGTTTACCTAGCTCAGGCAACAGCATTAATTTATTTTAGACTAGCTGACCCAGCGGACTTCGTACCGCATTTCTTTTTTTAAAAATATAGCCTATGTTACTCAGCGCATAAAGCAGCAAGCATTCAGCATTCTAATGGAGAAAGAATTTTTTAACCTTTTCATCGCCAACAACTTCTATAGAAGTTCGAGATTTTCGTGCCCTCCACGCCAAAACTTCTATAGAAGTTCTTCACTGTACCTACTTTATTAAAATACATTTAGGATACATAAAACATTTGTTTCTTTTAATTTTGTAAGATGGACTCAACTGAAGCCCTAATTTTTATTTTCCCAGGCAAAACAGGCTTTTTTGCGTTTTAAAATGGATAAAAACAAAAACGCCTCAAATATTTTTATGTCCCGCACGCCAACGACTTCATATCAAGTAGGCCAGTGATGTGACGCGAAAGTTGCATTCATTACAATCCTCTATATTTACTTTGTTTTATTCCATCCAAATGTTCATAAATCATTTATTATACATCTTAACTGCCAATGTTATCTTTGCACCACCCTATGGTTGACTGGTAGAGAATGCCTCAGGCATTAAGTCCGCCATGTAATAGTTATGTTGCAAAAGTTTAAATAATAAATAATAATAAATTCTATGATTAAAAATAAATTTCGGTCAGTGAACACGTATTACGTAATTAATTTTAAAATTAACGTACGTATCAAATCACTTTATTAAAATTAATTAAGTTTACTGAGGACTTTCGATATTGCAACACCCATCTCTACGTAATGGCAAGATGTCAGTGCTACCAGCGCCACCGACTTCATTTCAAGTTTACCCGTGACGTAAGTCATAAGCGTACAGGTGTCAAAGTCATAGTGCCGGGCGTTACAAACGAAACAAACGTGCGCACGTTTTTTTTCCCGGTTCGGGTAATACCTAAACAGTGCAAAATGAGTGAATGTTATTCTGATGAGTTGTTGCGGATTTTAGAAGGTGTGGAACCTGATTCAGAATCGGATTACTTTATTATATTATTTTAGTAGGTAAATATATTTATTTATGACGTACAAAGAGAAGGTACTTACTGTCTATTCTCGAAGGTGCGTTTATAAACAAGAAAGCGGCTACTAAAACACTATTCAAATATTTATTGTAAAACAAAACGTACTCAAACATGGGTCCTCTGGGTAGAGAACGTACACTCGGTAACTCAGCAGTAGTTAAAAGTCTGTAAGCCAGCCACTTAACCAAAATATACTGTATACCTATCAACATTAAAACTGAACGTGAACACATTATGTACATGATACGTCGATAGGTTATTTTAAGTATAGACCAACAAAACTCTGTAATGTAAAAAAGCATAGACAACCCTTTTCCTTAAGAAATTTATCGTGCTACGAGCGCCAAAGACTTGATATGAAGTCAACAGGCTACGATATGAAATTGAAGTGCCTATTTATTATCTCTAGCAAGTATATGCATGTCTTTTTGTCTCTGATAATGGATTCTCATTTTTCTTACTAAAAATGTTCATAAAATAAAACAAACTACCATTATAATGTATCAGTGTTTATTTATATTTGTAAATTTAAATACAAACTTAAATTTTCACATATATTTTTCTATTATCGATATGACGTTACCGCCATCCTTGCTTTCGTTCTATAGAATCTGTTATACATTTATACGTTGGCGTACAGCGGGCCATCGCGTTTAGGATAGTTGGGCGGTGAAAAGGTTAAATCGGTCGTTGCAAACATACATACAAAAACACAAAGCTTTCCTCTTTATAATATTAGTATAGATTATTAGTTTATAGCTCTTACAATAGATGTAAACGTATAAACGTACGATTTTATTATTATTACCACTTTTTTTTCATTACAGATAACTCGTCCGCGCAATAATATAATTAATCCTTATCAGAACGCGTTTAACCGTGGCCCAATGGGGACGAGTATTAGAGCTCCTATGACCGTAACTGGGTTGGCAGCCGGTATAAACTCAGGCTACCGTCCGCGCGTGCGCTCGCCTATGGGGGCTCCCACTCGGGCCCCAGTACACGGAGTGCCCATCTTGCGGGGCCCCAGCATGATGCGCCACAACACGCCCGGCTCACTAAACATGTCTAATAATTTCTCCATAGCAGTAAGTATATTCAATTGTATTTGTTGGTTAGATTGTTAAAATGTTAAATAACTACTGAAATAAAGACTCAGTAATTTAAGTAATCTATCATTCTACTACCTAAAATGGTATCTTGACAATATATTTTAGAACAGTAGTAGTGGTCTACAATGCTTTCCCACTGTTGAATGTATATCATTGAAATTTAGTTGTCACTCTTATTTGTTAGGATCAACCGTATTGGCTTATGGCTTAATCACTATTGTTATCAAATGCGGGTTGATGGCACTGGGCAGGCTACTGAGGTTTTTAAATATAAGATTTTTTACTTTGGAGATAACTTAGCTAGTAGTTATGGTTTTATTATTGAATTTAAAACTTACAAATGCTTCTTATTCCAGAATAACAGCAAACCAAAGTCAGTACACCAACCATCGATTTCAATTACACCGTTACCACGACAGCCTCAACCGGTTCATCAGCCGCAGCCGTCAAACATTAACAGCAGTAAAAATACATTTGTCATTTGCGAAATTTGCGATGGCTACATCAAGGATTTGGAACAGCTGAGGAACCACATGCAGTGGATACACAAAGTGAAGATCCACCCAAAGATGATTTACAATCGACCACCGCTCAATTGTCAAAAGTGTCAATTCAGGTAATTGAAATGCTTATAGCACATATTTTTCACATTCTTTCACATCTATACAAGAATAAAAGTAACTGTTAGATTGAATCGGTTTTTTTTTCAATTAAGTGTAGTGTAATAGTAAGCAGCTAAAACAACTTTGTTTTTACTGTCATTCTTTGTTTATCATAACCCAAAATAGTACTGGATGGATTTGTATAAAATTTAGGTTGCTTACTTATTTTTTAAAGGTTTAAGAATACTTTTTTTTATTAATGAGCAGATTTCAAATTGGTATAAAGGTTTCTTGTCAATGTTTGTGGTTTTTCTCTTCTTCTTATTTGGAAAAGGAGAAAGTTTGTTGTTGAATGTATAATTTTAAAACTTAGAGCCTAGGCGCCGGGCAATAATATTTAAGTTGTATCTATGGCTTGCCTAAAGCTTGAATTAATTTCTTATTAATCTTTATGTTGAAAACATTTTTGATGATGTTAAAATAAATATAGCAGAAAATTGCTGGTAGAATGTAATTTGGCATAGCTGTGATATGACTACCAAGATAGGTTAACATTTTATGACTATACAGACTACTATTATACTACGGCAGTCACAGTCAGCAGTGATAGATAAACTCTTTCTTTTTTTCTTTCAATTATAAATAAAGGTGCCTGCCTACCATTCAAGTCAATTGTTTTTTTACTTCACAGCTGTTATTTATTATAGAAGATTTGATAAATAGAATGGTAATGAACTTGTGTACTATTTATTAAGCAAACTTTATCAAATTAAAATATATATAATATAATAAATAAAATAATAAATCAATCACTTGTATCCATATCAATATCGCTGGAACTTTATTCTTCACTTTCGAAGCAGCCATCATCAGAATCATCTGAATCGACCTGCACGTTAATAATAAAATCAACAACATCATGTATAACGCTGTAGTGTTTGCAGTATTCATCCTCGACTTTAATTATATGATTAATACAATGCTCCCACTTTTCTACGGAATATCCAGCAAATAATTCCTCCAACATATTTTGTTTTGGTCCAGATTAGAGTCGATACTTTTTTGAGCTAACTGTCCCTTAATACCACCCCAGACCATCAGAATAACTCTATTGGGTTCAGGTCTGGGTGGTATGGAGGCAAACGCAACACCTCATGTCCGTTTCTTTTTAAAAACTCGTCAATTTTGTAAATATCTTCTGTGAAATGGTTTTCCATTAATTTGAACAAGTCATACTTTTTAAGTTTTTCATCAAAAGGCACTTCATGCTGTCGTAGCCAAACTTGCATAGCTGGCTTGGTAGAAGCCATAGTCGGCTTTTTCTCTTCTCGAACCGAATGATAAGCTGCGTTATCTATTACTACGAACGAATTTGGTGGTATATTAGGCATGAGTTTTTCATTTATCCATTTTCTGAAATTCATAGAATCGTGATAATAACCTGTTTTACATTTTGATTTAAATATCACAAGTGCTCCGTCTACAAATACACTTTGGCCTCCACAATGTAGGATGATCAAACGGTCTCCTTTACCGATATGAGAAAGTATGCCGTGTTCATTCTTTGATTGCCAATATTTTGAAACGTTATGAGAAGCATTAACATAAGTTTCGTCAAGATATAAAATAAGTCTTCCTTCTCTACGATATTTTTTAATAGTATTTAGGTATTTCCACCTCCACGATCTTATATTTGGCTGTTCGATAAGAAGTTTCTTTTAGATCCGCATTTCTTAAATTTAAAATCCAGATCATGTAATAATAGTCTTAAATATTCCCTGCCGCAGTGTAAAACATTCTCTTCTCTAAGTACAGCATTCAAAGTTTACAGAGTTGGTATTTTGTTTTAAATGTGTAAAACTGAATGACTTTTCTTCTCACCACGCCTTTTGTGAAATCGTCTATTTCCACTCTTTTTTTGCGAATCTGTTTTGGTCTACTCGGTGATTGGAATTTTTCGTTGCCTTTAAATAGTTTTCCTTGTACAATTCTAGATAAATACAATTTGCGTTCTGACTTTGATAATCGAATCGATTTGAATCGAAGGGCGCGAGTAATGAAATGTATGTAATAAAATGTATTTATGTAATATTGTAATATTGCATGATTTGGTAACGAAAAAGGTAATTTTTTTTTGGAAATGTCGTTACTTATATAAAAGCTGTGCAGATAGAACTTCAAAGTAGGCAGATGTAATTAAAATACTGTAGGCGGGCAGCTGGCAGCCCTATCGCGCGTCACCTACCGCGCGGCTGTAGGCATTAATTTCAAAGATAAGGCCGAGTTACAATACTGTAGATAACATTACCGTGATCTGGATCATAATTATATTTTAAGTCTCTGCATGGATCTTGAACGTCGACAATGTTAATGCAAAAATACTTTTCAAATCGAATGGTCGATCTGAAGCTTGTGGCAAATGCGATCGGTCGCTACGATTGGCCCAAAATATTTAACTAATTCGTGATTTGCTTATTAAATCTTCAGCCTTTTGGTGATTGGTTCTATAACGTGAACGCGTGCCCATCCGTCCGCTACCACTTTTACTGATTGTTGATTCTTGCCGTGGTCTTATTTTCATTATTTCACCTAAATTATAATATGTAATAAATATTGTTTATATTTTTTAGGTTCTTTACCGATCAAGGACTTGAGCGGCACTTGTTAGGATCACATGGTCTCGTTACAAGTTCTATGCAGGAAGCTGCCAACAAGGGAAAAGATGCTGGCAGATGTCCAGTCTGTGGCAGAGTAAGAATTTTATTCAATTTGATGACATATTAATTGAAATGTAACACTTTATACAAATCTATTATGTTTATTTCACAAAATGTTTTACATCTGTGGTCACATTTCTGTCTGTGTCACAAATTCTTCAAATAGTTCGAAAGTATCTATTTTCAACACCTACAGTTTGTTATAGTCAGAAATGCATAAAATTTGTTTACTCGTTCATAAGTTTAGTTTATTAGTTTCCTTTAATTCGTTTATACATGTGTAAGTTTTAATAATTTTATTTGTTACATAAAAAAAAATTATATTAGCATTACTTTGTAAGAACTGCCTTTATTCTATCATGCTGTTAACACTATATAAAGGTAGCATCTAGTTCTAAATTATTTTATTCGGAACACGACATTATCTTTTTTGTATAATATTATTTAATAAAAGAATATGTTAGAAAACTACATTTATTCATATAACAGTTTCAGTAAACGCATTTTTGTATATTCCAGGTGTATCAATGGAAACTACTCAACCATGTGGCAAGGGACCACAACATAACATTGAAACCGGCTCATCTATCGTACAAATGCACTGTGTGTACAGCCACATTTGGCATGTACAAACAATTCGAGAACCACGTGTACTCTGCTCACAGTGTTGTGGCTAAACGTGTTATGGACAAGAAGACGAGCACACAGCCTACTAAGACCAATGAGAATCTTGCGAAGCCGTTGAAAATCAACGACGAGATTACTATAATACCACAATCAGTCAAACCGTTGGCAGACACATCTGCCAAAGATAAATAAGGTAAGATAACCTATCGAAAGCTAATCAACATTGTCATTGTGTATTTGTTGTGGGGTTTGGTGACATTGCTTAGGTAATGACTGGGACAGCAAAGCGCTTGCGCAATGGCCGATCGACTAATAGGCTGAATTAAATTGTATTTATTATCTTGAAAATTTATTTTGAAATGTTTAATAAGACGTTGGTCCTGCCTTTAGTAAGATGGCGGTCGTTATCACCCAGCCAGATTGATGCGGTATGGATTTCATAATATGATGCTGTGCTCAAAAAAGGTTACCCATCAATCTAAAATAGTTATTAAATATAAGATTTCTCTATTTATTAGACATTATTTTCTGACCTCATCTGTATTCGCCGGCGTGCCGGTTTCAACTCCCAGCGGGGGTCCCAAGTCCTATACGTGATTAGTTTTAGTAGTAGTGCCTGTTTTAAGTCCGCCTCGCTAGCTACCACTATTCGTCTTGCTAGTCTGTTACCATACCAACAATGTAAGTGCTATTATTGTGTTTCGATGGTATAGAGTTAAGATTGCCAGTTCCACATTAGTTGAGGATTCCGGGTGAAGAATGCTTCCATGTACCTTATCGTTGCTTACCATCAGCTGGATTGGAGCAAAAGTGAGCGAGCATATATTTTGTTGACGCGGTGAGCGAATATGTATGTTTATTGCTACGTTATGATATGCTATTGCGATGTTATTGTTATTTATTATTACAAAACGTACTGTGTAAGTTGTATACGGACAATATGGGTCAGAGCTGGGCTAAACTAATGGTTAATAATATCAAATCTATACTAATATTATAAAGCTGAAGAGTTTGTTTGTTTGTTTGTTTGTTTGTTTGTTTGAACGCGCTAATCTCAGGAACTACTGGTTCGAATTGAAAAATTCTTTTTGTGTTGAATAGTACATTTATTGAGGAAGGCTATAGGCTATATTACATCACGCTATGACTAATAGGAGTAGAACAGTCGCTAATAATACATATAAAAGTACACCATGTCTTACTTATTAAACATCGTAAAACTTATGACACATGAGCATTGTGGTGGCCTTAACCCATTTAATTCTCTACTTTTGAATTCTTTATATACTTATGTGATCGGAATAGGTAGGGCTAATTCACCTAAAGTTTAAAGAACGGACAAGAGAAACATTAGAAAATTATAAATTAATGTTATTAATACAGTAATTACTTATTTTGTATCCTGGAATTGCCGAAAATCAGTAGATGCGTTTTTTATTGTTTTAAAAAATAAAAGACAATCTCGATATTATAGATTACTGTTAACGAATGGTATTGTTCCACTTCCGAGAAATTCGAGACTGCCCAAGTCTTGCGAGACATGAGCGAGACAACGAGACAAGTCATAAAGAAGTCTCCATTAATTTTTGTCTATGTTCTTCGAACTTTAGGTGAATTAGCCCTACCTATTCCGGTCACTTATTACACATATAATATTATTAACCCATATTCGATCTTAAGAAGAAAATATAATTGTTATAACAATTTACAAACTAAGAGAATATTATTTTCAGTAGGTACTAAGCCAAAACTTACTTTAACAAATACTTAAAGAAACCAACAAGCTGATCCTTGCGATTGTGAAAATGCAATGTTTGCTAAACGAAATCGCTTTGTTTTGACCTAGTTGATTCTTATTTCATATGATGTATTTCAAGCGAAAGCGAAATTTCAGTAATGCTTGTTTATAAAAACTTCAACTTTAATAGATAAGGTTTAGAATCTTTAATACTTGCTGAGTTTTTTTGGTTGGTTCTTCTCAGTACCTAAGGTATTAAGAGAAATGATAAATATATGTTGCATTTTGAATTTAATATTTTGTAATTAGTGTCTGTATTTAAGACACGGGTGGATTCGCGTTTTGGATTTTTTCTGATTTATTTTGAAGCCTTCTTGTAAATTAATTTGAAATGCGTGCAAAGTTTCAAAAATCGAAAGAAGTACTATTAAGTAAGATCTGCTAAACAAAGGCACGCTTATTTAATCAAGAAATTAGATAATATTTGATCTCAAAAAAAATAATAAGAGAAATGGTAATGACGTTAGGCTAATGGCAATGATTTTTTGAGGATGGTAATGATTAGGAATGCTTGGTAATGACGAGCTTTTACGGTAAAAATAATAATTAAGTACCTGATACCTATTTTAGAAGACATACCTATGTATTTTTTCATATATAAGTAGTTGCTAACTTGTAAATAAAAAACTTACTTATAAATTTGTAAAGTTTAATAACACAAAAATTAAAATTCAACAAATCTCGTAACAAACACAATCTCGGTCTTTAATTTAAATATGCTATCGTGGCTCAATCCAACTCGCCAAAATTAATCTACTCTTATGGCACGTATTAAGTTGTTAAGTAGGTAACTAAATTTTAACTTAACTTTAAGTGATTAATAGCATGTAAACACAGAATTTAGTAGGAAGTTGCAAGTTAAAATTTAGCTAACAACTAAACAAGATATTTAGAATTTTGTCTATTTTTCGGTTAATTTGTTGGGCGGGGCTTGTCACTTGACACGTTTGGACAGGCACAATATTAGTTAAATGCATAAGTGTAGTGAGTGACGCGCTCGGATTCAATTTTATTGTTCGTATTAATTTATTGATTATTGTATTAAACATATCTACTCGATTTAGAAACTCGAAAAAAACGAATAGACTGCGAAAACCATTGCCACTATTGAGAAAATATATTGTAATATGTAATTTTAATTTTGCATCGCATTATAGTATATCATCATATTCTATCCAAGCCATGATTTGAATCGATATCCACTTTTAGCAAAATGAGCGACTTTGTTGTTAATTATGCAAAGGAAGTGTCAGGATGCTGGCCAATCGCCTTTTTTGATGCACTGGCGCATAATCTCGATTCGCCACTTACGAAACGCCGTCAAGAAAAGCTGGCTATTATAATACCAGACAAGCACGGATAATTTAATATTTTAAGCAAATTAAAATAAAGATAACGCACAAAAAATCCCATTCAACTTCCAGCTGGTATTTCGGTTACGTTAAAGCATGAAAACAATTGCAACATTTTAAGTAAAATAGAATAAATTGCTATTAATACGAAATTCTGAAACTTTAATTTATCATTCCCATTAACATAACGTCATTACCATCAACACAAATCAAACGGTAATGATGATGATGATAATGACAAACGTAGTACTTTTTTTGAACAAATCGTGAATTCTTAGCCCTACTATTTTGTGACCGCCTTTTTGAGAATTTGTCCTGGGAGTCACAATAAGTTCTAATAGTAACAATTATACTTAATTTATAGTTATCCAGAAAACGTATTTACCGGTAATGATGGAAATACGTGACAACCAATTCCTGGACACATGATTTGTAACAAAAAAAGTATTTAAAGAGCGCTCACCGTGACGTGCGCTGTGGTACATTTCGTGCAAGCGACTGAGGAGAGCGGTGTGCGCGGGGAGAGTAAGATACATCGCGTAGATCTTTCAAGAAAGTAAATTTGACGTTAGCGTGATGGTAATGACGAATTTCTGTTACAAACTTTTGAAATTTCGTTTTGACTATTATTTTGTTCTGAATTATAAACGCTATTTATTATGTTGTTTACGGTAAAATACAGATTACTAAACGTTTGAAAAAATCGGGTTTGGCGTTCTTAATTATTGAAATATATATTTTGAAAGTTTGTGCACATATATTTTCTTTAGATGGTTATGATGTTTTACTCAGTTTTAATTAAATTACAAAATGAGTTTTTAGAATACAAAGTTCGTAACTGTGTCCCCTTACGTTAAATTATGTTTAAAACCTTGCTTGAACAAAATAAGTAACTGAAAAATGGTATAAAATTTTTTATCAACTAGAAATAGTTTTTTTTTCCGTGTTTCGCGAAATGACCCACTGGCGATTTTAACGAAAAAGTCTTGTGATGAAAATGTAAAAATGTCCTTATAACTAGGTGTACATAACAGCTTGCTCTTAGTATGACTTTCATGAAGGTCGGACCACTTATTCACTTTGATGCCGAAGGTTGTAGCCTACATTTGATTGCGGGGCCGATGGCTTATTGTAGTGCTGTAGAGAATTGGCCATATTTTTAAAAGCTTTATCTTATTTAGTTGTATGTCGCCAAATGTCGCGAATTACAATAACTAAGTTATCCCTATGTATGTAGTAAACAAGGTGATTGTCATAAATATTGGGCTGTTTCAACTACACTCGCGAGCAAAAGTATGGAATCACTTACTTGGAATTGACTCCGCGCGATCTTGAGTACTTAATAACTAATTAAGAATAATAAAAATGGTACCATTTTAAAGGTTAAACTGTTAACTTTAAATTGATACCAAATTCATTTAAATCACACCAGTATTTAAGGAGCTATCCCGGATTAAGTGAAGGAGTTAGGAAAATATTAGGAATATGGAAAAATAATAAATGAAGGAAACAACAAAAATTTATTAATAAAAATTTTATTTGGCCTTAAAGTCAAGTTTCAATATTTTGTGTTCCCTCCTCTCGCCTTAATAACTGCTCGAAGACTGTTTTTCATTGACCTAATCAGCTTCTGTATCGATTCTTGCGGGATACCTTCCCACTCCTCTATCAAAGCCGAGCTCATTCACACTTGAAGGAGCAGGATTTCTGGAACGAACCCTCCTCTTCAGTTCATCCCACACATGCTCAATAGGATTCAAGTCCGGGCTGAGCGCTGGCCAGTCCAATGTGGCGATACCAACTTCTTCGAGGTATTCAGTTGTAGCACGGGAAGTGTGACAACGAGCGTTATCGTGCATAAGGAGGTATTCCCGCATAGGGAACGACATGTTCCAGCAGAATATTGGAAATGTAGCGGTCTGAAGTTAGACCGCCTCCTCGTCCCCCGCCAGGCACGAAAACAAGCTCCGTTTTACCGTTAAAGGAAATGCCGGCCCACATCATACAAGAACAGCCCCCATAAGCCACCGTCTCAGCGAAACAGCACTGCGCAAATCGCTCCCCAGGCCTTATCTATATCTATACATTAATAAAGAAGTAACGTTTGTGACTTTGTTTGTATGTCGGGGCTAATCTCTGGAAATACTGGTCCATTTCCAAAAATCGGGTAACATAGGCTATATTATATTATATGTTATTTAAGGTTTTTGATGGTTTGTGTTTTGCAATATGGCAAGTTTGCAAATTTATGGAATGCCAGATCACTAGATGAGTGACCAAATTAAAATATTTAGAGTTCCTTCTTGCTTTTGAAAGCACGTTAATAAACTGTTGGTCCAGGTTGTTACCGTAAAATGTCGTCGTTTAAACCCACTCAATCCCCATTGACCCAGCGTGGTGGGTTATGATGTCATCTCCTCATTCCCCATGTGCTAGTGTTCATGGGGGAAGGTCTAAGCGCAGCAGTGGGAAAGTAGAGGCTGATGATGATTTAGATCTCTTCAAGTTATTGGCCTATCATTACATGTTTATCGCTAACTAGAGATGTGCGGTTACGGATCATTAGTATCTAGTACAGCGACTATAGATACGGAGCTCAACTTTTTTGCTTAGTGTGTTTTTGTTTTGACCTTAAAACAATTGTTGACGCTTTGTTTTAATAAGACGACATGTCGACTAGCACTGCGCGTGTGTACGGATACGGATATCCGGCACATGACTATTAAAAAAAAACCAATGACTTATTATTTTCCTAGGGGTGATTTGATAGTTCCTCGCCAAGCTTAGGGCTCTAGTGAAGTTTGAATATTTATCTAAAGCAAATTTGCGATATTGACTGATGCAAATGCTATATGTACACCTAAAGATGCTAAAAAGCTCCATTTCAAATCAATGGATTGTGTAAAAGTCATGTATTTATTATGGCTCTGCCAATTATTGTATGTTTTATTGTGCTTTGCTTACTACTTTAAATAATTATCAAATGGTTATTCCTTTTTATTGCTGTATTTGTATATGAATCTATTTTAACAAACTTGCAGTGCAGGCTTAGTTTGGTAAAGTGATTTCTTTATACCAACCAGTTCCACTATTACATAATTTTGTTTTATACAGTTTGTTATAGTAGCTTTAAAACATTCTATTGTTTCAGGAGTTGTGGGCGCTGCTGTTGCCAGGGTTAACTGCATTCGCAAGCTTGCCTTTCCAAGTTTAATCAGTTTAATCACTATCAGCACATTTTCTAATTTTAGTGTACATTCCAATTCTTCTGAACTGTCTGATACTAGTTTCGCTTACAAAATGTCGTTTGATGTTATTTATATGACAGGTCTGCATCGTGTAATAGTTATCTACTACGGCACCTCTTAAATAGAACACTAACTAATACACTTTTACAAAGAAACTGTATTTAATAATTGTATAGGATCTTTTATATAAACTTTGTGATTGAACACAATATGAAAGCATTTCATCGATTTGAAATTCTTATCGTTTGCGTAAGATAATTTATTTCTGGAGATCTTATTGATAGATAGATAAGTGAGAACTATGTAATAAATTCAATTATGTAAGTGGATGAGAAATAGGATAGGAACTTAGTATTGTTAGCACACTGGTTCCAATTGAACTCGCATCACTGCCCCGGCCCTCGAAGCCAGTGATATATTAATGAAATACTGCTTATATGTAACAAAAAATATATGTAACAGTTCAGTAACTCAAGGGAACATATTAATTTAATATCAATAAGGTTATTATTGGAATGTATACTAACTATAATGAGTGTGTCTTTATCCTTGTAAATGCTACTCATAAGCATGCTAATTTCGAAATAGTTTTGAGAAATATTCTATACGTTTTGTGTAATGTCGGAACATTAGGGTTTCCGCACAATTATGTATACTACTCAAAAGAAAATAAGGGCCACTTACATATTTCTGTTTTTGAGTAAATTTTTAGATGTAAACTAATTAATAAGTGACTAAATAATGATGTCCGGCCTCCTTCAGTATCCAACCTCTTTAATGCTGGTGTTTAAGTCTTACAGCTGGCCAGAAATTGAAGCAAATAAAAAAAAACGAGTTTCAGGTTACACTGTTTACTATATTTTTCACGTAGCAATCAAAATACTTAGTGGCCCCTATTTTCTTTTGAGTAGTATATAAGCTGGACTAATGTGACTCGTACTGTTGGACCTATTTAGCATTGACAGTATGAGATTGCATTGCCTTTTTGAGAATTCCGTCTATTTGGATTTTGCCCTTCAAATGAGTATTGCTTTAGGGCTCCATTGTAATTTAATATTGACAACTGATTTTATATCCGATTTTCACAAATTAAACATGGGATAATTAATATTTACTGCATGTGAACTGTGTACCATTTCGTATGAATATTGAAGCACATGGCTTACTCTTACATTACGTAATAATAATATATGAATAGATGATTAAAAATCTGGTTGAGAATGGGAGTTATTTGTAGTCTTTATGCAGTGTTAATGATAACTTAAATTTATATTTGCCTGGATAATAAAAGTTTATTTGGACATGTAACTGATATCTAATTTATGTAACGCTTCGTCTAGAAATTATCATAAGTGAGCTAAATCGCCTTCGCGCGAGTTTGTTGTAATAAGGAATGTTGTAGTGATGTCATAGAGTTATTAGTTACAAATTGAATTCTGCTAGATTTGATACCTTACAGCTCTCCCACAATAAAAGTAAGGGCGCGGCCTTTATTTTAAGATTGAAGCGCGCATACACATTCAGAATGAACTTTTGGACGGTCGCGTGTTTTTTGTGCAAGTAGTCCGCACTGACCGTCTGCGCTTTCTTCATGTATTTTTATTTATAAAAAGTAAAGTGTTAATTTAACCTTATTGGAAAAGGGAGATGATGATCAGGGATCATTTAAAAAGACTTAATCTTCAGGGCTTCAATAATTGACTTATCAGTAAATTGAATGGACGGATGGTCAAATCGAGAGTCATAATGTGAAATAGTAGGCAGTTTTTATAAACTCACTATAACAATGACCCACGCGCCTGTTCACCGTAAATTCAACGAATAGTAAACGCAACAAAATTAAATAATTTGATTTAGAAAATATGCAGATTGTATCATTATTTGTTTTGTATCAATATCCGGAATCCATCTTGAGTCAAGCACCTGTCTTTCTACCGTTTAAGTCAGCATTTCCGTTTCCTCTTCGATTGTGGCGCCCTCTTTGTCGTGAATTCAAACTAACGTGCGTGCGCACCGGGTGACAATTCGCCATTATAGCGTCGTTTTTCGTGCCGTCACAAGTCAGATTATAACTACGCGAAAAGTATTCAAGTTTCTTTTTGTGTTAACGTTTCCTCTCTTTTGAAATGGAGAATCTAGATAGGGCAAGTGAGAAAACCGTTTCAGAAAGTGTTATCGAAAATTCAAATTCCCGCAAGCGAATTCGTTCTCCATCACCTCGTTCAGGCAGTGATGATAGCGAGTCGTCGACGAGCAGGGGCTCCGAGGAGTATGTCAAGAAAAGATTCACCAACTGTGAGTTATGCACATTTCGAATTTTTATCACAACAAGTCTCGCTTTTGACAAATCTTATAACGGCGAATTTAGAAAATAAAAATACGAATTCAAATGTTGATAATTCGACCGTTAATTCTAATGAGTTTAATTTACGCCGTCCGGAGTTTGATAACGGTAATAAGCTTAACATTTTATCTGACGTGAGTACTATAGTTAAAGATCCTGTTTATGCCAAATCAAACGAAGATTTTTTAAAGAAATTAGTTGAGCTGCAACGTTTTACGTGTGATGATTGGTACGCTGTTCGGTTTTCCGACGCACAGAAACGATATTTGACTACCCCCGGTTTTGTAGAACTTAACGTTAACGATGAACTAAAACGATTTGAAAGCGCAATGTTAAAGGACGACTCTCGTTCATATTTGTTAGAGCGTTCTTTTGCCGGATTGACTAACGCCTTGCTCACTCAAAAAGAAGAATTGCAACAGTCACTACAATCGCTAGTAGATTGGGCATATAGTTCTAAAGAGTCAATGACGCCTAGTTCATTATTTGATAAAATACAAAACACATTTTCAAAAGAATCTACCTACAGTAAAGTCACAGATGATTTGTTACAAATAGTTTGTGGTAGGCGAGCTGATCTTATTAATACTCGTAGAGACACCTTATTACGCCAAATTTCTGAGGAGTATCATCGTGATGTTTTATATAAGATACCGCCTAGCTCGGGATCGCTTTTTAACGAAGAATCGGTTCATTGCTACCTCCAAAAAATTGGGGGGGCTGAAAAATTATCTTCATTACTAAAACCAGCAGTTAAAGCACAAACAAAAGAATTTGTTTATCAAAATCCAAGACCCTCAACTAGCAAACAGGCTGATGATACATTTTTTCGCCGGGATTCTTCCTCAAAAAGAGGCAAGCATGTGCCTCGCCCTGCCAACCAATCAAGAGCTAGATCTTTCAATAATGGAGAAAAGCAAAGGGTTAAAAAACAGCAAGGGCGGCCCTCATTTAAAAATAAACGCCATGAATGACTCGAGGCACTTTTGAGGCGGCTGTCTGAGACAATTTCTGTCTGAGATTATTGACTATTTGTTTTTCTTTATACGACTAAAGTTGAAAATACTGATTATAAAGTTGTACTAAAATTGGTACAAAGATTTGAGTCCTTTAAAAATTCAATTTGAGCTTTGAATCAAACCTACTTGTAGTACTGTATTTTTATGAAACTGTCATTTTAAATTTTGTTGCGTTTACCCTTCGTTGAATCTACGGCGAAGAGGCGCGTGGATCATTGTTATAGTGAGTTTATAAAAACTGCCTACTATTTCACATTAAGACTCTTGATTTGACCATATCGATCACCAATTGTGTCAATTGCAGGTCGAAATAATTTGATAAAAACAATTAAAAAATGAACAGAGCTCAATGTTGTTTTTTTTGTTAATTTATTCATTGATCCTTATAATAGTGGCAAATCTGGTCTGACTAATGATAGTTACTTTTTGATTATATTATGAATTGACAAAATTGAATGAAAAAAGAGTGTCTCTATGATATATACTTTAAAAACAGGGTTCAATTAGAGTAGCCATTTAGTCCCAAGTAAGCAGTAGGCTAGTACATCATTTTGGATTGGGAAAACAAAAGAAAGGAAAGCTACTTTAAATTCTTCCTTCAAGTTTCTTGTCAATGTCGGACTTTGTATAAAAACGTGTTTAGCTTATTAGGCTTAAGATGGTAACTGGATTACTGCTCGGCTGTAGCTGACGTTTTATAGTGATGCTAATGGCCCGTGCTCATGGTAAGCGCGGAACAAAATCCTGTAGGTAGTTCATGAGACAACGCGATCTGACTTTTAACAATAATAAAAGGAGGGTGATACAACACGTTTGTGCCCGCGCCGCGTACCACGCCTTGCTAAAAGCGTCACTATGGAATCGGTATATGAAGCGGTAATTCTTAATAAAAGGTCGAAGACGCCCGCGCTGACTAATGTGTGATTTGCATAGCAAGCCGGTGCAGACCTGAAACTGTGTGTTTAAAAATCTTATCAGTACAGCGCTGTTTGTTAAATAAGCGCACCTGTGTAAATCAGCTGCAATGAGGGCTGCCATCAACTAAATTACGGACCCAGGACAAAAACTTCAAAAACTTCAACTTAAACTTAAACGTCATGTAACTGTTCTGGTAACCAAACATAATTAGGAACTCTTCTTTTTTAGCATCAATCAATTTTATTAAAAAACAAGTTATAAATTGTCCAGTGCCGCACCGAATTTTTAACTATGAAATGTTGTAATTTATTGCTAATCATTCCATCAAGTTAATCGGATTTCCCCTGACATAAAAAGTGCCCTGGTTTCATCCGGACACTTTAGAAAACCCCGCACGGACGCTCCCCGGACGCCCTCCAAACTATGACAAATCCGGGGAAACCCGGACGGATGGCAGCCCTAGCTGCAATTAACAATAATTTGTCGCAAATTTTCCTAGTACTGATGCCAATGGCAATAATTAAAAAGGTTTACAATGATTTGTACACGTAGGTACAACCTATTCAAATACATGTACTAATAAGGGGTCACTTTTCGTCGTGAAGAACACATTAAAAATAGTGTTTTGATACGACTGCGTTAGGCAAACAAGACTTATACTTTAAGGTAATTAGAAGTTGTGTAAAATGAAACTATCTTCTGTGTATTTGATAAATGTATGTATTATTCGAAAATTCTCCAACAGATAAATTCTACGTTGTAATGGTATGTGTAATATTCTTGTTCTAATATTGTATGATGCATAAATTTTATGTAGGCTACTCACGATCTTTTAACCCTCCAAACTAGATGTTCTCCCGAATCTACGAGTATACGAACGCCATAGATCTAACACGTGATCTCCAGACTCCGAACCACGAAATTACGGCATACGTCGAAGCGATAGTACGGCTGCGCTGAATCTGAGCGGCTATAATTTATTATGCAAAAGCCTACCAGAAGTCTCGATATCAAAAAATGCAGTAACGAACATGGTAAATGCTATCCTATGCTCCTAACAATGGAGAGGGTTAGACTAGCAGTTATAGGGTGGGGTCGTCGTGTGGAGCCAGCATCCAACGTAATTTATTTGTCATGTTTGGTTATATCGGGTTGTGATGTATCATTTTAACATAGGTTTTTAAGCGTCGTAGACCATTGCACATACAAAACAAACACATTGCCGTTGTAACATTTTTATATCCTATTATTATATGTACGCTATATCTAATTAATGAGTGTTTTTCTATTACTAAGCAAATTAAAAAGTGTATAATTCTAATAGTCGGGCGGTGGTAACACTTATGTTATAAGGTTATGTTATTAGGTCGTTTTTAGTGGACACGGGCCTTCCGGAAAGGTATTACGACAACGATTATATTTATTTAATATTAAGTTTTATTTAAAAAAAAATAGGTCATTACTATGACGGCATGATATTTATCAAAGAACACGATGAGATCGGACCCACACATGTTATTGTACCTGCAGGTGAATGAAATATAGGACAGATTATGGTCAAGCTATAAAAAAGTTTGGATAATGAATCTTTCTCAATTTATAACATAACATAAAATGTTTGTGTTAACATTCTTTAACCTGTAGGCTAAATAAAAAGGTTTATGAAATATATAAATAAATACAGCTTTAATACTTTACTTATGCCACTAAGGCCTAATTTTTCAATCCTCAGATAAGTTCTATCCAACGAATAACATTGCCATTCGACATATTTTCTCTGTCATTATGACAAAATTATTCAATGAATAAACTTTTACTGACGATTTGAAAAATCGGCCCTTAGACATCCAATAAAAAAATCAGTAACATCCTACAAGTTTTATTACTGTTCATATCAAAAGATACATTTAATCACTTTATTTGTAAAATTGGTACATAAATTAACAATACCTTAATGGAGTAACAGCCGCCGCCCGCTCTATTATGTTTATATTATAAACAGACGACCATTTTAATACCAATAAATCTACAAGTTTTAAAGAAATGACCATATCATTCCGAAAGTAATGGTCAGAGAATAATATGAATAATATAAGTACCTTATTTGTATATTAGTTCCGTAAAGGTTGTATATGTAGCGGGGTG
Organism: Eudonia mercurella; assembly: GCA_963082485.1. Taxonomy (NCBI): domain Eukaryota; kingdom Metazoa; phylum Arthropoda; class Insecta; order Lepidoptera; family Crambidae; genus Eudonia; species Eudonia mercurella. The sequence continues at coordinate 17,358,568 of OY720022.1, read as the reverse complement.
TCATTAACCACACCATATTCACAAGCAAGCTAGCAATTAAAAAATATCTAGAAAAATTTGCGTTTTGTAATTAAATATGGTCCATTTCAATTGTTTGTAAGCCTGATTGTTACTGTTGATAGAAATAACAGATAAAATTATAATTTATAATAAATAATTTAATGCCAAAATTAAAAGTAAAAGAGAAACAAAGAGTAAGTCTTTGGTATACAAATAAATAAAACTTATTTCAGTTATATTTCTCCATTTGTTTGGTTTGGCCTTAAAATAAAAACTATAAATCACCACGTTATATAATTAATATTGTTTGTCATCTTATATCCTATGTTGCTCAGGTTTACGTGCAATGATAATTAAAAGGTAGATACGTTATATTGTTGATCGAAGGTTATATGCCTAAAAATAACCGTAATAAAATGCTTCGAGATTTTACGTTCGAATTTCGAACGCAGCGGCGCGCGGCGCAGCACATATTACACATAATTTCTATTATAAATTTATTTCAATTTATTTTTAAATAATGTTCAAGGGATACGAACAAAATTTACATTATAGTGCTTGTTATTTGCCGTCTTTCTAAATAAAACTAAATCCCGAACAAAATCCCATATTTAGAACTTTGTTACTGTCAATTGACTCAGTTGTCTCCTTTGGCGAGACGTCGCTCTCTTGAGGCCAAGAGGGTACGCTGCCTTCTTTTGTTAGGAGCGTCTTCTGGGCGTCAGTAATGTATCTATCTTTTTAACTATTAAGTATATCATTGTTTAGGAGCAGAATAATGACTATGTTTATATCTACAGGATTTGTGTCCAACCAATGTAGCCTGCAGTGCATAATAAATTATCTATTTAAACAACCCTCATATATATTATTATAAAAATAATTTTAATTTTAATTATATTAATTCATTATTATTTTATGTTTGTCATTTTTTCCTACAAATATAAATGTCTTTCTTTCTGTATTTCTTAATAACTACTCATTGAGTTAAGTAAAGTTAAACATAAAGTAAAAAAACTAATAAATTATCTTTGGATAAGTACTTTCAAAATTTAAGTTACATACCTGCCATCTTAAACTGGTTTTCTTTCAGTTTATACGAATATAAATTTTAATAAACTCCTTGATCTGATCATATGCGAATGTAAATGTAAATTTGGATCAACGTTTAGAAAAACAGTAGGTAACATCTTTTTAATATCTAAAGAGTGGGATTTAAAATATTGATTTGTGTTAACGACCCGCGTCAACACATTCCTTTATAAGGTTTTACTTTCCCATAGTAATATGGGGGTGCGTGGTAAATATTTATTTGAACTTAGTTTTTTAATTAGTAGTTAATTAAGATAATTATTTAAAAGAATTTATTTTTGCTTAAATTTTTCGTAGCACTTTGATCTGCGTTGCATGTGTATGGATGTCGTTATTTAGGTTTGAAATTAATATAATTCGATTGGAAATAATTCAACATTTTGTAACATTTTTGTTATTATGTAAATATTAGGTATCGTTTAAGAATTTTTAATAAAGATACCCTACCATGATCGATGTTTTTAAGTATTGCCCCTATACCCTATTACCCTTTCAACGGTTGTTGTCAAGTAACTTTCTTGTTAAGCAACCACTATGACATGCCGAAAATTAACATTAAAAAAAAATTTTCACTTCAGTAGCTCAAACATGTAGGTTTTGCTGCCTGAAATCAGTGAGCAAAATGCGATTTTGCTCACTGAGTGAGACAAAGTAACTTTTTAAGATGGCGGACGCAACTTTATTATGTAAAATCAATATGGGTATCATTTCCATGGTTTTCGGGGGTGCCGATTTCGAATACAACATCTATTTCGAGATCCAAGATGGCGGACGTGACTTTTTTGACGTCAACACTTCCCGACACCTTCTTAAGACGTTGTCACGTTCAACTATCGTCAGTAAACCGACTTTACAGAAAACCAATTTTTTTTATTTTTTTTGAAAGCCGCGAATATTTTATTCAGCCTTCGTTAATCATACAATTTGAAACACTCACACTCTATCTTTTTCCCACCATTAGAAAGAGAGAGACAAAGACCAGCCCTTTCGAAGTTCCAATTTTGAATTCCACCTCAAAAACAAACACGTTCGGAATCTCGTACCTACTAACTAAAGAAATTTTGCAAAAAAATAATTGTCTTTTAATGTAATTTATTGAATGTTTAACTTATTGCTGTATTTAAACGAAAATAAGTATTTACTGCAAATAAAACTGATATTTAACCTGTAAATATTTATTTCTAGTTTCAATAATGTTACGTAATATATTTTATCTCCTAAAGTGTTCTCGCTGCTGAAGTGAAAAATTATGTGTGTTACACGAGAGCAAAGTTTTTTGCATCTCGTGCCTTTAAATCCCTCGCCACACTCAGGATTCAACTTTAGAATCACTCGCTACGCTCGTGATTCAATCTTTGAATCCTTCGCTTGCTCAGGATTCAAAATCAGCACTCGCAGCAAAAAACGACTTTGCTCTCTTGTTGCACAAATAACTATTACTTTTTAATTTGGTATGTCAGAATGCCTACAAAGTTATGAAAACTATTAGGTTTCACAACCATGGTTGTGAAGTTCTTTTGAAGTGGAATAATAAGTTCGTATATATATAGTTTTCATAATAGTTATTTGTGCAACAAGAGAGCAAAGTAGTTTTTTGCTGCGAGTGCTGATTTTGAATCCTGAGCAAGCGAAGGATTCAAAGATTGAATCACGAGCGTAGCGAGTGATTCTAAAGTGAATCCTGAGAGTGGCGAGGGATTTAAAGGCACGAGATGCAAAAAACTTTGCTCTCGTGTAACACACATAACTTTTCACTTCAGCAGCGAAAACACTAGTAAATAAAATATATTACGTAACATTATTGAAACTAGAAATAAATATTTACAGGTTAAATATCAGTTTTATTTGCAGTATATACTTATTTTCGTTCAAATACAACAATAAGTTAAACATTCAATAAATTACATTAAAAGACAATTATCTTTTTGCAAAATTTCTTTAGTTAGTACGAGATTCCGAACGTGTTTGTCTTTGAGGTCGAATTCAAAATTGGAACTTCGAAAGGGCTGGTCTTTGTCTCTCTCTCTCTCTCTTTCTAATGGCGGGAAAGAGATAGAATGTGAATGTTTCGAATTGTATGATTAACCCAAAGCTGAATAAGAAATTCGCGGCTTTCTGAAAAAAAATTATTAAAAAGTTACTTGGTCTCACTCAGTGAGCAAAATCGCATTTTGCTCACTGATTTCAGGCAGCAAAACCTACATGTTTGAGCTACTGAAGTGAAAATTAAACCTATTTACTTCTACCTCCATGGTGCCGAATTTATCAGTACACAAGTCATTAACACCAACATTACAGTACCTACAACAAAAATATTACACTCAACTTAAGTAACTGTAGCAACGTTACTTTCAATTTTTCTTAATTATACCTAAGTATTATTTGTTATAATTGAAAGATTATTCTGTAATACTTACCTACCTATCATAATGTAGTAGTTAATAGCTAAACTGAAATAAAAGTATCTTGTGATTGTAAATGTTTTTTTTGCATTTAGTCATTTCCTCGCTGAGGTGAGATGAAAAGTTACGTGTTGCACTCGAGTGCAAAGATTTTTCACCTCGTGCTCTTTTGATTCCCTCGCTAACGCTCAGGATTCTAATTTTTTCAATTCAATTTTAGAATCCTTCGCTTGCTCGGTCATCAAAATTGAGCACGCGGTTAAAAAGCAACTTTGCACTCTTGTATAACAAATAACTATGAACACTACGCCAACAAGATGCTTATCACATTTCATGAGATTAAATTATACAGCGTAAGTTACGTTGTGCTTTCCACTATGTTTGGAGCAACTGAAATAGTTGTAATAAAAAAAGTAAGTAATATGTACATTATAGGCAGTTGCTTACTTCGTGTACCTTGTGGTAACTAGTAATAAACTTCCTTGCATACTTCTAATGTACTGCCTGAGATCACGCTATCGCATCGTCAAAGGGGGAGGAAGTGAGTGCGTCGTGGGGAAAAGTGAGAGAGTACACTATGTTAGTGACAGTTAGTGTAGTGGTGGCACAGTGGCTAGGCGAGAGCAGACTGCGTTCAGTTGTGCGACGATGTGGCGATGGGTGGTGTTGTGGCAGGCTACCATGCTCCTGGCAGGAGCCACCTTCGAGTTGAGATTCCTGAGCCGACGGCATGTGATGCCTACAACGCAGGTAAGAATAAGAATTTAAAATATTTATTAACCTGCACATCAACAACAATAACAAATACAAAAAGGATACACAGATGAATTTTAACAGCTTTAAACAAATAATGCAAAACAATGATAAAAATAGTTTTTAATGTCTTTTACAAAAAATATAACATGGTAAGTACTTATTTATTGTTTTTTCATAAGTTTATTATTAAATAGTGGGTACTCTAATAGTTTGTTTATAAACTGTCCAAGTAACTAGTTGTTTACATATAATGTCTTGACAACCAATCAATACATAACAATTTTTAAATTGGCCATTGTAACATTGGTTTTGTATGTGCATGGAAATGAAAAATATTGTAATTATACTGAAACCTCAATTACAAGTGACAAGTGAAAATTAATCATGTGCAAAAAGCAGCGTAAATGATAATGATGATTAACGAACGGTTATATCGTTTCTGTTATAATGAGGAAACACCGAGTTAGCAAACCTAATTAGTGAACACGATTATGATTTTGGTCGATTGTGGGCTATCGTGATATTACAATGTTGTAGTTTGACGGCATCCCGCATAGCATGCTGTGCTCGAGTGATAAAATAATAAGATATCGAATTTTTACTTTTTATTTTTAAGTGTTAATTGCTACACTTAAGCTGAATTAAATATTTATATAAAATTGTATCAATTTGTGGTATTCATCTGCGAAGATGAATTTGCATGTCCATCGGTTGCAATTATCTTTGGATAGATGGCACTAATGTCGCTCTAAAGCATTTCAAAAAATCAAAAAGCAGTGACAAAATTCAGCGCTTACGTCAGCCTTCCCGGTAGCCGAATGTAATCGTTTAAGATCTTGAAATTGACATTGAAATAGAATTTGTTATTATAATGGGTAAACATTTTACGAAAAATCTATGAACGTGGTTTGAATCCGGACCTTTTGACTGTTCTTTTCCGTATTATAAGAAAGTGCAGTTCATAACCTTCCTAAGGTATGGTGTCCTTCAAACGAGACGTGAAGAAGCACCTTGAGGGCCGGCAGGGTGAGGGTGACTGACGCTTGGTTTTTTTTACGCTGCACCGGTTGTCTTCGCGTCTGGATTCCATTTCTACTTAATATCAAGTGGAGTGAAGTTATTTGCCCGTTGCCGCGCTAGATATAAAAAGAAAAAAATATAGGGCGGATAATTTTTAAACCTTTTCTAAAGAATTTGTTTCCTTGGTTGTGACATAATGTTATAAGATTTTGTCGGATGAAATATATATTATTATATTTAAGAACAGAAGTTCTTGATTTCACATTGACCTGAGTGTTGAGTGCGAAAGTAATGAAAACTATAACTTATATAGCATTGAAGCAGCGCCTCTTGTTGACGAACGAGGAGACAGAATATTCTGCTATACAAATTCTCGGTTATTGGTCAAAGCGTGATCAAATGCCAAATAAAAATCGCATTAGGCACCCAGAGCTTTACCATTGTTAGGTACCACGTGCACAATTTCACTTGAACATAAGCTTTTTTTAAAATATAGGCACATGTTACATCTAAAGTGAGTAAACAGTTTTGCCTTTTGCGAGTAACTTTTTTATATTACCTATCTGCCAAAAATAATTTTAGCTATAATAAATTATCATACGATAGTAAACGAAAAAAAAATTAAAAATATGCCAAAATTCGTTCTTTAAACTCACATTCATACTTCTCATATCAGCCAAAAAGACGTCCACTGCTGGACAAAAGCCTCCCTCGAGGATGAATCATTTTGAGGGGAATTTGCCATAATCGCTACGCTTGGCAGGCGGGTTGGCGATCGCAGTAAGGTGAGAATAATCACAGAGAGACGCTGCTGCCCATCCTCTGGAATGGTCCCATAGTCGCCTTCTACGACACCCACTAAAAGAGATGGGGTGGTGCAATTCTTTAACCCCGGCACCACACAACATTCATACTTATACCACTTATACCAGAATAATATACATACTTTGTGTATTTTCTCATATTATAAAATGTGCAAACTATGCAGTTGGTGGCTCAGCAAAATCTTGTAATATTCAGTCCAGCAGCGGCTTCCCGCGACCTTTAGGACAGATTCACAAAACCGGTCGTTGTGGAGATTCTTGAGGGAGGCCTTTGTCCAGCAGTGGACGTCTTTTGGCTGAGAAGATGATGATGAAATCTGTCCAGAATCCGGTGCAAACCGCCTAAGTGTGAACTTTTTACTTCTTCTTCAAACTCACTGGCAGTAGCAGATTTGATGTAAAAACATTGTTCTTTTACTACGATTTTTCTTATTTGGCGTTGTTCGCACTTCGTTTCATGTAAAAAAAAATGGAGATATTAATTATGTTCGAGTTACGTATACCTACCACGTTATTTTTAATATACCTACACAAAAATTACAACCGTTTATTTAGCTTCGGGAATGAGATCTTGGTGCATTTAGATATAAAATGCAATTTCTTGTAAAACACATACCTATGCTGCTGTAGATACCTAGTACTAATTCCATAATACCCTTATTTAAACTATTTTTATTATTACCAAAATCAAGAAATGGTCAGGTTTATTGTATGGTTACTAGAAATAACGTTGTATAGTATGTACCTATATACGTATACCCTAAGGCCGTCATGCATTCTAGCGAATGCCTTAAACAGCGAAAATGCATTGTTAGCACGCCTCAGCGAGTTAATGAACTTAACTGTATTGTGTTTATTGCTGGCGTGGTGGCGACTTTTGCGATATTATCTCATTTGCGATTATATATTTTTTCCTGTTAGTTTCCACTTTTTTGTTACAGGCAGACTGTATCGACTATTCAACAATTGCTGACAGAAATTTCCTAACTGGAGGTAAGATACTCGTTGTAGATACAATTTCAGTAGTTTTACTTTTATTATACCTAGTTATTTATTTACATTTAATTTGTAACTAAAATTTTTCTCTTGAAGAAGACGACTGCATTGGATGGCAAATGAGGCCTTTCCCTTATTGACTTTTTGGCCAAGTTCTTATTTTACCTTCAAAATTGATTAAGAAGGTGCAGCGCGGAATTTGAAAATTTACGTGTTTTTAAGTCACTGGTGCTAGGCGCTGAATAGGTCTTATACATTAAAAGGACTAGTGTAGGTTAGCTTGATCCTTTCACAAGGTCGTGGTTGTCTTGGAATTTGAAACAAATACACAGAAACTGCATAAACAATACGTAAAATAATGATATCTAAAAACTTATTTCTTCAGAAACTTTGTAAATATAGCACAAATGAAACAATGATCCGACATCAAAATGTTTGTATTGATATTCCGCAGGTCACTGTTGTCTTATTTTTCAATAAAAAAAACATGAATATGAAAATATTAAGACTTTTCTTATTTTTTACCCAAACGCCTATGATTTTACGAAAGTAAACATTGCTCTAATTAAATCACCAGCCTACTCTGTACAGATATTAGTGTGCGTGCGTATTCGTAGTCGTGCGCCGTTGTCACACCACACTGCCACGCGCCGCTCGCTCGCTATCATAAAGAATCTTGAAACTCGCAGTTTTGCGTCCGCGCTGCACCCCCTTAAACAAAACGTTAGTGGCAATAGTGATCGACAGGAACCATTGATTAACATATTTTTCTTTTAATTATTAAAAATAGGGGTCAGCTGCAACTCATTTTAGTCTAACTACAATTAAATACATACCATTTTTTTCCTAGCTGCCGTACTCGTAAAATTTCAATGAAAATCTCTGTTATGTTTTGGTAACGATAACTGTGTCGAACGCTTGATTAATGTGTCGAAAACTGGTGCCACTAAGATAACAGGTTATTAAGGCTGAACCTTACCTCCCGGTATTTTCGACCTTAAGACAGGGGACTGTCTTAAGGTCGAAAATACGTAGCGCCTGCGACAATTGAAACCGCAAATTAACAGAATGTAATTTTTTAATTTATTGGTTTAAGCTATCAAAATATGCAGCAACGACATTACGAATATTGATGTTATCAATGAATATGAGTGGTTTCTAAGGAAATTTGTTGTAATTTCAACAATAGTGATTTTTTACTGGTGTTTTCGAAAATAACTATGATCCTGTCAAAATTATTTAATCACTTATTATTTATAAACTTACCTACCAATACAAGTATAAAAAGTTCAATGTAATATTGCAGGTTGGCGGCCCAAGCGAGCAATGTTCCGTAGTATCAAACCAACTCTGGCATCGTTACCTACATACCCCCTACTAAACACAAACGAAATATTAGCTCGAAGGATCGATCGGCTGCTCCCGAACGCCGAAGACATCGTAAAGGAGCACGCCAAGCTCGTCCAAGACATCAACGGACTGAGGCAAGCGGCGTTCGTCAAACCACTTGCTGAGGAGTCCAGGGACTACGAAGACTCCATATTTCACGATATAATTGAAGTGTCGAGTACCCCGCGCCCCACACCGAAACTGACGACAGCCAAACCGCCTCCGCGACCTACGAGACAGAGCCACTTACCAATAATATTGTTAGGCGGCGCGAGCCAGAACGAGCTGGTACGTGCCCCACCCATGAAGTTCTCGAAGCCAATAAGTCTCGTCGGTACTTCTGTGTCTCCCTTACTGAAACATCCGTATCCATTCGTGATGCACGGTACTCAGAAACCATTGAAAATTTGTATGAATCCTATGCATATGCATATGTTTACGACGACGGAAAGGCCCAGTTTATTACAGAGACTCCTGAACCTATTACCTATTAGAGGAAGATAGTTATTAAAGGTTACCAGTTGTGATATTAAAGTTTTTGCATTGATTGTAGCTACAAATTATGATATTATGTTAACATGTAAAAATTAAGAGTTTAAGTAAATAACAATATCGAAATACGTAATGAGTGTCGTAATCGTCAGCCCCTGCTTTTATTGTTCAGAAGTGTATAACCGGCAGTAGCATTTTGTAAATACGGTTCTCATAGTTTTTGCCGATAGCGACGCGGAAGACGCGAGTTTCCCGGCTCGAGCCGAGCGGCGCGGCGCGCCCGCAACGAGTTCACTAGATAATATGGCGCGCCACGCGGTACAGTCAGCTACCAAAGTAGCTGGACACTGTATTACTTTGTCAAAGCAACCAAATGTTCAAACAAGAATATTATTATGACAATTGTTTATGGAATGGTGCTAAAGTGCTAAACGGCTTTCGCTTCTGACCGTACCGAGATGCGTGCGCGTCACCGCTCGCGTGTCTTACTTATAATTGCTACTGTCGATTATGTATTGTCACGTTTTTTACACATAGCCGCTTCGAAATGGAAAAGTTGAACGTCTTATGTGTAATGATGAAATAATTAATTTCAAATCGGGTCCTCATAACGGTGTCGTAACGTCATTTCAGCAACAATATCCGTGTACAAAGTACGAGTACTCTTTCCTTGTAAAGTAATTGGAAAATTATGTATGCAGATTAATATCTATGAGTATTACGAATTAATAATAGTGATGTTAATCCGAATTCAATATTTAAAAGAGCGCAAAAGTAAAATAAGTTTAATGTTTTTAATACTACTGTGACAGCAACTTTATTCAACATCAGTTAACGTACCGTTACTATGTAGTTTTTCATGGAAAGAATAGTTGTTAAGCTGACTGACTTCTATCAATGTGACAAAATAAAACCTTTAAGGCCAAGGGTAAGATACACTAGCGCCACCAATTGATAATTTGACAATTACTAACGGACCGGATCTTTTTTTAAACATTGCGTACCGTCCGATAACAGGAAAGCATCCATAGTATTTATTTAATAATTGTGCACTACTTTTTGTTGTGTGGTTTATTCTCAAAACGGGGTATCGCATTTATTCACAAACAATGGCCACTGTTGGTGTTAGCGAATGAATTCAAAAACAAACCTAAGAGTAGTGCACAATTATTAAATAATAGATGTTTGCTTAGTGTCGGAAGGTCCGCAATGTTTAAAAACAAATCCTGTTTAGCAGTTATCAAATTAAATCCATTAGCGGCGCTAGTGTGCCTTACCCTTCGCCTTAATGAAATGTTACTTATCTTCTATTGCTCAAACTTATCTGTTTACTATTCATGATTTTCGTTTCTTACCAAATGTGCATTTTCCACGGAGTAACGTCTGTGTCGGAAAGTAGTAACGCCTAGAGCCTCTGTCTGAAAGTACTACACATGCTTGCATATTAAACTACTGCAAACTTTCAAATTTCCTCAATAGACTTCTTTATACATTAACTAGCGGCCCGCTCGCGATTTCGTCCGCTTGAGTACTGGGTCCAATTTTATGCATGTAATATAGATATAAACCTTCCTCTTGAAAAGTGTTCTGAAGAACTTTTTAATCTAATCACGCCTTCGACTTTCCTCTCCCGGACTACACGTGCTGGTCTTAGGAACCACCATCATACTGTACAGACAATCAGTACTCGTACCAAAAAATTTGGCAAGTCGTTCCTCTGTAAGACCATTCGGCTTTGGAATTATTTGCCGGCGCATGTTTCCCAGCTCTTGTAGTCCCGAGTCTTTTAAGCGGGGCGTGAAACGGCATTTATGCAGGCCGACATAAATGGGTGCGCTTGTTGCCGAGCTTGTTCCGCGGTGAGGAGCGCTCTCATTGTTTTGGACTGCATCAGCTGCTTACCATCAGGCAGAATGTGGTCACTACGACGTGTCAATATAAAAACTCAATATAAAAAAAAATCTTTCTTTAAAAAAAAACGCATCAAAATCCGTTGCGTAGTTTTAAAGATCTAAGCATACATATGGACAGACAGATAGCGGGAAGCGGCTTTGTTTTATACCATGTAGTGATTATAGGATCGAAAATGTATTGAAGAAATTTGACAATTTGGATAGGTTTTTGTGCAGGCGTCTGTAATATATTTTAAACTTAGGAAATGGGGTAACTTTAAAACTAACATTTTATTTTGATTAAACTTAGTCTTTATTACTTACATAATTAAAATAATTACAAGTACCTACTATTCTGTGAGTTCACGTTTGGAATTACCAGCAATCCAAAGATTTATTAAATATATACTTACATAATACAATAAACAATTCTATGTTATTTTCCAAATCTATAAACATTGTATTTCATAAAGCTACCTACTTATATTATACGTATATGATAAGTACATTATAGCACGTATCATGTTGATTTTTGGTGTCATACACAGTTGAAATTACTTAAAAATCAAGTGTAACATTAATCATAACTCCTTTGAAGTTGAAATCTACATTTATAGAAGTACGCTATCATACTTGAGGTAGTCACGAGAGATGCCTAAAATGCTATGTTCACCAATTTTAGTGGCACTCAAGGTTATGTCCTTCTTTTCACTGACAACCCCTAATTTTTAGGTGACAGTTCCCAGAGTAATAAATACCGTCACTTAAAAATACCAAAAATTGTTACACCAATGTTACAACTGATTCAAAGTAACCAAGTATTTGTTATTCAGTGCGGGCATATAGGCAAGTTGACCAGGAAGAACACGTTCAGTTCAATAAGGGCCGCGAACCCGATGAAGCCGACGTACACCAGGGCACAGGTGACCCCCACCTTCCAGTCTAGTTGGAACTTGTTGAGGGCTAAGGAGCCGTAAAGGGCAAAGAGCGTCGACAGTAGGGATATCGCGCTGTACGATAGACCACTGGAGTTAATGGACACCTGGAATTTAGAAAGAGACAGTTACGATTTGGAAAAGTGTTGAAAAAAATTCCACGAGTGGGATTTGAACCTGCACTCTGACAATCCGGCTAAGGTGCCCAAAGGTGGCTCTGTCCAACCCGCCGAAATTTATTAACACTATCTACTCTTATTTTGTAAGCCAAAAGAACCTTATTTAATGTCAACAACTACGTCATCAACATCCTATCATAATATTTTTACAATAAAAGATCAGGTAAGAATTAGGTCAGCTATATTCAAATTATGTAAATATATAATTTTACGCATATTTTAATTTGGAAAGGTGTTGAATTAATTTCCACGAGCAGTATTCGAACCCGTGCCCTCTGATAATCCGGGTCCAGGAGACAGTTTATTGACATCATGGTTGAAATGGTGGACAATATTGACTGACGATCTGGTAAAGTCGCGGGCAGCCGCTGGATGCGAGCAGCACGAAAAAGGGGAGGCCTTGGTCCAGCAGTGGACGTCTATTAGCTGCAATGATGATAGGTGAAATAATTTGACTGATCTTACAATAAGACCATCGGTTTCAGTTCCAGAGGTCGAGGGTTCGACTCCCAATGTGGTATACACGATAAAATGGGTAGGTATGAGGATATCCCAAAATGAGATATGGATGCTTCTTAGATATCATGTCGTTGATTTAACTACTACGAATAATTGAATTGAATAATACTATGTTTAGTAGTACAACATTTTATTACCTATCTCTTCTCAAGGTGGACATTCGTAATACGATAGTACGAGCATAATATATAGGTCAGTGCACAATACATTTAAATAGAAGGCAATTGAGGCAATGGCCTTTGCATGGCAGGACCGTTTGAACTAATGCAAAAACATGTAAAACATTAAATCTGGTAGGCATTTAATTTTTTCACTGTATTTTATAAATATTTAATTCAGCTTAAGTGTAGCAATTGGCACTTAAAAATAAAAAGTAAAAAACATTATATGGCTAGTTAGGTTGATTCTTTTCCCCACTTTGTCACAGTCAGTCGGAAGAGCGATTCGGCTAGACGTCTTCAGACATCTATGAATCGTGTAAAGAGCTCATAGGGATCAAGAGCTAGATCAAATCAGGCGGCATAGGCATTTATGGCTAATGCGCCCGGTCTGCGAGTGCTGAGGTTTAGCAACTTTCGCAAAGGCCGGTCATCGGATGAGTGACCAAATATTTATTATCTCGAGCTCCACCGCGCTTCAGAAGGCACGTAAAGCCGCTGGTCCCGGCTGCATTAGCAGTCGTTAACAACCACAAAACGGCACTGGGCCCGCGTGGTGGTTTATGGCCCGTTCTCCCTATCCATCTATAGGGAAGGCTCGTGCCCCAGCAATAGGGACATAAAAAATAAGCTGATGATGAGGCATTTAGAAAGCCCACAGAAGCCACAAGCTCGTTGTGAAAGCATAAACTGTTATAGACTCCCTAGATGCCTGTCTAGAATTTGAGCTAGGATTCCTTTTACCCAATGCTTTGGCGGTGTGGAAAACAAGCTGCTATCGGCTCCCTAGATGCTTTAGTCTGGATTTTGGTCTAAGATTACTATTACCCAATGGTTTCCTGGTGTGGACGGGTAAAACAGCGCTTTCACCAGCCACGGGAGCCCCAAGCACAGCAGAATGTCGAACGTGTTGGAGCCGATGGAATTGCTGATGCCCATAGTGCCGTGCCCTGTGCAAAGTGGAATGATAAGATTATTGATTGGACAACGTACATAGGTTTGTATAAAATATGCTCTAAATGATCTTTAAAAGTACTAGATATTTTAACTTCGTAAGTTAAGCACCTTTACATCAGCCATTCTCAGGCGTTTGATAAACGATGACGAAGATAACGCGATGTAAACGACACTATGTTATGCTAATACTAGAGATACACTAGGGTGAATGGGATGTTATAAATCTTTTTTGTTTGATTCAAAATCACTGCGATTTAATACAGTCGTCAACACTAAGGTTAAAGCTACGGCCTGAGCCTAGAAGAAGGCCGTTTACAGAGTAACGATAAGGTTAGGCTAATTAGCTTCAGTGCGTATATTGCTTATAATTGGACTTGTTTTTACCTTGTTTGGTCACAAGAACACTGGAGACCGCTTCAGGCAAGCTGGTGCCAGCTGCCAACACAGTCAGCCCCGTGATGCTGTCAGGTACGTCCAGTGTGTCACCTGGTACATTTTGAGAGTAGGTAAGAGCAGGACGAAGTCTGATTTCAAAACATTATTTAGTCTCTTGCACGAAACACTTTCGATCTCGATTATAATTAAATTATTTTTTTTATAAACTCTCGTTTATTTATTTATGTGATTTCATCCTGACATTTTGAACCCTTTACAGGGTCTGTGATTGATCACAATATGTAAAAATTAAATGCGACTTTGAGTGTAGCTGTTTACCGCCTTTACCATTAGTTTTACAAACTACTAGCACTTTACTCGCGACTTCGTCCGCGTGGATTTGAAACTTTAAAAAGAAATTATTTTAGAATAAAATATAACCTATGTTACCCGCAAGGAATGTAGCTTTCTATCCGTGAAAGATTTTTTGGAATTGGATCAGTAGTTCCAGATATTACCCTCCACAAACAAACAAACAAAGTCACAAACTACTTTTTATAAATTGTGTTCCATAATTCGTAGGTATACACTCGTGTTTGGAAACCTTAATAGACGTCAAATCGCAATTAATCAAGGGTATATCGACTTCGAGTTATTATTTAAAAAATAACAATGAATGAACAACAAAGTGGCACATGATAATAAAAGTTAATACCTACGTACATATTTTTTCTCCCGATATCAAATATTATCAGAAAAAAAAAATGTTTTCAGAAACTTAGACAAAGTCTGTTATTGTTAAAACCTAATAAAAACTATACCTACTCTACGGGTATACCTGATGTAGCAAATAGTACTGAAGTTGTTACCGAGTATGGTGATGATCCACGCCACCAGGTACGAAACGCCGCCAATCCAGGTGACGCACATGAAAAACGTGAGCGGGTACAGGCGCTGATAGCGGCGGCAGTCCGGGATGCTGGCCCACAGCAGCAGGCTGATCGGCCACGACACCACCCACAGCAGCTTCCTCAGAAACGAGGTCTTCTTGTCCGGCCACGACCATACGGAACTGACGCTGCTTACATCTAGAATGATATGTGTTCGCGTTGCATAAAAACTCTGTTGTAAACCTTAAAAGCCAAGCGTGGTCTTAAATCAAGTTTTTAATGTTTAAATTATTGGTTTTAAACATTTGTAGATATCGATTTATTGAAATGCGTGTCAACCTTTTTAATATAATAGGACCCGTTCGTTTCGGCGTTTTCAAAATTGTGCTTGAAAAAGAGTATCCAGTTGAATGCCACCACCACCACTGTCTTCACGTTTTTTCTTTGAAAAGAGTTTGCCGCCTAATTCCAACGTCGCCTCTCATCCCGGTAGGCGACCGTTCCGTCAGCCTACGGAGCCCTTCCAAGGCTATAGGCAATCCCCAGGGGTTTTTACCGGGTCGGCTTCGGCCATTCCCGGAGCGTGGATCTAGGTCCGGTTAGACCCGTTGAAGCATGTTTTCCCCTGGGTAAACAAAAAAAAAGCCGCCTAATTCAATCAATACAGGGTAATGGCATCAGTGTAAGACTCCTTTACCCCACCCAGTGTTCGAAATAGTTTTCGTCGGCAAAAAATAAGACAGAATTGAAATTTTACTAGATAGACAGCTAGGAAGCAAGTTGTCTGTATTAAGTTGTTGCTTAAGTCAAAAGTTCGTTGTTGACCCCTATTTTTAAGGATTTAAGTAAAAAATTCGATCACTGGTTCTTGTCAAAGAATGGTGCCCAGTGGCGGATTGGCCTGTAAGCAAATTAAGCAATTGCTTGGGGCATCACGTCATACACGTATAAGAGCAACAGACAGCACCAAAAACAAAATTTGCTTGCAAATGAAAGTTAAGGCAAGGCGGTTTCAAAATCCGCGTTATTTTTTTGTTTATAATATGGCTTTCGCGATAAGTAATTTGCCAGTGTTATGTAATTTTTCTTTCGTAGTCGTCGTAGAGTTTTCATTAAAAAGCGGTTGTAAGAAATTTTAATGCATATTGAGAGAGATTGGCGGTAAATATATGAAGACAGCATTCATGTTCAGGTCAAGCCTACAGGCGTAGATTGCTTAGGGCATCATCATCATCAGCTCATTTATGTCCCCACTGCTGGGGCACGAGCCTTCCCTATGGATGGATAGAGAGATAACGGGCCATGAACCACCACGCGGGCCCAGTGCGGATTGGTGGTTGTTAACGACTGCTAATGCAGCCGGGACCAACGGCTTAACGTGCCTTCCGAAGCACGGAATCAGCATTAGGGCATCAAGTAGTCATAATCCCCGTTGTTGATAGAATTGACCGTGTTGTAGGAGAGAAGGGACCATGTTACACAAAGGTACCTGGTAGAGCGCGCGCGTGAGTCGGGTTTTTGTACTCATGGTGACAAGTCGGTACAGGTTGAGGTCTTGAAGGTCTTGTGGTCTACGATAGGGTGCATGTGTGGTGTATAGGTGTGTTGGGGTGGAGAAAACGTGACTGTTCTCACATAGGTGACACTTGCTTAAAAGCTTAAAAATTCTAGCAGACAGATTTTTTTTTAAGAAATTAAGTCTGCTGCGTTCTTACCTGAGCCTTCCGAGTCATGTCTTCTTGTCATTTCGATACCTTGTTCCAGGTCGTTGGTTGGCAGATTCATGCGGCGAGTAGGATCCAATGGATGTTGTTTCTCTACCAAATGAAAAAATTTCTAATTACAGAGATAGCTTTAAGTCCAGCTACCTTGCCTGGTAGTTGGATTCTGTTCTGAATTCGACTGGATAGCGACCACCATAGTACCCTATTTCTTCCCCACATTGTTTTGAATTGGTCTGTTACGGTTTGAACGATACTTTAGACCCAGAAAAATTACATCATCGAGGCAAAAAACTGGAGCTTTATTTTTTTGGAGAGTTTAGTCTTTGCCTCGGCGGCATTTTCAGCATCATCGTATTTTTTTAGTGCCATCACTCATTAGTGCTTGTCCCCGTTCTCTACTAGATTCTCCGAGGGGTTCGGTCGGATCGGGGTGGAGCTATAGAGTCGGCACCGCAAACGTATCATGTTGTGGCAAGGGCTGTGGGCTGCGGTGGCCTCTATCCATCAGGTGGGTCCGAAATGATCGTTTGCAGACTCAGTAAGGGCGGCCATACACCGGCAGCTTGAAGCAGTCAGCTGCCCGACTGCTTCAAGAGTATTTAGATCACTGGCTAACTGCTCGAGCGTGTAGACCCGAACATTAAATTATGAAACATTTGAAAAGTACACAAATGTAAATACATTGTTCATATATAAAAAAAAATGTTAAACACAAACATTATTTATTCTTAATCTTGATTGATTCTACTAACGCAAAATAGCATTCTCAGGAATATAATTTTATTTCGTACGTTTCGTAATTTATTATAAATATTGGTACTAATATTTGTTATAAAAAATGTGCCTTTTATGTAGAAAAGTTAGTATCGTTACTACGTTGAGAGTAATATATTACCTTTATATACCAGAAATGTAGGTATTTTCTTCAACCATAGTTAAAAAACTATATTTAAAACAAAATGGTATGATGAATAAAAAAAACATCGTATCTATACATCTTAGTAAGTATATGTTTTGTGGTCTTTTTATATATATAAAAAACTACAACGATTTACTACAGAAAAACTCTAGAGTAATGATATAGATAATAATAACATTTATTTTAAAATGAAGGTCTATTATTAAAATAACTCTATCTAAAAACTGCGTACCTACTGTAAATCTAACCCGGCAAGTCTACGTAATCACGAAAACTAGTAAACTAGTAACTAGTTAACCGGACGCAACGACAGTGCTGTGCCTGTGTCGCCATTTGTAAAGTTGATAATCACCTTTGATTAGCAGTGGCGTGACCTCGGTGTACAGTTTGGGCTTGTTGGGAACACAGCAGCCGCTCTTGGCGAAACTGCCCAGGCGGCCGTTGAACACCATCGCTGAAACAAATGCAGTAGTACATTTATGAACATTTGCCGTGGTGGAAGCTGAGACGGAAAAATCACTAAGATACCTTTACATAGATAAACACTTTATTTGATAATTCATCACAGATAAAAATTTAAACAATATACAAAATATACGAACTATACTAAATATACAATATTTAAATATATAAACAAAGAATACCTATTATATTTTAAAATAAAATCTATAAATCCGCACAAATAAAGGCGCACATCTCAATAGGGTAGAAGCAACCGTGTTCGGCAGATACTATTTAAATTAATTCTTGAAGCAAAAACTTCGTGCATCTTTTTTATTTTTATTATTATTTTGCTTTGTGCTAGTGCACTACTGCCTTTTATTTTCCTTTTAGTTGTCCCATACCTCAAAGGTTGTCGCTAGGTTGTAGGTTGTAGCTAGGAAGAGATCGCTTTGAGCGATAAGAACGCCTTTGCCCACTATAATATAAAAAATTTCGTTGTTTGTTTTTACTTATCTGTGTGTGTGTGGGGGGGGTGTGTGTGTGTGTGGGGGGTGTGTGTGTGGGTGTGTGTGTGTGTGTGTGTGTGGGTGTGTGTGTGTGTGTGTGTGTATGTGTGCAATAACGAGTTTTATCTATCTATCTATCTTTTAAAGCACATTGCGTGCACGGAGGAGTATGAGATCTAGTATAGCTAAAATTCATATAAAGGAGGAGTCCCGAAAGACAATATTTATGCATACTATGTATTACAATGTATAATCATTGTATTGTGAATTACGGTCGAATTTTGACCGCATGTTGACCACAATTAACACTAGCTGACCCGGCGGACTTCATACCGCATTTTTTTATATATAGCGTCTGTTACTCAGCGCTAATGTAGCATTCTAATGGTGAAAGATTTTTTAAATCGGTCCAGTAGTTTTTGAGTTTATTCGTTGCAAACATACATACATACAAAAATACAAAGCTTTCCTTATTATAATATTAGTATAGATATAATATACCTCTAAGATAATATATAGTCACAGCTTACTGAGAATGTAGAAGGTGTACATGAGCACCAGCAACATCGCCTCGTGCCAGTAAATCCTGTCGTCGAGCAGCGTCAGGATCAGCGCCACCACCGCCACCGCATACATCAGGCAGTCGCGCGACACCGACCACCAGTCCAGCTCGACCACCTGTGGAAACACCACCAAGTTAAGTCGACCGGTTTCAAAACCACAGGTAACGGTTCCGCCCAGCGGGTCAGCGGGAGAGGTGGGTACAGTTTGTGCACTCGGTTTGGTTGGTGGCAGGGCTTGTTTATCTGACTGGCTAGCTACCACCATCTCTAATATGCAGCTATAATAAAAACATAATAAAAATAATAATAAAAATATTTATTTTCTCCTATTACACAGTAATCTTACAACTATTTAGTGTGTCTGTGTGAAGGTGTGAGGGTGTGAGGGGGTGTGTTGGGGTGTGTATGTGTGTGTGTGGGGGTGTGTATGTGAGGGTGCGTGTGTGTGTGTTTTGTTTATTTTGCGAGCATAGTCTGTCTCGTAATAGTCCACTGACTGCAGCCAGTTTTGATTTGTTTTAATGTTACAAACAATGTTATTGTCTCAATAACATTGTTTGTAACATTTTTGTATTCCGGTAGCTAGAGATAAGATAGTGTCTTAGTAGTTAAGAATTCCAGATGTAGCGCGCTTGTCTTTGATCCTTGTCATCACTTGACATCAGGTGGGATGAAGACCAAGTGCTTACCCGTTGGCAATAAAAAAATAAATGCAAAAAAACATTTTCAGAAAAAAAAAACACAAAAAAAAGTGTGAATAACTGTAAGCGGGGACTTCTTGGCGGGAAAGTGAAGAATTATGTCTGCGGTTTTGTTTTATTTTCTAAAATTTGTGTTATGTCGACTATTAATGTGAAATAATGGTGGATTATTAATCGTTAAGTGTTCGTGAGTGTGCATGAGTGTTGGCAAATGAAACAAAACAGTGCAACGTCATTTTTCAAATTCTCTCAAGAAGTCCGCCCGAGGACTCAGTAAAGCCCCACATCTTTACTGAGATACTCGATTGGGTTGGGTAGTATATCATTTCTCACTTCTCATTTCTATTATCATTCATCATCATCATACAGAAAAGAAATATTGTTTATTTATGTATTACTTGTTAGAAAAATTACTTTGACATTGGCTAAATGTGCTAATCGCACGAAGCCATCAACAAAATGAAAAAAAAAAAAAACTGTAAGCGGGGACTTCTTGGCGGGAAAGTGAAGAGTCATGTCGAATATTAATGTGAAATAATGTTGGATTATTAATCGTTAAGTGTTCGTGAGTGTGCATGAGTGTTGGCAAATGAAACAAAACAGTGCAACGTCACTTTTCAAATTCTCTCAAGAAGTCCATCCGAGGACTTTGACTTTTTTTTTTGAGATACTCGAAGGGTTGAGGGGTATATCATTTCTTACTTCTCATTTCTATTATCATTCATCATCATCATAAAGAAAAGAAATATTGTTTATTTATGTATTACTTGTTAGAAAAATTACTTTGACACTGACTAAATGTGCTAATCGCACGAAGCCATCAACAAAAGGAAAAAAATATATCAGGTAGAATGCGTGTTTTTACTCCTTACGAGTAGGTACGTAAGCACTTTGCCTTGATCTCACCTGATGTCAAGTGATGATAAGTCTATAAAGGTAGAAATTTAGCTCTTGACCCGGAATCCTTAACTACTGGCTAATAATACGCCTAAACTATAAATTTGCCTATTCAACGATTAAAAAAAAGAAAGATTAGTATTGTATTGTATCTAATACTAACACCTTTAAACTTTCCCGTTCCATTTTACAAAGAAACGCAATCTAATGAAGAGGTTATATAGACTGTGCTAATAGTATCTATTATTGAAGAAGTACTTTTATTTTACCCGACGACGCCTTAAGAAAAGTCTAGATCAATAGTAATAATAATAATACATTCTGTGTAGAACTTTATTTATTGATCTAGACCATGTAAAGTATCTACCAATATCTACCATCTCCTACCACTTCGGTCCACCGATGCAGGTCAGCGAGAGCTAACATGGTGCTAACGACCGGAACTAACGGCTTAACGACACTGCTAGATTAATCTAATCAAATCAAATGCGTTTATTGCAAACAAGGCGCTTCGCAGACAGAGCAATTTTAGTTGGGGAAACTATCAACTTTAATTGCAGAAACAATCAACTTAGTTGAAGAAACTATCAACTTTTTAAAAGTTATCGTTATAGGTTGCCAGTTGCAGCAAGCAAAAGGCCCAGTTTACGATTGCCGCGTTTCAACTCTTTCAACTCTTTCAAATCCATGGTCAACAGCTAGTGTTTGTCTGTAAGGGAAACCAGCAACTTGCACAAGTATGAGCTTGTTCCCGTGGGAAGGCCTGAACCTCCGGTATTATAAAACATTTACGATCGCTGAAACACGATGGGACAGAATCTGACATTTTCCTTTTGTTCAAACGCCAAAATTAGACCAACTACAAACGATTATGTACCTAACATAACAGAATCGTGGCCCGTTTATAGGCTGTAGCTGTGGGACGTTTATAGGCTGAGGATGATCCTAACGGAACCAAAACAACTTATAGGTATTATTTGTTCCAAATGGCAGTCAAATGCGCAGGAGATATTCGAAATAATTATCCGGCGTAACAGTTGGGTTGTTCTGACTATAAACACACATAATTTAAATACTACGACGAACTGGATTCCTCTCGGCATAAGTTGCAGCTTCAAAAACTTCAAGGCTGATTTTCAGGGAGCCCGTGATGTGTGTGTGTAAGTGTGTTTTGTTAAGATAATGCTATTAATAATATTAGATAATTATAAAGATTAATCTATAAATAAAAACATTTCATTATACCTGTGTGTTTTGCAGTATTGATTACATTACAATACTAATTGCCGTGGTATAGCCAAATTCGATAAAAAATGTTTACCAACAAAGCGTTGCCAAGCAACCAGTGACAATCATGCATTGACAACCTTTGCTAGTTGGTCAACAGGAAAGATTTTACGTAAAAAATTTATATAAATTAAATATTGTGTGGAAAATTTAAAAACCAATACATTCATAGCTTATTTTTAACCTATGTGATTGAATAATTTTGCTACCTCGAAATAATTAAAAAACCGCACTTGAAGATTCTATAATTTATTTATTACATAAATTAATCAACTGCTGTCACAATATAATTTTCTTTAACGTCAATTCAATTTGTCCATGAATGTTTGTTTTGCATTGCAAATGCACAGTTTACGCTGCAGATTTCAGAGGTAGTTAAGATAGTCGACCCCATATGAATACTATTGTCATCTTCATTTGGAATGCTAGTTTATTATAACGGAATTGTTTAGAATACCTCAATTTTAGTAATGACATTTGTTTAATAGGGTTAATAGGTGAAAATAGTTAACGTTTTTTTACGTTCTTCGTATTTTAACGTTTTTACCGACGTTGAGCGACTCATTTAAGTGAGATGTGTAATGAGAACAATCTTACAATTTATCTTTTATGTATAATGCAGTAATCAAGTAATAATACGAAAAAAAAAACATTTTTGCCCAGATTTGTGATACCCCAATTTCGTTTGTTTACATTTATTCTTTATCGAGTTTGGCTAGAGTATACGAGTATAAATAAGGACTTCTTGGCGGGAAAGTAAAGAGTCATGTCTGCGGTTTTGTTTTATTTTCTAAAATTTGTGTTATGTCGAATATTTATGTGAAATAATGGTGGATTGTTAACCGTTAAGTGTTCGTGAATGTGCATGAGTGTTGGCAAATGAAACAAAACAGTGCAACGTCACTTTTAAAATTCTCTCAAGAAGTCCGCCCGAGGACTTAGTAAAGACCCACATCTTTACTGAGATACTCGAGGGCTTGGGGGGGGATATCATTTCTCACTTCTCATTTCTATTATCATTCATCATCATCATTATAAAGGAAAGAAATATTGTTTATTTATGTATTACTAATAATAAAAAATACTTGAAATTGGCTAAATGCTAAACGCGAAGCCATTAATTAAGATTAAAAAATAAAAGTATAAACAACAAAAACAAAAATCATCGTTAAAAATACAAATAATAATAAAGCAGCCTGCTTAAAGTTGTTGCCTTTTCTTGTTCAAGTAGATATTTTGTACTTACTTTAAAATAATGGACAGAGTACCTAGGTGCATAAACGTAAACGCAAACGCAGGTGCCCAAGCACGCTCGTCCTCCCCCTTCTTAATCTAGACTCCAGTGGAAGAAGATCGAAAGAAAGCAACTACTAGTACTAGGTTTACTTTTACAATCAACTACTATAGGTACCACACCACCGACCAGACCAAGCTAAATATATTTAGCCTGACGCTCGTAGTGCTGTTCATTAATAAACAACACCTCTTTATTAAAGTATTACAATGTTCGTGATTTTGTAATTTAATTTGTGTTCGCAATTGCATGACGCAAGTCTATAAATTAAGATTGACTTAATTGACCAGAAGTTAAATGTAACATTATTAGCCCGGTCAAAATAGACATTGACCCCCATTGTACCCCTATTTTTTGGGCTAATTTGACCGGGCTATATTGTCTTGAGTAAATAATGGCCGTGTTGATCTGCAGTGCACAGTTTACAAAATTTGTTGGCTGTTCTGAAATACAATAAGGAGCAAAGTAGAGATATGTCGCGTTCAGTCGCAGAACATTGTTCACGTACGGATATTTATTGTACTAACGTCAGATTAACAATTCACACTTGATATAATTAAACTTCGCTGAATCGCTTGGGAACACTGACGAAATTTGAATATAATCATTCGCTTATGCAAGAAGATGTGGCTGAATGGATTTTAATAAAATGAAGTACATGGTATAGCGCTTATACTGAACACTTTTCTCTGAATTCTTCGCAAGCGCTAACGTCCTTCACCAATCTAGTATAAAAATGTGAATGTGTTTGTTTATTTGTACTTCCTTAACGTCAAAGTAGAACAGATCGACGTATTTTTCATAGAGAAAATTGAAGGGCCTATGAGTGCTACAGGTTTTCTTTTGCTCGCTCTACTCGCTCGATTGCGACCTGCAAAATTAAAGACTTAATGGCGGGAAAGAGCAGAGTCGAGTTTGCAGTTTCATTTAGTTCAGATCAATTACTCCGGGCTGATCTGGCTCCGCCATTTCCCAGATCCCCCAGATACCAGATCGTGTATATTTTATACTAGCCGTTCCATGATTCAGTGTGTCGCATCGTGTCGCCTGCATGCGTTATTTGATTAGCGTTTTTTTTTAATTTTTAAGGGTATAGCGTGATGTTAAATAGCTTATAGCCTTCCACAAAAATTAACTATCAGTAGCAAAAATATTTTTTCAAAGCCGACTGACAGCTTTAGAGATTAGCGCTTTCAAAAAAAAACTCTTCATCTTTATCATATTAGTATAGATAAACGCGCGCGTACCGTGCCAGCGACGAGGGCGCAGCACGCGGGCACGGCCAGCACGTTGAAGACCGCGGAGCCGACTACGGCGCCCACGCCCAGGTCGCCCTCCGTCACGAACGTGCCCACGCAGTTGATGAACAGCTCCGGGCTCGAGCTGGCGGCCGCCATGAACGTGGCGCCCGCCACGTCGGAAGACATGTCCAAGCCTGTCACAAATAATACCAATTGTACACAAACAGATAGGACACGCATAATTTTAACACCTTTTAAAGACAAATACATGTCTACTATCCACAGGGCATTTTTATTATTTTAAATTTGGCAATATTTAAGCGCTTGGCCTTCAACAAGTGACGAAAAAGTCAAGTGGAAGCACAATTACCAACTCAAAGTCCTTAACTACTGAGTTGCTGGTTACTACCAACATTGTTGTTAGCGTATTCGACAGACAAAGACAATATGGTGGTATGGTGAACATCAGAATAACACCAGAATAATGAATGCGAAGGAAGCGGCAGTAGAGGATGGAGATTCCAATTCCATTGCAAGTCCCAAAACATCTGGAGAATGACCTGATGAATAAAAATAAAATGGTGGTTCCGGATCACACTGGCAGTATACGTTACGGATCCCCCTTTCTCTCCGTGGTGGGGGAGGGGGGTCAGAATGTCATGCCCGGAGACTACTAAATTAGGTTGTAGGCTTGGACTGCCAACCCCTAGAAATCCTAAGGGGTTGTTGGTTCGGTTATCAAGCTTGATGCCAAGTTTATGGGTAAGCCCACATACGCCCGTTTACACTGTTAAAGACATTCCTTTTCAATGTTTTCTCCTTATGCATGTTATAAGAAACTTTATAAGAAAATAAGACAATTTTTTAAACCTACTCTGTCTGAAGAATGTTGTACGTACAATTAAATTATTATTCCGTTGAAACATAATACGGTAGTCAATTAGAAATATGGCAAGTGTAATGCAATTTGCCAAGCGTGAAACACTTCTGCTTCGCTAATGGATTGACGATTTTAACTACTACGTAATGTAGGTAATTTAAGGTAATTGAAACTGACATAAGTTTTTGTCTTTTTTCTACAAAGGAGCCTGAATATGCAGAAGCCTACCGCCAGAATATGCGGGCTACTTTAGACAAGGGCTACGCGGAAGTTTGTACCGAAACCCCCAAAGGTGTAACTTGGTATTTGCCACATTTTGGAGTCTTCCACACTCAGAAGCGTAAGTTAAAATTGTTCACGATAGATCAAGGCACTGTGCTTATCCGTAAATATATATGTATATAAAAAAAAAAACGATGCCGTGCCGCGACTAAGTTTCTGGTATAAGTTTTAACTCTATGCTTCTGTCGGGACTTATTGTGCGCTTTCGAGAAGGTTGCGTAGCGCTAAATGCGGACATTCGGGAAATTTGTTAAAAATGAAAAGGAAAAGTAAACGCAAAGGGAACAATTGATGTTTTATTAAATAGAAATCAATTATATTACATTAATAATAATGACCATTGTTGAACACCGAAGTGTCGCTACTTTTCTATTTTTAATAATAATATCAATGATATCTATTATTTAAAGACTATGGCGTGAGCACTAATACGACTAACTAAAGAAAATTCTTATTACATTCAAGTTCCATTCAGTATATCAGGAATGGACAAGCGCATGCACCAAAGGGACGGTGTGCGGATTAAAAGTTTTATCATTTTCTTTTTATTTTAAATTAGTCTCTTTGGTGCCTGACCAAAATTGGGCCCTTTAATGAACACTGGGCTCGTGTACTTAATACCTATTTGCTTTTGTGCTTATTGTGATATTTTTTGCATATTTAACAAATTCTCAGGTAATTATTTTTTTAATTTTTCTTACATAATGATGACACCGCTGTTGTTACAGTTTTATAATCACACGTCATAAGTATTGTGATACTTATTAGTTTATTTCTTATCGGTTAAACACTTGCTTAGATAATATTAGGCTCAAAAACAACATATTTGTCGCTTTGCTTCCCATTTTTTGGAACTTCAATAATAATTAATCAGATAAGAATCTACTCATACTAATTTGTAGATAAACTATTGTAAAAAATGTTACTAAATCGGTTTGTTTTCGTGTACGTAGTTAAATGTGTTAACATTAAAAATAGATAATAAAAATAAATGTTTCAGCATAATAGACTATTAGTTAAAATGTTTAAATAATTTTAACGCAAATTTTGTTGCGAAACAAATTACAAAAACACAAATGTTGAAAAAATTTCCACGAGCAGGATTTAAACCTGCACCCTTCTGACATACCGGGTCAGGTGCTCCTCCAATTGAGCTATCGTGGTTCTAACCAGCCCGCCGAAATTATTCAACACTATTTACTTTTTACTTTGAAAGCCAAAGGCGCCCATTCAATGTCAACAACTACCGTCATTAACATCCGATCATAATATTTTTACAAATACTAAAGATCAGTTAAGAAAAATATTATGTATGTGTTTTTGTAATTTTTTTAGACTATTAGTTTTTACAAACAATATTATTTCTAAACCTATTTATTTTTAGCTAGTTTTATTCTTGATTGCGGTTATTCTCTTTGACACTAGCAAGAATTAAACTGGATCTTATTTTAGCTAGACACTGGCTCCCATATTCATAAAAACTATTTAAGCAAAATTTAGTTAATCATTGTTTTATCTCTTTTTCTCAAATTCAAAATGACGTTTGTGTGACGTTAACAAAACAATATTTAACTAAAGAATGCTTAAATATTTTATGTGAATAAGGGGGTGGGTGCTGAATTCGAGTTTAATTCGACATTAAAGCCATTACAAATAAACAAAGAATAAGCTTTGACTTGTTATTCTGATGGTTTAAAAGAAACCTTTAACTCTAATTTGAAATGAAGCTTACAATTACAACAACACATGGAATATATCTATTCGAAGCTTATTCTTTGTTTACTTGTTAGGCCATATAAATGATTTATTCACGGCGATGCTAAACATCTGGTACCTACTTAACAAAGGTACCAAACCAAACCTAAATACTAAAGTAAGGTGTTATAGATTAATAAACTTTCAAACAATCGAA
This sequence comes from Eudonia mercurella, assembly GCA_963082485.1. NCBI lineage: Eukaryota > Metazoa > Arthropoda > Insecta > Lepidoptera > Crambidae > Eudonia > Eudonia mercurella. Next base: position 17,331,042 of record OY720022.1, on the reverse strand, counting down.
CGCGAAAGTTGAAAAAAAAGAATTATATTTTTCTTATTAGGCTCTACAAATAAGTCTAGAACACTAGCGAACTGTATATTGAACGGCCGGTTTGTTATAGCCATTAGGGTGAACCAGAGAGCGCACGTTCGAACTCCTTAAACTAACTGCCCACTCGACAATCCGCAATCGAGGTCTTATATAACACCTATAAAACACTACAACTGGTATTGTACTATGTTACAATATTACAGTGATTCAATGAATATCTAAAGAGGTAATGTTGCCAGCATCCTTGGGACTGTTCCCATGAGGCCACCACAGCTGGAGGACATTTCTTATTCATAGGTTTTTTATTTTTTGTCTTGAATTAAGTGACGTTTCTTTTGTTTTTTTTTCTACTTACTTGGGATCAGAACAATGTACGCAGTACATTATATCCTCTTATCAACCACATTAGAAAAGTTTATGTTCGAAATCCAATAAATTTATGAATATGAATTTACGAGTTAGGTTGGCAAACTCATGCGCATTAATATGTGCTCACTATAGAATATTCAATAGAATACTTTCATCATCATCATCATCATCATCATTAGCCTACACTAATCCATTGCTGAACATAGGCCTCCCCAAGGGCACTCCACTGAACACGATCCACGGCTACTCTCACTCTATACAACGTGTAACAGATGTGGTAAAAATAAAAATATCCAAAGTGTATTCAATCTAGATGTTGTAGGTATGTGTTGTTACTAAGACATAATTATTAACTTTAATTTGTCATGCAATTGTAAATTTTTTATTTATATTTGTGAAGTCATACCGTCAGGCGCGCTTAAGCAAGCAGCGTAATCATAAATGTAAGTACACTGAGGTTACTAATCCACTAGGGCTGTGAATTGTTAATTTTAATGTGACGTCACGATAGAAATATTTTATTAAAATTTTCATAACAAATTAAAGTTAATAATTATGTCTTAGTGACTCTGTTTACAAGATCTAGATCGGATACACTTTAGTTAGATCATTTCATTTTGACCACGCCGTTCTGTTACACGTTGTATAAAAAAAAACTTTATTGCACACAAAATACAGATAAGTTAAAAAAACAGTTTTAGAAGTCGTATGTACAAAGGGCGGGCTTTAGTAGAGTTTTTATGTGTAAGATTATTGATTCAACTTACAGGTTTCAATTCCCAGCGGGAGTAAATATTGGGCTTGGATATATTCTGAGGGATATATGTAAAATATATACTTGTTATTTGATTGGTGTGACCTTTACAACGGACGGCCATATGTTTGTTCCCTGGATGTTTTTTGGGGGGCATCGCTTTTTAGATAGTTTGCTTGGTGTTTGGTGATGGCTTGATGTCACATCAATGACACATCAATGCCAGGCATTGCTAAAATCAAATCAGATAATCAAATAATAATGTATTGTGTCAAGTTTGATTACATATTCTTATGACATAAGCGAAATTAGATATTAAGGCAACGCTGGTTCACAAAAATTTAGATTACCTTCAACCAAACTAGGAAAAACCAGCTTCTTTGGTGTCAGGTACCCCTGTATATAGTAGGTATGCTTATGCACAAAAAAGGGAAGTAAGACAACTTGACATAAGACTAATAAAAATATGCATATAAATATATATATATGGGAATGGAACAGTGCAAGAGGAATTGTAAAGGAACGTAGCGTGTGACGTATGAATGTGTGAGCAAGAGATAATAGAGAGCTAGATGCTGATAGATGTCAGTACCGAAGATTTAAAAGGAAGACGTTTAAATCATTTAAAGAATATAAAATAAATAGTTTACTGACTTTTGATCTTTTGATCCTACTATATATACATAAATACATCTAAATCTGAAATAAAATAGTGAGTTCCCCAGTGGTGGAGGATCCTGGGTGAAGTGCGCTTACATCGCCGGCCTTGTCGTCAATCACCATCAGGTAACAAGTGACATGTCAAGTCAAATTCAGATTAAAAAAGGAAAGAAAGCGATCATGGCGCATATGACTGTGCAAAATATTGGAGATTTAACCTCCTGACCGCTCTCGTACTACTCATAGATAGTACATCAAAAAATAATAATAATTGGCGGTTATTAGTCTTTATTGCGGTGAAAATACCTTAGAGCGACATCTATCTTTTGCCCGCCGAACAAACTAAAAAAAAAAGTAAAACTTTTTTTTTCATATAATAGGGTATTTATAATATAACAAAATTTAACGGTGAAATTAAAAAAAAAAGTATCTGGAATAGCCAGGAGGTTAAACAAAGCATCCAATTCATGCAATCCAGACTGGGCCTGCGTGGTGGCTTACGGCCCGTTCTCCCAGTGATGTTTCCATCCTTATGGGAGGTCCGTGCCCCAGCAGAGGGGATATACTCGTAAAATGAGTTGGTGATGATGAAAACAGAGCATATATGTAAGTAGGTACCTAACAGTGCCATAATAATTATTCTAATGTCAGTGACTATAATCGCACTATTATGAGTTTGGAAATGATTTTAATAATTAACTTACGTTCACATATCATGTCGATGGCGGGAACGAAGTACTGCTCGCAGACCGTGGCCAGCAACAGGAAGCAGTATATTGCTAGGATACAATGAATAACGATAAATCCCTGAAAAAAAAGCTAACACTTTATATACTATTTTTTATTTTTATTTATTTATTGCAAAAATACAGCAAAAGGCGGACTGAACGCCCTGAGGCATTCTTTACCAGTCGACCAGGAAGGGTATCTACCAAATTTTAAAAATTTAATTTTATCCAGTTTGCATTATACAATGTTTATACACCGTTGGCCTGAATAACCCGAAAGATTTAACTTAACGATTCTACAGCCTAATTAGAGTATATAAAGTTATGTAATACATAGTCCTAAACCCCATAATAAAGGAGATATTCATTATTTAAAACAAATAATAATAAAAAAAATATCAAGTATAACACACCCTAAGGTATGACGTAGACACCTACTACTTTCACGCAGACGCACTTACCTAGGTGCATCGGTGTCAACCAGTTTTACCTAAGTAAGTTTGGTACCTGTCGACAAAAAGGTTTTACTACCGAAAATAATTATTTACTCTCTGAAGTAAAGGCTTGACCATAAAGAAACACGCTATTACTATGATTTAATTTGTATTGATTAAGTGGGTCAATTAAAACACACATTTCGACCCATGTTAATATAACGTTATTTACTCGTACTGTCGTTAAGAATACGTGGTTTAAATCTTTCGGGTTATTCAGGCCAACGGTGTATAATTCCAAGCTGAAAAGTACTGCCGGAAACTTTAAATTCACCTAAAATTTTAGTAGGTATATTGATTAAAATATATTGTCTATAAATATATTATATATTCTTATTAAGACAAATAGGCTAATATTATAATAACAGTAGCCACCACTTGTATCTATCACTTGTGTATATCATGTAATTGTATCATATTGGTAGGTATTCGAGTTTATTCACACTCTGCAGAGTACCTTGTCATTTTCCACAAAGAAATAAGTGGTGGTGGTAGTTGGTTACACTTACGTTTTGCCTCTGTTCATGCGTGAATCCATCAGGAGGGAACTCAAGGATAGCGGCTGGGGTGCAGTTTTGTCCACTCTCCACCAAGCCGAGCAGGTGACGAGACGAGAAACCGTCTTTAAAAAAAAGAAAATATACTTTCAATCTAATTTAAAAAAAAAAACAAGAATCCGCTAAAGAACTCGGCAAGTGAAATATATACATATTAAAAATCTATTTACTGTTAGTGCTAGAACAGTTCTTAGAAAATGTCTTAAAGATCAGGTTCTGTAAAGATCGGGTTCTGTAAAGATCGGGTTCTGTAAAGACCGGGTTGGGTTTATGACGATTGCATGCTGACCATGCAGGTCAGCATGGAATCGTAATAAACCCAAAAATGCTCGTACTGACCCGAGCATTCGTTTAAGTAAGTTTGAACCTCCAAAAACTGCATTGTAAATAAAAACTGCAGACTACAAATTATTAAAAAATAAAGTCATAAAAAATATAAATATATCAATGATGATGGTGCTTTAAATTACAGATATATATATATACAGAAACTCGGATATTATCATACAAGTAAGCTTAGTTACATAAACATAAATCACATTATTTTAGTAAAAATAACTAAAATATGCCTATGTTTTGATATGAATGAAATCGATAAGCATGTTCGAGTTCAAAACATTAATAAAACTTTGAATATAAATGAAGGAAAAAATTACTCACTAAGGAGTAAACCAAAGGACAATAAAGCTTAAATAAAGGACAACTCAGAGCCGGTGATTATGACGTATTCACAAAACTCAGACAGCGACAGCATTAGGAACTTAATACACCCTTAGTTTTAGCTTTTTCCTAAAAATAATAAACTTTCAAGTTTGTTTAGGAATGATCGATGTCATAAAACTTTACCTGCTTTCAAAGGAACACTGTCTTCACTTTGCAGACTTGCAGTCGCGCTCACAGACACAAAATATACAAAAGGAATCGCAAAGAACAGTAACACTCTTATTAAGAATGCAATTCTGGCAGAACCCACAGGTCTAGTCCTTAACAACATGTTCGCCATTTAAATACAAACTACAAATTAAATATTAATGACTAGTGAACTTAAAACAATCAACTTATATACAAACGGCGTTAAAACTTTTGTCAAATGAAGAAGTCAAAGATTTTGCTGTATATACAGCTCAATAGCATTAGTAAATAGTAGCTTGAAATCGGTGCATTTGTCAACATAAAAGCGTCTAGTTTTATAAGTGATCGATGAGCCACTGCGTTCGTTGGCGTCTTCGGGCCGCCGAAGAAAACTGTGGTATCGACAAATACTATTGATATCAGCGTTATCGGCGTCAATGCAAATAGTAGGTGCCGCTACAATCGTCGCAGGTAGCCGAAGTATCTGGTACATACACAAATTAAGTGTGCTGACAAATGGGGTACACTTCACTACCTACTTTTTGGGTTTTGTATTTGTTTTAATACGTAACGCGACAAATGACTCCACTCCGCTCATTTTAAGGCGAAGGGTAAGGCAAACTAGCGCCACTAATGGATTTAATTTGATAACTGCTAAACTGGATTTTTTTTCAAACATTGCGGACCTTCCGATACTAGGCAAACATCTATTATTTAATAATTGTGCACTACTTTTAGGTTTGTTTTTGTATTCATTCGCTAATTCCAAAAGTGGCCATTGTTTGTGAATATATGCGATAGCCCGTTTTGTGAATGAACCACGCAACAAAAAGTAGTGCACAATTATTAAATAAATACTATGGATGCTTTCCTGTTATCGGACGGTACCTACGCAATGTTTAAAAAAGATCCGGTTCGTTAGTAATTGTCAAATTATCAATTGGTGGCTCTAGTGTGCCTTACCCTTCGCCTTAAGTGGAAATGGAGACAACTGTTGCGGTGCAGCGTGGAAACAACGCAGCATTGGTCACCCTCGCTCTGCCGGCCCACAAGCCTCTTCATGCCTCGTTTAAGGACCCCATATCATAGGAAGGAGGAAAAACGTGTGCTGACTATTCCATCTTTTGGAGGTGCGACAAAGAAACGAGTCACCAAAACTCTTTGTGCACGATGATGGAATATTTGAGACAGTGAAGCGGTGATTCCGGAGAGCAGCACGCGAACTCCTACGGAGGAAGGAAGAAGGTGCGATAAGTTCAGAGAGCTCTTCAGAGCACTCGCCATGGAATAGGCGATAGAACACGCTGAGTAATGCATAATCTGTAGGGATTCGTAAGTGTTTGTGAATAGCCGATAATACGTACAGCGCGTCGCTGCAATCTGTCCGATGCATCAAGTAGGCTTTTCTTTGAGAAAGTTTGCTTTTTGCCTCATACGGCATTTTCAGCGTCACCAGACTCTTTTGGGGCCGGCAAGAAACTTAAAGGGTTCCTCAGGCCGTGTTAAACGAAGCACCGTCAGATGTTTTCTAGAGGAAACGGCATCACGCACTAGCGTACATGTCCCTGTACCCTACTAGATTCCCCGTACCCTACTAGATTCTGCCATGAAAGGAGCATACATTAAGGTAGTCTTGGGCATTTGAATCGCTTTTTTAATATTAATATTTATATTTCCAATCACAATTAAATTTCTATAAGAGGATAAATATTGAAGTATAATGCTTAAGAGTCGACTAAGTTTTTTTGGGTGTTTGAAGGAATGGCCTATATAACCCTAAAATTGCAGAGTCAGAACCAATTTTTATTAGTAAACTAATTCAATCTAATATTTTAAGTTCATCCGCAGTAACATTTAGATAGTCTTTACTATAAATTACAACGCCATTCGTTCGTCATCAATGTCGCCCTACCCACATGGACCTTTTATATAAAAGACACAAAACAACACATTTAAAATAAGTCGTTTAACGTAACTTAAAATCGTAATAAAACTGGTAAGTACAATAACATCCAAACGGACGCCTGTCAAGGAACTACTTAAAATATTAGTGTCGAATTCGTAATGTTCAAGGTTACTTACAAACGAAATTATTAATTACAAAGTAATCTAGTGGCTAGTTGGACGGATAAAAATATTCCATTAAGAACACTAATCTATAGATTACGGCGCCTCGAGTGCGCTAGTACCTTTCCACTGTTTGTCCCTGCGCGCTCGCAGGTATGACAGTCTGTATTTGCTTTGGTATCAATATGTAATATTGATAATAGCATAAGAAATAATCTCATGTTTTGTACAAACGTGTTACTTCATTGTGAGGAAAACTGGTGTTATGCACTCTTTGGTTACCTGACTGTACGATGACTTGTCTCACACTGATATTGCTCTCAGAGGAGATAGGCGGAATGGTGAGGAGATGGTAACAATTTGTTTTGGTACCCATCTTTAAGTTTAAAGATTGTTTACGATCCATGTCCTCATCTCCATTTATGTACTCTCTTCTTAGAAATGTCTCTCGTATACTCTATCGACCCACAGACAGGCACTCCATTATCATTAGCCTATAAGCTGGGCTCAGATCTTCTCACATGAACCTCCTCCACACATGGTGAGGCCGTGTCATGCTGGTTGGTAGATATTTACGTTTGTTCTAGGCTGGCTTTTTCCTTGGCCAGAGGCCATACAACGTGGCAATGCCGCCAGTCTCTAGGGTACTTTACCAGTCGACTGCGACGCGGAGGAATTTTTTGACGCCATATTTTAGTTTTGTATTAGTTTTAGTTACTTTAGGTTATTTATTATATAATCTCAGATATTAATTTTGTAGTCCCAATAAAAATTTCCTTTTTCTTACGACAACAACTTGGTCCGCAGCACGAAATCTCACGTCTCTTCAAACTGTGGCGAATATGGGGGAATTTGCGCATATCAGCTCACTCCACAATCGACGGTTGTATAAGCAGTTGAATAGAAGAAAGACAATGTGGAGTCTGCCGTCAATTGACACACCAATAATATATAAACAATAATGTTCATATGATTTTGTCGTATGAGTTCCTATACGATTCATAACTCCCGCTAGCTTACTTTGAGGCCTACCACGAACCACGTTCGACGTGTTGCCTCCCTGTCACACTTACGCACGAAAAATATATGCTAATAACTACATAGTTTTCGTCCGTGTGACATTTATAAAAGTATTTATCGCCGGCCATGAGACGTGGAGGAAGAACAAACAGACATACAGACGTTCAGATTTATAGTACCTATTCGTTAGGATTATTTTTTAGATGTTTGTAAAGATTATATTATTAATAGCGTGGTGACCGTTTGTGGGAGTTTTTACTCTTACGTTGGAGATTGACCGGAGCGAACATCGCAACGTAACCGTGATGTACGGTACCATTCGCGGCGAGCTTGAGCGGCATATGCTCTCAACGAACATGTTACGTTACGATGATGCGCTTCGGTCAGTCTCCACGACATGTTTGATGCGGGCATTCGTATGGTCAATGCATTGAGTCGGGCCGCTCGCTGCGAGTTTCACCATGTTACCGGTCAGTCAGCAATGACGTATCAAGCTCGCCGTGAATGGTACGTTACGGTGACGTTACGATGTTCGCTCCGCTCTATACTATTAGATTTTTTAAAGATTTCCCACTTGCGATTTTGTCTGCGTGAGGACCAGTATCCCCTGATGGTTTTACCAACTCGAAAACCTTCGCGAGCGTGCGCACAACAACCTTATCCGATTCGATCGGATCCCCTTGGATAATCTAGTAAGTAAAGACACGCTTGCGTGATGCTATTCCTTCTAGAAACCCTTTAACGGTGTTTCGATCACACGGCTTCAGGAACCTCCCCCAAAAAGCTCGGTGACGCTGAAAAGGCCGCTTTAGGTCATAAGCAAACGCTTTCTCAAAAAATACAACCTACGGATAGATGGTTTAGGAACAATAGTTTTTTTGAGAAAATCCTCTTTTCGTTAAGTATCTATCGCTATCAGATTTTCAGAATGTTGGAATGAACCAACATAATTATATTTATAGTAGTGCGTTTCGACTTTATGAATTTTATGTCCCCGATAAATATATCAATTCATGTAAATAATCTGTTTGTTGCTGTGAAATTTAGTAGTTTGATTATTGACATGTCTTATCAAAGTAGAGGTACCTACATTATTTAACGATATATAACATACTTACATTGACATTAATATACTAAGTAAATAAAGAGATAAATATGATATTTATAATGAATCCACGTAGAAAACAAATTAATTGAACTCTGATATGTATTATATTTTCGTCCATTGGTGTATCGATTTTAAAAATAATATGAACTAGTTTTAATTTTGTCGGATGTTTGCTCAGGGCCTTAAGTCTGCTAATTCAATAACGCCTCAATAGTGTTTCAAAAGCCTATTTTGTTGCAGTTTCTAAAGGATTTGTTAACCGCCTCCTTTGTAGTCTATTGGTTAAGACCACTCGTATCAGACCCAGAGGTTCCGGGTTTAGAATGTGCGGAGCCATTAAGGGGTGAGCACACTTCTATACACAACTTTTGAGTTAATACTGGGGACAAGGGACCATCTGCTTCAGGATATAAAGCGCCAAAGCGCATTCTACATCAGCAACGCCCGATCCGATCCGAACCCCTCGGGGAATCTAGTAAGGAACGGGGCCACGCACTAGTGTGTGAAGAAAACTTCAAGACGGTGCTTCGTTTCAGACGGCTTGAGGAACCCTTTAAGTTTCTCGCCGACCCCAAAAAAGTCTGGTGACGCCGAAAATGCCGTCACAGGCAATCAGCAATCTTTCTCAGGAAAACATCCGGAACTCAGAAGCTTCGATCATTTATGTACTAGATTCCCGACGAGCGCTTGAAAAACGGTAGGCCAATTTGGGGCCACGGAGCCACAATGACGTTTGTGGGGATGACAGTAACATGAAGTACAAATATTTTGCAACCTTTAAAATTAAGATTTAAGGTTCATAGTAAGCTAAATTTGTTGGTGCTATCCAATGTTTTTTCAGATTTTGATATTTGAAATTTATATGTATTAGTCAACAGGCATACAGGTCCATTTTTGAGATGCATTTTACCATTGAAAATGGTTGTCAGATGCAAATCGCCTGAGACGTATTTTTGGCCATAGCTCCGAGGATTTTGGGAGAATCGAGATGAAAATAATACCAAGAGTTGAGGAATTTACCGAGACACGTGTCTCGGTAAATTCCTCGGTAAATTCGTGAGCGTTTGAATTTTGAAAATCGGCTGGAAACTTTTATTTTTTATTTTGAAAAATGTAAAAAAAAAACGGGTTTTTTGGGGGGGTGTTTCTATACTAAATTGTAAATATTAAAAAAAACTGACTTAAGAAAAAATTAAAAGAAGTTTAGCTACAAAATGGCGAAAATTTTTGAAAATCGGTTAATAATTGTGACCTGTAGGTGGTCCCTTTCGATTTGATATTGTAGAAAAACGGGTGTAGCTTCTTTGATTATTGACCGATCGTCATGGTAATGGTGTTAAAAGACGCGGATGCAGGCGAGAAGTGCATTCAACTTGAAATTGTGTTATTTAAAATAAAACGTTTTTTTTCGTTGTATTCATTTTCAATGCTCTTATTCTTGCGGGGACTGCGAAATCTGTGAATTTTTGTTCCGGATCCCTTGTACATAATTGATTGAAACTCAGAAGACTAGTGTCTCAAGAGAGTTGCATCGTGGACATGTGTAGTCCGGGGATGTGTGGCTGTGGTAGAGTCGCTAGCACGGCAACCCAGTGCTTACCTTTCCTGATAGCGGAAGATGGAACTACCCGGGATTTTGATGAATCAGCCTTTTACATCTTGACCAACCCTATATACCCTGTGGGTTGCCTAATTCCAAGGCGGTTGAGTTCACAAATTTCCGCAGCTCAAAAATAAATAAAAGGTAAATAAATAAATAAGGTAAATAGAGATAGAGAAAATTGGAATAATATAGAGAAGGCCGTTACTCAGAAAGAGATCCTTGAATGATCTATATATTAATACGTGAAGCAAAAACTTTGTACCCGTTTTTACGAAAATTGCGCGGACGGAGGAGTATAAAATTTCGCACACTTATAGTTTATATAGAGAAGGTTATCCGAATGTTAATATTTTTTTAAAATTATACATAAAAAATACATTAATTCAACAAAAACAACATTACACACAGTACCATGTATTTGACACACACGTATTGTTTGAATTATTATATTATTATTATTATTAAAAAGGTTAAAATAATAGTCGTACAATCGGTGCGATGTTAGCTGCACACATGCGTGGGTCGTGACCCCGGCGGCTTGCTAAACATTTGAGCTCAAATCGTTTAATTAAGCCTAATTGCCGACTACTGAATCAGGGCGGCACGACACCGTGCTCCATCCTCGGACATGTAAGAAAATTCATTGAAACCAATTAAAAGAATCACATTACACGGACCTACTAAACTATGACTTTTTGTACTAGAAGAGACTACTTCTATTAAGTCTCAAACTTTTAATTACTTTAAAAAGATTCGACAAATAATTTTTAACATTAAATGATTATTACCAGTGGCTATTATTCTTGATAAATATTAAATAGTTTTAGCTTCAACGTTGATAGTGTGTAAGCAAAATAGCTATACTTAGATAAACGGCGAACAAGCCAAAACTAAAACCAACTAAAACTTAGAGGATTACGGTTTACCCCTAGTTTACCTTAAAATATATTTGTTATTTACTGTCTAAATAATTCAAGTTTTGTCATTATATAATTTTATTCGTCTAAAAATAGTATTTTGAGTACCAAGATCAAAGAAAAGTTACAACTTACACAGAACAAATTATGCTTGCTGAGTACCAGCACAGAAAACAAATTGAGATTGACAGCACAAGATGTTCTAGACATACACAGTAACTATGAACTTTGCCATTACTTAATTCCTAACGGAGGTGTACAACAGTTGCTTGAAGGTTTACATACGAAACTAGCGAATTTCACCATGAAGGAATATTGCATTATGTTTATGGGGCCCGAGGACTTTAAAGTGACTAATAATTATGCAAAATAATAACTTTTATCAAAAATAGTGTAAAAAACATTAGTCATAATAATTTTATAATTTGTACGCCAACGTATAAGTGTAACAAATATTCAACGGCATTTAATTGGAGAGTTGAGAATTTTAATAATTTATTATATCGAGACATAATGACACACATGTATGCATATGTATACCTTTTGGTTTCAAATTTCAATTTAACATTGACATTGAATATAATAATAATTATATATTTTGTATATTCTGTAAAATTATACTTACTACCACTGCACCGCTAAGGCAAACTTCTAGTTTAATGAATACTAAACCGACCTATACTATTTTATGACACAAAATGCTACAAAAAATTATGTCCAACACTTTTTTCGTCAATAAAATAAATAACCGGAGATTGGAAACACTAAAAATACTACATCAGAATATTGCGGGAGCCTTAAATAAATCAGAGGAAATTACATTAGCATTAATAGAATTAAGTCAACAAAAAAGTAAAATAGATGTGATATGTCTCAGTGAAACTTTTATTAAAAAGGGAACGGAAGGCTTTTTTAAAATACCTAATTATAGGTTAGTCGCATCTTACTCACGTGAGGAAAGACGCGGAGGCACTTGCGTTCTGGCAAAAAATAATATGGAATATAGGATTAACAATTGCATTAATGAAATGGCTTATCAGTATCAGTTTGAATGTTCTGGTGAGCTTTTGACTCATAAAATAATAATAGTTTGTTTAAATATGCAGCAATCCAGATATATTTTTTATCAAACTTAACATCATACTTACAAAATGAACGACAAAAAATAAAAAGGTAATTTTATGCGGAGATTGGAATATTGACACTTTAAAAATAAACAAAATATCACAGGAACTCTTTAGTATTTAAAAAAATTATGGCATGGTAGTACATATCCTTTTCTCGAAGCAGTTCAGGCCATTTTCGACCCCCTATAACATCGTTGTGGATAAAACTAGAAGCCTGAATTTTTAGAAACCAAGCAGGCATTGTATAAACACGGTATATTTCAAATTTCATTAAATTGGAACCCGTAGTTTAAGAATTATAATTAGTCAAAGTTTCTTAATTTTGTCTGACTGACCGATCATCAAAACTCTAAGGCACTTCTAGCAGACATAGAAGCCTCAAATTTAGAATACAATTAGTGTTTAGTGTAAAATCAAGGAAAATTTAAAATATTTTGCAATTTCGGTCTAGTTTTCTAGATACACCAACTGCATAAATAACTTTGTAATCCCATATAAATGTATAGGATTACAAAGTTACATTTGCAGTTAATGAATCAGTGTACCTGTTTATGTATAATATAATATAATAGGTGTAGATAGGTACCTAGATCGTATCGGAAAAAAAGTAGGACTATCTACAAAAAGAAATGAGATACCATCAAAAACAAACTTGTAAAAAAATCAAGTCTCGCAACTCAGTTTTCTACCGTAAAGAGTTGTGAGATCCATGTAATACCAAGTCGGTTAATTTATTCAGTCCCTACATATGGAACCGTCTGTCTTAAGTTATTACGTAATTAGCTAGCCTAACAATACCTTATAGTGACCATACCAATATTAAAAATATTATGTTTTAAATAAATATATCATTTGAAACATTCCTCCAATTGTTTTCTTTATTTATAAACTATGTTTTCCTGAAATAAGAATTAAATTAACAAACCGTAAACGTAAAATAAATTGGATAACAAAAGGTCTCAAATTGTCTTGTGTACGTAAAAGATACCTTTATATAAAATATAAACAGTCAGGATCTATAGTTATTTGTTATACAAGAGTGCAAAGTTGTTTTTTAACCGCGTGCTCAATTTTGATGACCGAGCAAGCGAAGGATTCTAAAATTGAATCACGAGCGCAGCGAGTGATTCAAAAATTAGAATCCTGAGCGTTAGCGAGGGAATCAAAAGAGCACCAGGTGAAAAATCTTTGCACTCGAGTGCAACACCTAACTTTTCATCCCACCTCAGCGAGGAAATGACTAAATGCAAAAAAACATTTACAATCACAAGATACTTTTATTTCAGTTTAGGTATTAACTACTACATTATGAAAGGTAAGTATTACAGAATAATCTTTAAATTATAACAAACAATACTTAGGTATAATTAAGAAAAATTGAAAGTAACGTTGCTACAGTTACTAAGTGTAATATTTTTGTTAGGTACTGTAATGTTGGTGTTAGTAACTTGTGTACTGTAACACCCCGCTGGGTCGTTACTTAAGGAACGGGGGGTTGTATCGAATAATAATGCTTTATAGCTTTAAATATTTATATTACTTTCAACATGAAATAATAACTATCAATTCGTCGTCGCGGCCCGTCACCGAGTCCGCGATGTTCTTCTTTTTTCTCTTCTACTATATTTTAATGCAGGCCACGGTGGCTGCCAGTAAGTATGCCCGAGCAAGGAGTCTCGGTTGCTACAGTACTGATAAATTGGGCACCATGGAGGTAGAAGCAAATAGGTTTAATGATGTTTTGAATTCACAAACTTAGTGCACACGATGTTCTAAATTCAATTTACTTTATCCTCTAGGGGATAAAAACGGCTTTTGCACTCAGATATCGAAGAGCAAAAATACTCTTTCCGAGATGGTGGGATGAAAAAAAAATTGGTAACGCTAAGCATTATAAAGCATATAATAGTGTGTTAAAAAAATGCATACATAAATCGCAACAAATACAAAATAAAAAATGTATTGATAAGAACAGAAATAAATGTAAGGCTTCTTGGTAAGTTATTCAAGAAAATGTTATTAATAGTTAATTAGTTAATCAAATTGATTAATCACTATTAGTAATAAGACATATGATAATCCTCAACATATAAGTAAAATTTTTAATGATTTTTAAATAATTTGATAATACAATATAATCAGAATGAAATAAATAAAACTATGAATATAAATAATAATCATATTATATTTTTACAACCAACTGACAAAAATGAAATTTTGGAAATTATTAGATTTCTGAATAGTACAAATTCTACGGGACCAGATGGCATTTGTACAAAAATTATCAAATTGTCCGCACAACACATATGCAAACCATTAAGTTATAGTATTAATCTATCGTTTGAACAAGGTAATTTTCCAAATGTGTTAAAGAACTCGACTTTTAAACCTTTATTGAAAAAAGGTGACGCTACTGATGTCCACAACTATAGGCCTGTAACTCTTATCCCAGTTATGGCAAAAATATTTGAAAAGGCAATTCTAAAAAGACTATGGAATTCCGTAAAGAAACACGATTTACTTCAGCATGAACAGTATGTTTTCGTCAAAATAGCACTACATCTCTTGCTTGCTTTATTTTAGTAAGGGTCATGACGGAAGCAATTAATATTAAATTACCAATAACAGCTGTGTTCCTTAATTTGACCAAGGCATTCGATTTTGTGGACCACAAGCATCTATTATATAAATTGGAAAGATATGGCATAAGAGGAAATGCGAATACGTGGTTCTATAACTATATAAGAGATCGAAAACAGTGTACACGGAGATTACAAAAATTGTCAATGGTAAAAAAAAACACATTACAGTCATTAAATAAACAAAATTTGTTCGGTGTACCACAGGGGAGCGTACTATGACCATTTTTGTTTTTGATGTACGTTAATTATCTTCCAAATGCCACTCATCATAAAACTATATTGTTTGCCGATGATACAAAGTTGCTTATAAAATGCGACTTGAGAGATTATTATGAGAGTGATATAAATGATGCTTTAGCTAGGTGTTGTGAAATGGCTAAATGATAATAATTTAAAAATTAATTTGAGTAAAACGTGTATAAATAAGTAAAAACTATTTATAATTATATAATATATCTTCTTTATATTAATACGTGAAGCAAAAACTTTGTACTCCTCCTTTTTACGAAAATTGCGCGGACGGAGGAGTGTATGAGTATGAGTAATTTCGCACATTTATAGTTTACTAGCGGCCCGCTCGCGACTTCTTCCGCTTGAGTACCGGGTCCAACTCTATGCATGTATTATACATATAAACCTTCCTCTTGAATCACTCTATTAATAATAAAAAAATGCATCAAAATCCGTTGCGTAGTTTTAAAGATCTAAGCCTACATACCTACATACACAGGGACAGACAGACAGCGGGAAGCGACTTAGTATATACTATGTAGTAATATAGAGACGGAGTGCAGAATGCTAATATTTTTTTAAATTACGCATAAAAAATACATTAAATAAAATAAACATTGTTTCATACATTTTCAACTACAATGATTTGTTTATTTTGTTGTCATGGAAACTATTAAAGCGGTACGAAGTCCGCCGCCGCCGGGTTAGCTAATAATAATTATTATATAATATAAAAATAATCATATAATGGCCCACAGGAAGTGTCTGGCAACTGTATATGTTTGTTTATAACAATATCATATATAACATACATATGTAAAAACCAGCCTTCCTAATTTGACGTAAGTTAGCGTGTTTTTTTTTCCACCTTTGATAACTGCTACCTGTAAAACGGCCCCGCTTTCAGCTTAGCGAGTATCCATTCCTTTCCCCGCCCGATCCTCTAAATGTCACTACACATTTACAGAATACACTAAACATGCACACTAGCTTAGGTCCAAGAGACCGTACTCGTAGAACAAGGGTACGAAGAACCGGTTCACACGCACTCTATACCAGGTACAGACATGTACCTGGGCGCTTCTCTCCTCCTCCACGGCCCGGTCTACCCGAGCCGAGGTCCGAGCCTTTAGAGGCGCCCTCGGGTGGTTCCGCCCCCCGATCCGATCCGAACCCTCCGGAGAATCTAGTAGGGCACGGGGACGCGAACTAGTGCGCGATGCCGTTCCCTCTAGAAAACCTCCGAAGGTGATTCGTTTCACACGGCTTGAGGGACCCTTTACGTTCCTCGCCGCCCCCAAAAAAGCCCGGTGAAGCTGAAAATGCCGTCTGAGGCAATCAGCAAACTCTCTCAAAAAAAAAAAATCCATTCCTTTCTAAGTTTATGTTATAATACCGATCCTAAAAATTTCATTTTTCCAAAAATTACGTAAGATTGGTGTGACTGGGATCTTGGACTATACTATTTGTTGCGTTTTTATAATTTTTGCCTGGTATATGTCATAAAGGGACGATTTGTTATAATAACTAGTATTGTCATGATTAAATTTAAAAATATTTGCACACCAGTAAACTGGTAGAATGCATTGGCTCGAAATAAAATAACCCAACAACTGTACAATACCTATAACAGTAACCTGTATTCTCACAAATAAAGATATTTGATTTGATTTGATTTGTTAAGGCGAAGTGTAAGGCACACTAGCGCCGCTAATGGATTTAATTTGATAACTGCTAAACTGGATTTTTTTTCAAACATTGCGGACCTTCCGACACTAGGCAAACATATATTATTTAATAATTGTGCACTACTTTTAGGTTTGTTTTTATTCATTCGCTAACACCAACAGCGGCCATTGTTTGTGAATAAATGCGATAGCCCGTTTTGTAAATAAGCCACGCAACAAAAAATAGTGCACAATTATTAAATAAATACTATGGATGCTTTCCTGTTGTCGGACGGTACGCAATGTTTAAAAAAAGATCCGGTCCGTTAGTATTATCAATTGGTGGCGCTAGTGTGCCTCACCCTTCTCCTTAACAAGATAGGCGGTAGGGCCAAGAGTCGTTCGTCGTTAGTCGTTCGATTACTTTATCAGCATCGCTCTTCCATTTGATCAAGCGTATAAAGTTATTAGTCTTTATATTATAAAACGGCTAGGCAAAGGCATCCATTATAAGATCCGAGTCATCGCTACAATATATGGGTAATGGCAAAATCACCACACTTGCCAAACGGTGATTGGTGACAATCCCGGGCTATTTATCGAAGAATCCAAAACTCAATATACCCGACCTGCCGGGCAACCGCCTAACTCTCTCGCTTTCGATCGCTTTGAAGGCGAGGCCCTCGCCTCGCTTTCTAATATAATATCGAATAATATCGAAAGCTATGGCCTATAGCTTTCGATATTGCTTTCATATTGCTTTCGAAATGACAAGATGACGCCTCCTTCTCGCCTCTCCTTCAAAGCGATCGAAAGCAAAAAAGTTAGGCGGTCGATCTCCTGGAACTCATAACATAAATAACTCTAAAGTATTATATTTCAAAGTAATTTTTCATGATTTATTTCAAGATCATTGTTGCTCAGTGGCTTGCTGCGTTATGAATGAGATAGTTAATTATCTTAACATTTGTGGAGTGATTATTGTTAAAAACCAATTTCACTCCATGTTCAATCCATGTTCAATGACTATAGCGCCGTTAGACTAATGTTGTCCTGTGGTCGTGATCGTGTTTAGTGTAACAGATGCGGATAGCTCTCTGGAGGGGTAATGACACTGTTATTCATTATTAACAGCATATTATTACTAATCTTAGTTAAAAAAAAATTAACGAGCCTTACAGTCTTAGAATTAACAATGACGTATATTTTTTTCTCTTTTTTCCCTTTTTTTATATTTTTTCTGTAAGCTTCATACAAATGCATATCACACTATATATATATGTATAAGATAATATATATATATAGAAGGCGAGCGGATCACACTGTTACGCTACTTCCGTCACATTTCTATATGTTACGGTACTTTCGTCGCCTTTCTACGAAACCACTCCCACAAATTGTATATGTATATAGAAGGCGAGCGGAAAGATGTTACACATCAAAAACTAAATCGTAGAACTGCTAGCGTACTCAAAAGACTGAAAAAATAATCAAGATCCTTAATATTCGTCCAAGGCTAGTGCTCAGTATGTGACAATTTGTTAACATTGCAGGACTCTAGTAAACGAAATTGTGAACAAACGTTACTACGTCATACGCTAGAATTGTTCTTGACCACGTATTCAGGCCGTCCGCCGCGCCTTTGTAGTTATCTACAGACACAATTGGTCCTGCACATTTATCAATAAACATACCTACCCTATTTCACAGTATTAAGAGCTGTTTCTACTCGTTATTGTGATGCTGGAGGTGCAGCCCACGGTACCTGTTATGTAGCAGCTCTACAAGAGTTGCGTGCCGCCGTACATAGAGTTCCGTTTGGGGAAGGGCCTACAATTGACTTCTGACCGGATTGAATTAGCCGTATTCACGATTACTTGCTGCAAACAGGAGCTAATCTAGTTAATTTATGATTAAGCACCAATTTCTGTGAAATCCTTTTGGCTCAGAGCATAATTATCGTCATTGTGCTCTGTTCTTTTGGTAATTTAATACAGGATATAAGTAGCTATAGCTACTCACGTTTTGTAATATGGGATGAAGCGGCTGAATTTACGAGCTAGGTACATGAAACTTAAAAAGTTAACTGATTTGTCTACGTAGCAAGCATGTCAACAATTGACAATTATTTACCTGTCAATTTGATAAGTTATGTCTCTAAAAATCTTGTTTGCTTTTTATTTTAATTATCTGCTTTCCGATTTATGTATTGAAGACCATGTGGTACGAGTAAGTGGACTAGTCGATTCCATTTCTAGTATTATTAGCTAGTGGAAAAACATTACGAATGATTAAACTTGTCCAAACAAGTTAAGCAGTTTACGCCTGTCATCAATTCGTGTTAAAGCAAGTGTCAGTTTGTTGAATAATTTAATTTGGGTGTGCGCCGAAGCATGCCGCGCCCGGGAGTCACTCCCGCACTGCGCCCGAGCGTGCCCGACGTACCTACGTGTATTGTATGGAAATAAATAATTGGCCCCCGTATTCTTCTTTTGACGAGCTCTCCGGCGGGTCCATTATGTCCGTTTGAGTGTGAGCAGTGGCATTCGGACGCCAGTGGCGACGTCCCCGGTCGCCTGCGTCGCGCTCCACCACCACGCCAATATGAATACCTCCGAACGAGGTACGACCACCGTCTTACTTTTATTTGGGAGAAAAACGGCGGATTTCATTTTGTAGCGCAATAAGGTTGGTGCGGCCGGCTGGTGCTACGGAGTGCACGCAGACCCACAAGGTTACATCGAAGGAGGTCGGAAGTGCGTCCAATTCCCGGTGAATGGCTAGGTCACTCACGAAAGCGGAGTGACTCGAATGGATCTGTGAAGAATACTTCGTTGGCGAGCCGAGTGCCCGTTGCCCAAAGTGTTGTGCCAGAGGGTTGTGTCGCTGAGTAGCTGCGCCTGTCCCGGCTTGTAAGTATGGGACGCTGACGACCCTGAACACCATGGCTGGTAATCATACAGGTATGCATCCCTTATACTATTTAAGATTAGATAAAGAACAAGGACACCAGGTGAGTATTGGGAATTTGCAAAAGAATCTAACGAAATTTTCGAATAGTTTTGTCTTCTAATAGTGTTGTTATTTTCTTGTGAATAACGGGCGTGGCTGCCCGAGTTCAAGTGTGGCAGAGTCTTTTGTCAACGAATTAGTGTCAATTATATCGTCAAATGTAATGATTTGATAGTTTTTCACAGTAAATTTCAAGCAACCAGAACATGTGTAACGTTTACGTAATATGAGTGCATGTTTATAAATTTATTAAAATAGAAGCGTGCCTGTTCTTACACTGAAATTACCACTTACAACTTGAAATCTGAATTTTAACAAGTAGTTGGAATCAACTTTTTTTTATTTTGGAAAAAATATAACTAACCCAATTTTTATAACGATATATTTAATGAAATTGGCCGGTTTGGATTCAAACCGGAGACCTGTCGCTCTCTCCCTTCCTTTCGTACCTTCTCTTTGCACAGCTACGAGTAGTGTGCGAAGTTAATCCACTCGCATTTCAGTTAAATAACTACATCTGACACTGACACCATAATGGTACCTGAGATCGTGTTACTTGCATTGTTTACATACAGAAAACTCGCTCTAATGACAGTTTTATTCGAATGTACGCTCACACTTTGAAATCCTACTCAAGTTTAACTACATCTAAGGTAATTGTAGCTCCCATTGGCATATGCTCTATTAGCTGAACTATTGTCTATTTATAAATCAATATTCAGTATAGGTCCTCGATGATGTGACCTCTAATTACGGTGGCTTCTACTCGCGACAGTAATTTTTCTCGCAATTCGTTCACCTACATCAGAGTTTTAATGACAGCAGGTGGTCAATTGTGTAATATCGTCGAGTTATTGTACGCGACGAGTTCGGTTTAGGGGCTATAAATTGTCACGTGTAATAAAGAGTGAAGGTGCGATTAGGTAAATTCGCTTGGAAGCCATTTGCCGCGGTTAGGCCGTCGTTCGTAAAGTTAGAAGGGGGAGGCATGAGCTCCGAGCCGGCGCCTCATCCGGTCGCTTCTCGCGCAAATTGTCAATTGGCCGTCGCTGCAGGGCTGGCAGCGGCAAGGTTGCCCGGCCGCGGCAGGGCTGCCATCTAGCCTCCAAATCTCAATCTTTGATTGCCTTTGTTGACGTACGACTTGTATAATTACAATATGTCCATTGCTGCTATTAAAGCTTTGTACATAGTAAATCTGTACAGAATGATGAAAACGCTAATTATTTATTAAAATCTGTAATTAATAATAACTATTAATTACTAAGGAAATGAAATGATAAGTCCGATTTAATAGTAGCTCATGCCATTGTCAATGCAGAGACAGAGGAGGCCGAAGCGGTCGAACAGTCCCGAGTGGATCGAAAGACGACTGATGATGCGACTTAATGCGGACTTCCTGCCTTCTTTGATCTGTCAATTTCCTTCGCAGTGCATTGGGTACGTGCGAGTGTCTAAACGAGACATGACACGCACAATTTAGCACATACATCAGCAGAAGTACCCGGAGACACGGCCGCCGGCGAGTCGTGTTTTCTAAAATCAGTTAATTCGGTTAAACACGTTAGTGCAGTCGTCGCCGTCGTCGGAGGCAATTTGTCCGCGATTGTCCTGTTGACTTTGCTATTAACTAGGACCGCCTTTAGTAGCACCGGAATCGTATGTTTGCAGAGAGGAACATGTCTTTTGTTGCTAAGAGTACGTAGTTCTGTAGGATTTATATAGTTTGTTGTAGTTATTTAAAGCTACATAGTGCATGAGCGGTTGTCTAGTATAGTTATTTACAATGTGGTAACGTTGGTTTCAGTTGCTCGCGTGTATGTAGCTACAGGGCTTTAAAATCAGTTTTAGAAATTAGCAATCTATTCGGGCTGTCTGTCGTTTGTAACTCTTATTTTGGATAATTTCTCTAACTATTGTTTTTTGGATTCTTCACAGTTTTTGAAACATTAGGCTAGAAGAGTAAATTAGGTACAAGATAAACACGAGAAAATTTGCATCACTAATCAATAGTTTTTTTAAATTGTATCAGAACAACTTTAGGTGATAATGATCAAATCTTTGGATCACAAGAGATTCATTGTAATAAAGATAAGTAAATTGTACAGAAATACAACGTCAACGAAGGCGTTAATAAAATTGCTGTTTCTGAAGTTTACAATAATTACCTAGTACTTCAAGTTATGTAAGAATGATAAGCTGTAGTATGTGGAAATGAGATATGAATCCCACAAACAATGTTGCTCTCTTAGATAATAGTTATACTTGAGAAGAGAAATTGTCTTATCGGCGTGGAGCATTTACTGCACATAGCAAGGGTAATAATAATATATGCTAGTAATATTTTACGGTCCTCTAGTTTTTTTGCTGTTTATCGCGACTTCTCGGTACCCTTTAAAATCAGATTCCGAATTTCTTTGTTCCATACAGAAAACTCGCTTTGGTAGACGATTGGCAAAGCGCTCTATCAGAAGGTCCTGGGTTCAATTCAATTCTTAGGTCGGACAAAGCATGTTTCGAATTTTTCTATGCATAGCCCGCATTTGACAAGCGTGGCGATTAAGCAATACCTTTCAATTGTAGCGATGACTTGATTTCAATGATGAAGGCCTTTGCCCAGCCGTGGGACAATCATAGGCTATTTAGTATACAAAAAAAAAAACAAAACCCGCCTGCGTAAAAAATAATAAGTAACTAAATAGAAAATCAACTGAAAAAGCCGGAACAAGATAAAAATTCAATTTATCCAACATCATACATAACACAGTCAGACGCACAAAGTGAGTATAATTTGACTTATCATTAAATTTTATGCCTCCGACTGCATGTTATGTATACATACAAGAAAGGCGCGACAAACAATACCCTTCCTTTGCAGTCGGGTAAAAAGTCAGATAGTCGCCTCTTTGTATGGGTGGTCAAATAATTTTTACCGATTTCCTTAGTAAACGTTATTCAGCATCACGAATGGAACAAAATATTTAAAAATATACTGTTTTGTATTCACATACTTAATTGTCAGAATAACTGTATATAGCAATTGGTTCAAAATTGACCTTTACAGGCCGAACTAACCATTTGGTTACGAAAATTAAATGATTTGTTCAAATAGTCTTAATTATACCTAAGAATAAGATGTTAAAAAGTAATTTGTTTTTTTACTATTTTTATTATTAGTTTACGTCTAGGTAACTAGTACTTCACAATATAACTAATATTAAATATGCGTTTATACGAAAACTGATGTTTTATGGTAATACTAAATATTGTCGAACATCTCCTAGCGAGACAGCCAATAATAGAGTTGGAGATGCTTGATCTACAGTACATAAATCAATTGTCGATAATGTGGGTTAACGATGGGGTCAGGAGCTGTAGGTGTCCCTTCAATAGCAAGTCGAATAGAATTGACTGTTTTATTGCAGTTCTTAATCAAATTTTAAGTTACTTCTACTACGTTTCTAAGTGCGTAACAATGATTATTATAATATATGCCTTTTTATTTTATATTATAAAGCTGAATTGTTAATAGAAGAGAGAATACTAATATTATAAAGCTGAAGAGTTTGTGTGTTTGGTTGAACTGGTTCGAATTGAAAAATTATTTTTGTGTTGAATAGTCCATTTATTAAGGAAGGCTATGACTAATCGCTAATTAACGCGGGTGAGACCGCGGGGCACAGGTAGTTTTATATAAATGCTTTGTGAATTAAAACATTCTGGTTTTAAGGACTTTTTAAGTTTAAAGGCCTTACAAATAAACAGAGAACAAGTTGCAAATTATTCCGTGTTTTGTTCCCGTCGTATATACTTCGTTTCAAATTAGACAAAACACGGAAGAACTATTTAAAACTAATTCTCTGTTGATTTGTAACATGTATAAGTACTGTATATGTATATGTTAAGTACTGTAGGTATATGTTAAAAGTACGTGTATAAGTTAAATGTATAATGATATGTAGTCCGCAAGCTGTTTATCGTTCAAACTTGTCTCATACTCATTAAGTGGGTTTTATTTCGATAGTTTATGCAAGTAGGTGAATGTTTTTACAAATATCTACACCCTGCTATCACGCACTTAATTTTCATAGTATTCACTTTGCTACTAAGATCGGAGACTTAAACATATTTAGGATATTATTAATATGTGTGATATGATGGATGTATTGAACCAAAACAGTTATTTTTCTTTTCTATATCTATTTCTATAATTGATAAGATGTCGAAATACTATGAACCGATGTCGATACTACGTTATCAAAATAAGTAGTAGTAGTTAATAGCTTACATACTATCCCACTGCTGGGCAAAGGCCTAAAGACACCGTACTCGTAGAACAAGGACACGAAGAACCGGTTCATACGCGCTCTATACCAGGTACAGACATGTACCTGGGCGCTTCTCTCCTCGAGGTCCGAGCCTTTGGAGGCGCCCTCGGGTTTCGCTCCGCGATCCGATCTGAACCCTTCGAAGAATCTAGTAGGGCACGGGGACGCGCACTAGTGCGCGATGCCGTTCCCTCTAGAAAACCTCCGAAGGTGATTCGTTTCACACGGCTCGAGGAACTCTTTAAGTTTCTCGCCACCCCCAAACAAGCCCGGTGAAGCTGAAAATGCCGTCAAAGGCAATCAGTAATCTCTCTCCAAAAAAAAAATGCTGGGCAAAGGCCTCCATTGAAATCAAGTCATCGCTACAATTGATAGGTATTGGCTTAAGGGGGTGCAGCGTGGACGCAAAACTGCGAGTTTCAAGTTTCTTTATGATAGCGAGCGAGCGGCGCGTGGCAGTAGTGTGACAACGGCGCACGACTACGAATACGCACACATACTAATATCTGTACAGAGTAGGCTGGTGATTTAATTAGAGCAATGTTTACTTTCGTAAAATTATAGGCGTTTGGGTAAAAAATAATAAAAGTCTTAATATTTTCATTTTCATATTTTTTTATTGAAAAATAGACAACAGTGTATAAATACAAACATTTTGATGTCGGATCATTGTTTCATTAATTTGTGCTATATTTACAAAGTTTCTGAAGAAATAAGTTTTATATACATATCATTACTTTTACGTATTGTTTATGCAGTTTCTGGGTATTTGTTTCAAATTCCAAGACAACCATGGCCTTGTGAAAGGATCAAGCTAACCTACACTAGTTCTTTTAATGTATATGACCTATTCAGCGCCTAGCACCAGTGACTTAAAAACACGTAAATTTTCAAAATTCCACGCGGCACCCTCTTAATCTTATGCTTGCCAAATGCGGGTTGGTGATCACAAACCTGCCCCCCAACCGCCTAACTCTTTCGCTTTCGATCGCTTTGAATGCGAGGCCCTCGCTTCGCCTTCTAATATAATATCGAAACATAATATCGAATAATATCGAAAGCTATAGCCTATAGCTTTCGATATTGCTTTCCTATTCCCTTCGAAATGACAAGATGACGCCTCCTCCTCGCCTCGCCTTCAAAGCGATCGAAAGCGAGAGAGTTAGGCGGTCGGCCCCCTGGCCTATGCATAGAAAAATCCGAAACATGCTTTGCCCGGCTTGGGAATTGAATTGAACCTAGGAGCTTCAGGTATCGGGCAGAGCGCTTTGCACTTATGTTATTCTATGTATACTTATGTGACAAACTATTGTATTTAATTTTACTCGAAACAGAGACGAACCTCACCAAATAGGTCCCACCGGAAGACCAGCGCTGCTGCGACGTTGTGCTCAATGCCGCAGCAGCTTGCGCTGAGGTGGGCTCTATTTGGCCTCACAAACACACCATTACTCTTTTTCTATTTTAGTTTTTTAGTCTTAATTGATCTGTTTTTACTTTGTTTTTGTAATTGTCTTTTTCTTTGTGTGAGGTTAATAAATGATTTTCTTTCTTTTCTTTATTTCTTTGCCACTGTGCCACCGAGGCGATATCAAAATAAATAATAGTAAGTTTTTTTAATTTTCTTATAGTATGTAAGTATATTACATTATTATCATTTAATTTAATAAACGTAATATGTATATTCCTGATCTTATAAATTCATGTAGTATAAGTTTCATTTACGTTCTTTGTCACACCGCTTACCAATTTTTCTGTCTAGCCCTTAGGTCGACTGGTAGAGAATGCCATTTGACATTAAATCCGCCTTTTGTGCTTTATTTTATTTTATTGTGCAATAAAGAATAAATAAATTATTTAATAATATATATAAGATAAATGGAATATATTAATTGCCCCATTCATATAAAATCTATTTTCCTTTGTATGTAGCAGTGTAAGTGTAGCTTGTATAGTATGCAATATATATATATAGCTTGTATGCTATGCAATTGTTAATACATATAATTCAATGGGATTTAATCCAACTTAAGGGATCATTTTCCAAAAATCCTGAAACACTTCAAATATCTAAATGTAAGGAATGACAGATTTCCATACATGCAAATTTTCCACCCTTTTTTCACCGCTCTAGGAGAGGTTTTTCTAAAAATGCAAAAACACGTCATTCTTTATTTTTAATGAAATATCTATAGATTGATTAAATTATTAATTTTTATAATTATTACTTTAAAAATAACGATTTCCCCAAAAAAGCCTTCTTCATTTTTTTTACTCATTTAAAGAAAAATAAACAAAATTCCTAAGACAAGTCATTCTTTATTTCTCTTCAAAAAGCCAAATACCAATTTTCATGTATTTTACTTCAAAACTGACGGACTTTCATACAAACTTCCACCCCCTATTTGACCCTTTTAGGATACGATTTCCGTAAAATCCTTTCTTAGTGGCTAATTTCGTCACTCAATTAACCTACAGTACAAATTTCATCTAATTAGCTTCAGCGGTTTCGGCTCGGCGATGATAAATCAGTTAGGACAAGTCATATGTATATAGATGAACGAAAAATTCTTATTTAGGTGTAAACAATTGATCCTGTTCAATGAAACAGCTTCTTTTAATTAAATCAGTATTCATGATACTCGAACCACATAAAACCTATGCCATGACAGTAAAAAGTGGCAACAACTTGACACACATATTAGTTGTATTTTTTTTTGTAATTTGTTATACCTAAGTATTGCAATTTTGTCTTAACTTTCATTTTCATACCTTGTCTAAGGTGGAAATATAGCGCAACTAACAAAATTGTCAAATTTCATCATTGTAACTCTAACAACGTACATGTTACAAATAAATAATTCTGATTCTGATTATTTTATATACATAATTATTTTAGGATTGTTGTTGTACAGTTACGGTCCAAGAAAATATTATTTCCATTTTCTTTTTCACACTTCATGTTAAATCTGCCATGATAATTGTATTTTCTTAATTCATGAGCAACGGTGTTAGATCTTTTATTGTCTACTGAATATACATGACGGCGACAAGAATATTCATTACATTAAACCGTTAGGCGAGTTGTTAACGAACATAATCGACAGGTATTCATAACTAAACATTGTGTGACACATTTGAAGGGTGCTAGAGTACAATCGAGTGTGTTAATAGGTATTGTGTAGAGACATTATCGCACTTGACTGCACACTGACACTGTAAGAGACTATCCTGCCTACATACAGATTGACAACGCCGGATTTACGTTTTGGCTGACATAGATACATAAATAACACGATTTTAAGAGTACAAACATGTATTTAAATATATGAAATAGACTATAGAAATCTAGCACCTCATTATTTTAGTGTCTATTCAAAGTTGACTAAAAATGGGGTAGGAAATGTAAGAGTCGCAAATTCTGCTGTAAGTACTCACGCCTGCACATTAGACTACAACAAACTCATATTACCTCGATAAACTTTGAACTTTATGTCTATGGCTTAAGGTTGAACATTTATTGAAGAAATTTGACAGTTTTGAATAGCTTGATGTGCAGACGTCTGAACCATATTAGGAATTACCATCTGTACCATATTATTATATTTTACCAATGTTGTTTGCAGTCGAGCATGTGCGATGGTAATTATTTTACTTGTTATTTTTTTAAATAGAATAGAATAGGAAGACGTTTATTGGGTACCAGTACATAAAAAAAACTTATAAACAATGAAATGTAAATGTTGTTTAGCCTTACTGAAACATACTAGACAGCCAGGTACACCGGATTTTATTTTACCAATAAAAATCTTATATTGTTTTCTAAAGTTTACGCGAACACTACACATTTAAATGAAACAACTTTTACGGATCTACTCGCGTTTATTTTACTATACATTATTTAATGTTTATCCTGACGTTTCGGATCCTTTGCAGGGTCCGTGGTCACAGGGAGACTGAGGTGTTGGTCATCTCATAATTAGTTAGTAGCTTGTATACCCTCATTTAATTTAATCGGGTGCGTTCCGTTTTACGCAGAAAGAGCTTACAGTATCTTTTGGTCTGGCAGTATGGTGTTGGGGCTGGGATTTAATATTTTGTATGATGGGGTCCCAGGCTGGTGGTAGACTCCAACCATCTTCTCTATTAAAATTAGGATGTTTTTTAATTTCAATAGCCTCGCGTATCATCCTAGGGATGAATCGTTGTTCTCTAGCGAGTACTTGCAGTTTATCAAATCTGATGTAATGGTTGGGCCCCTCTTGGGAATGTTCGCACCAAACTATGTTACTATAATTAAGATTTTATTAATCTGCATTAAGAATACAGCTCTTCAAAAAAAATTGTCATTTCGTGATGTCTACTTAGTAATATAAAAAAGGTTTTATGAATAAGTATACCATTTGTACTAGTATAAGGGCTGATTTTTAAATCGTCAGTTGAAAGTTTATTCATTTATAAATTGACATAATGACATAATGACTCTTTAGAAAATATGTTACAATGACAATCTTATTCTTTGGATAAGACATATCTGAGGATTGAAAAATCGGGCCTAATACTACTAAACTAATCGACATTCAACCGTAATCCACAAAATAAACAGTGTTTACACAATGTAATGTAACACATATTAATACATACTTTTTATCTTTCTTTTTGCACTCCTTTTCCATATGCTAAGTTATGCCAAATTTTACACTCTTTCGTGCGCGCGATATGGTTCAAAATGGGTAGTTTGGTGGCATCAGTGTTCCACAATATTTTTCACCTAAAATAACACAAATTCGAATTGAAACTATACGACATCACAGCTAGAAAGCAGGTGGTCAGAATTCTAATGTTGCTAAATTCTAAAATCAGTTACTACTATTTTTAATGAAGGAAAAAAACGACGATCAATGGTTCCTGTCACACACTGGTCACTATCCTACAGTTTCTTGTTCACGTATTAATATAGATGATTGTCACTGAGTCTGCTATTGCGTCTGTTTCAGATGTGTTCCAGCGCAACTGCACGCCACCCGCCATCGACGACTTCCCCTCGGGTGTCTTCACGGAGCTGCAGCGGCAGCATGGCGCCATCGTGCTGCACGCGCTTATCTCCATCTACCTGTTCATCGCGCTCGCCGTCGTCTGCGACAAGTTCTTCGTGCCCGCGGTCGATAGGATCTGCCACGGTAACTGCCAAGTTTCTGTGTCCATAAATAGCACTATCGTGTTCCATTCGCTCATCTTTATCTACCTGTTCATAGCGCTCGTCGTAGTTTTTCATACTTGCGGTCTTTAAGATGTTCCACGTTAACTGTCAAGTTTCTGTATGAGTAAATGACGCCATCGTGCTGCACGCGCTCATCTTCATCTACTTGTTCATCGCTCACGCCCTCGTCTGCGACAAGTTCTTCGTGCCCTTGGTCGATGACTGTGACACGGTAACTGCCAAGTTTCTGTTTCCATAAAAAGCACTATTGTGTTACATTCGCTCATTTTTATCTACCTTTTTTACGAGTGCGCCGTCGTTTGCGACTAGTTTTTCTTACCTGCGGTCTTTCGGATGTCCCACGGCAACTGCCAAGTTTCTGTATTGATAAATGACGCCATCGTGCTGCATGCGCTCATCACCATCTACTTGTTCATCGCGCTCGCTGTCATCTGCGACAGGTTTTTCGTAGCCGCGGTCTTTAGAATGTGCCACGGCAACTGCGAAGTTTCTGTGTTCCTAAATAGCAATATTGTTTATCACGTTCTCTTCTCCATTCTTCTTCTTTTTCAGGCTCGTCCTAGTGTGGAAACCACTGGCAACTTTATTATTTTGGCATGTAATCTTCTTTTCTTATAAACCCGTTCGTTATCTATGTTACTTACTTGTCAAGTTTCAATGTTAATAAAGATTATTTCTATTTCTTTATCTATTTCTATTTCTATTTCTATCTACCTGTTCTTCGCGCTTGCCGTCGTCTGTGACAAGTCCTTCGTACCCAAGATCGACAGGATCTGCCAAGTTTCTCTATCCATAGGTAGCAATAATGTTTTCCACGCGGTCATCTTCACCTAACTGTTCTTCGCGCTCGTTGTTGTAACTGACAATTTGTTCATGCCCGCGGTCAATAGAATATTATTATTATGGAAGACCTCTACACATTATGCCACAACAAAGTTTTGTTCGTGCGAAGACACAGAGCACCGAAAGCGCCGAAAAATTACATTGGACTTTCCACTTTAATTGTGACTTACGTTTGTTTGTGTTTAATTACGTGACTAAATGTCACGTAAGCTTGCGTAAGTAAGCCATTTGATAATCTAAAACAAAGTATGTTGTTCTGAATAAGGTACCGCAAAAAACAGTTCATTGAGTACAATGCGGTTTGTTCTCATCGTATTGTTCGAGTGATCGTTTTTGT
Source organism: Eudonia mercurella (assembly GCA_963082485.1). Taxonomy (NCBI): domain Eukaryota; kingdom Metazoa; phylum Arthropoda; class Insecta; order Lepidoptera; family Crambidae; genus Eudonia; species Eudonia mercurella. The sequence continues at coordinate 17,300,475 of OY720022.1, read as the reverse complement.
GCCATCCATAACAATACTGCTTCAACCGCCAACAACGTAATCGGTATTTAGAGAAAAGAAAATTTCATGTTTGAAAGTATCATCCATTGCTGATCAATGGACAAATCCAATGAATCTAAACTATAACTATATTTAGAAAAACTTCTGATTAACTAACAAAATATTACTTATTTACTTGTGATTTGTTAATATATCTAAAAAAATATATTTATTACACACTTACTTAATTTTTTACTAAATTAAGCAATAATCTATGTGATCTATACTATTAATAAAGAGGTAAAGCTTGTAACTTTGTTTGTTTGTTTACGGAGGGTAATCTCTGGAACTACTGGTTCAATTCCAGAAATTCTTTCACTGTTAGAATACTACATTTCGTGCGGGTAACATAGGCTTTATTTTATTTATAAAAATTCTTTTTAAAACCTGAAATCCACGCGGGTGAAGTCGCGAGTAAAGTGCTAGCAATAAACTATGACAGGCTGATTGAAAGTCAACCGATTTTTCAATCCTCAGATAAGTCGTAGGTAGGTATCTAAAGAATAAGACTGTCATTGTGACATATTTTCTAATGAGAATCTGTCATTATTTCATATAATTTAATGAATAAACTTTAACTGACGATTGAAAAATCAGCCCTAAGAAAACAAATCCCCTTGCCTAACTGAACAACATTTTGAAATTTAAAGTGTATTTTAAAAAATTCTTAAGAATTTACTTTAAAACAATGCCTAATTTGTTACAGCGCTGAATATGACCAACGACGTGGCAGGCGCGACGTTCATGGCCGCCGCTACGTCCGCCCCGGAGCTGTTCGTCAACGTCATCGGCACCTTCATCACGGAGGGCGATATCGGCGTCGGCACTATCGTCGGCTCCGCCGTCTTCAACATCCTTGCCGTGGCAGCCTGCTGCGGCATAGGAGCGGGCATGGTAATTTGTAGACAGTACTGTAGCTACTGGTCACCACCAGTCATCCGCCCCTGCACTATAATGTGACCCTCACACCTATTACTGATGCAAGACAACTGTCTCATGCGTTGTTTGTTCCGTTTTAAAGTGTATTCTCATATTCATGATTGGTTGGGTTTTATTTAGATGCGTAATAGTTATGGTGGTTTGTTAGATTACATGAATAATAGTATGACAAGCATCAATATTCTACAGTGAAACTTTACTAAAAACAAAAATATGTTTTGTTAAATTTATATGAAATGTATCATAGAACATGTGTATGAGTCACCGCAAGTGGGGGGCGGGAGTAATCTATTCCTTTTAGTACCATCATCGGTCTGGAAAATATACATAGCGCAAATTTTACGGAGTGACATTATAATAATCATACAACACTTATGTAATTGATAGACTTTACAAGCAGTTTACACGTGTTTGAACTGTAAGGATGCCTAGAGACACGTCTCATGCCACAGCATACCTACTGTGACAGGTCTTACAAACTTTTTGTTGTAAAAAGTGATAGGTAAGTAATACCAATTACTGTCTAATTTCAAAAGCTTAACTAGTTACTTATAAACCTACACGTTTGAACTTAAATTTTAGCTAGTATCTTGTAGGGTGTATCTAGACATTCGCCAAGGAATAATTTCAAACAATTCTCACAGGCTTTCAGCATCATTGGATATCATAAATATAGTAAAATGGCCGTATTTTGAAGAAAAGTGTTTATAATGTTCCAGGTCGTCCCGCTGGATTGGTGGCCTCTGACAAGAGACTGCCTGGCGTATGGCATCACTGTGTCCATACTCATATGCATCATGCACGACGAATACGTGCAGTGGTATGAGGCATTCTTCCTCGTCTTGCTCTACGGAGTTTATATCTGCATCATGTACTATGATAAGTCAATACAAAGCTTCGCCAGAGGTAATTACTATCTTATTTCACTTGTGTAATTATTAAGACTAGTGGTTGCCTATTGGTCGAAATTCGAGCGTAATTCATGAAATACGAGTGTAATGTATCAATTTTATCTTTTTCCTTCTTTCAAATGCACTTTAACTATACCAAATCACAATCCTCCGTACGGGCAATGTGCTTAAAGAGAGGCACGAAGTTTTCTCTTCACGTATTAATATAAAGATCATCATCATCACATCATCAGCTCACTTTATGTCCCTACTGCTGGGGCACGAGCCTTCCCTATGGATGGATAGGGAGAACGGGCCATGAACCACCACGCGGGCCCAGTGCGGATTAGTGGTTGTTAACGACTGCTAATGCAGCCGGGACCAACGGCTTAACGTGCCTTCCAAAGCAGGAGGAGCTCGAGATGATAAATTTTTGGTCACCCATCCGATGACCGGCCTTTGCGAAAGTTGCTTAACCTCAGCGATCGCAGACCGGGCACGTTGACCACTGCGCCATCGAGCTCCTCGAAGATAATTTATTTTAATTAATTCATATCTACTGTTTTAGGAAGTTGGAAATACTTTTCAACTGTTTTCAAGAAAAATGATATTGAAGAGAAACAGGATAACGTCTTGGGTGCTGATAGTGGTTCGTATTACTTTTATTACTAACTACTCTCAATATAAAAAAATATTGGGAGATTTAGGGACTAAGATATTGCCATCTCCTTGATTTACAGAAATAAAAGATGTTAAATCTCCTTCATCTCCAAATAAAAATGAATTGCCTATGGATCATCATCAACATAACGGAAATATAAAAGGTGCGTTAACTCTTTACCCAGATGTAAATGAGAAAATTGGTGAAAATGCAACACAGTCTGAGAAGGCAACCGACGATGATAAAAACAAAAATGTTAATATTGATATTGAGACCAAGAACAATGAGCTGGAGATCATAACTACGGAAGAAAACGTCGTTTCAACTGTAGAAGATGAAAAAGAAGCAGCTGACGTTTACGAACATTCACTTTGGAAATGGCCTAGCGGTCGAAGTTGTCTTACAAAGGTATTACAAATGTTTTACTACATACTATTATTATATAATATTCGTATTGTAATATATATATAAATATATATAAATGTACATATTACAATACATACTATTGTAATATATATATGTACGTATGTGTATGTCACTGAACTCTTCCTAAACGGCTGGACCGATTTTGATTTAACTTTTTGTATGTTTGAGTAGACCCTAGATGGTATAGATTCACAATTGAACCCGGCAGATGAAGCTGCAATAGGGTTCTAGGATTATTTTTTTAAACAATCGTAGGATACGGGTGTTCACCAAGCGGACGAATTCGCGAGCGGGCCGCTATTGTATTATATTTTTATTTTATAACTTTTTTAAATTACAGACTACTTGGATCGTAACTTGGCCAATACATTTGGTTTTCCTGTTTACCATACCAGACTGTGAAAAACCACGTTTTAAGAACTGGTTCCCGCTTACGTTTATGATGTGCATTGTTTGGATAGGATCATTATCATACATAGTGGCTTGGATGATTACTATCATAGGTATGTAAAGGTAGTTTGTCTGGCTAGGAAGCCTATTTGCTGACTTTAGCATTCTGAAGACCAACAATGTAAAATATTTGTTTAAATGTTTACAGGTGATACATTGATGATACCTGATTCCGTGATGGGCATTACCTTCTTAGCTGCCGGTACGTCTGTACCTGAGGCAGTATCTAGTGTCATCGTAGCTAAACAGGGTAACTGGAGCATTTCAGTATTCTAGTACATTATCTCTTTTTCTTAATAGTTTAATTGTTATGTAGTTAAAACGTAAGAAATAGTAACTTGTTTGAAATCGATATCTTATTAAAATAATTGGAATTAACAATATTTTTAAGGAGAAACCCCTATAAAAATCGTCAAAAAAATTGATGAGATATTTGAAAGTTATGTTTTCAATATTATAATCATAAAAGTATTTCTGTAGCTGAGCACAGAATAATGAAGCTGTATGTATTAAAGTAATGATTGTATGTGTGTTACAGGGCACGGATCTATGGGTATCAGTAATTCAATTGGATCAAATACTTTTGATATTCTCCTGTGTCTTGGATTGCCATGGCTAATCAAGGCGTCTTTAACTCCAGCGGAACCAGGACACTATTGGGTCAGAATTAGAAATTACTTACAATTATTTAGATTTTAAGTTATGCGAATGCGAACGATAATGCTAATGCGAACGCTTGCTCGTTCTATCTATCTAAACTGCACAGCGGTGGTTAATGTTGTTATAAATATTTAATATGTTTTTATTTAGAAATCCAGACTCTTTGAAAGTATACTAAATGTTCTATAGCTATATTCGATTTAAAATGAGTATGAGCTACCATTTCTAAAAAATGGGTGTACATGAACGTGAACGAATGTCAACAGGTGAAGATAAACTCTATGGGGTTGGAGTACTCGGCGATATCGCTTTTGTCGACGCTGCTGCTGCTGTACCTGACGTTCTGGTTCAACAAGTTCAAGCTGGACGCGGCGGTGGGGCGCGCCTGCCTGGCCATGTACGCCATGTTCCTGGTGCTGGCCACCCTCATCGAGCTCAACGTCTTCTTCCCGGTCAACATGCGCACGTGCAAAAGAAGCGAACTCAAATCCTAGGCTAGTGACTGGACTGAACCGGATGAAGAGAACTGTGAGAGCTGGCGAACTATTGTGCCTCTTGTTAATTGTTTTAGATCATGACGTGTGCTAGCTGACGGGTGTCTGAGCTGTACTTGCAACAGAAAAAATGTTAGATTTTATATTAATTGTAAACTCATGACGATGTTTATTTTTATTTGTTTTATTAACGTTTTGCTAATTTGCGCAATGAGAAATGTTTGATAGTGACCCGTCGCTAATAACGGGGCTACTTCGCTGTTTTAAATTTGCTGTCTACGATGTGGTGGGAGATTTACTAAAATACGTAAATGAAATGTTTGAGTATAAAGGTACGTTCGATGAAAATTGTTACTGTAAAATCGAAACTCAGATATTATTACGAATTTAAGATAATTGCAATTAGAATCTCTTTAGATTGAGGGGTATATTAATAAGTTAATTATTTTGATGCGTGTAGCTATGTTATGTTGAAACTCTCGCCAAAGGCCTAATAGTTGACAGATCTTTTTTCAAGAGTCATAATAAGAGATGAGTTGTTGTACATAATATACGACGTATTGTAACAGAGTTTTAAGAGTAATTAAATATATAGATTTTTATTTCCAACTATTGTTTTATTCCGTAAGCTAAATTTTCTTGAAAGAGTGTGCATTGTGTGTGTCTCGGAATATATGCTGTACCTAGTCTTGCACGAATAGGCACGTCCGGAAGGACCAATAAAAGTCAATGACAGTCCGCATTGAAGTCTGAACTGATTGAGTTACTGGTTCCAATTGTAGAGCAATGGTCAAATTAAACCAAGGCAAGCACTCGGAGGCAATTAGATTTTTAGTGCAATATTTATTATGAAATATTTATTTTATGTCCAACAGCATTATGTCAATTATAGACTTTTTATTCTATCGCCATTTGTAAACTTCCACTGCTGGGTTCATGCCTTCGCACATGAACGAGACCGGGTAACCTGCCACGCTGGCTATTCGGCCATTCGGCCCCACTAACCGCGAAAACGGTTTAAGAACTACCACTTTACGACAATAGCCGAATCCAACAGCATAGTCGCTCCCCAGATAGAGCAACTTTAGTTGCAGAAACTATCAACTTAGTTGAAGAACCTACAACTTTTAAAAAGTTTTCGATAAAGGTCGCCAAGTTGCAGCAATAAAAAGGCCCAGTTTACGGTTACCCCGATTCAAACTTTTTTATAATGCATCGTCAACTTCAGTCGTCAACAGTTAGTGTTTGTCAGTTGGGGAAACTATTAGCAACTTGACTTGACACAACTAGTACAAATTTGTCAGTTGCTACCTTCTTATTATCATCTTCAAGATGTTAAAAGCTCGTCAAAGAGTTTTCCGTTACACCACCGATCCACGTTTTAACACGCGGTATGGACCGTCGTATGTGGGTTTCAAAGGCTTATGTACTTCGTTCCGAACAAAAACAAATTCGCAATCTCGCAAATCAGGATGCACAAATAATGAACTATTCGAATGCGACTTGGGACTCGGCCGAAAACTGTTCAAAATGCCACGCAACTTTTGAACGTATGTATAGTCATCGTCACATGCCTTGTTTGATCGTGTGTCATAAAAATCTGAAGGAAGGCGAATGGTTTGAGCATAAGTCATCTCAGCCGCACTATCCAAGATGACGAATTTTGCGTAAGGTGTGCTGTTATCGCTACTTTTAATGATCAGTGCCACCTTTCTACGGCACCATTACTTTGCGGATGGTATGGTGTTGTTCGGATTTTATTGATACCTAACAACACCATAAGTTTAGAAAATAAATCACTTTCAAATTGGCGACCTTGATCGCTCGTTAATTTTAAGGGACAACCAAATCGTGTTATCCAGCCGTCATATATATTTTTGGCTACTGTTTCGGCTGTTATATCTTTGAGAGGAAATGCCTCCGGCCAGCGTGTTCGTCTGTCAATAATAGTCAGGCAGTACCTATACCCCTCGGAAGTTGTTGGCAGAGGGCCTACAAGGTCGACATGAATATGTTCAAACCTGTCGCACGAGGGAAAAGCTTCGACTGCAGAATTAGTGTGCCTAGTTACTTTTGAGCGTTGACAGCTTATACAAGTTTTAGCCCAAATCCCAACGTCGCGATTCATGTTTGGCCAAAAGAATTTTTCCGACACCATTTTCTTAGTTATGCGAATTCCCGGATGACTTAAATTATGTATCGCGTCGAAAGCAATTTTACGATACTCTGCTGGTAAATATGGTCTAATATTGCTCGTAGACTAGTTTCACAGAGAATAGGTTTGCTACACGTGGGCATAACTATTTTCTTTAATTGAACTTTATTATTACGTTCGCTCTGTAACTGAGTGACATACTCATCGGTGCACTGCGCGTCTGCCAAGTCATCATAATTTATCGAGGTCGGGCAGGCTATGGTTTCTATGCGCGATAGTGAGTCCGCTACTACGTTGTCGCTACCGGTAATATGACGAATGTCAGTAGTATACTCACTAATAAATGCCAATTGTCTTATGCGCCTAGGCGTTTCTTTTTCGCATCGAGTTTTGTTGAAGGCGTAAGTTAATGGCTTATGGTCGGTGTAAATACAAAGTTTACGACCTTCAATCAAATCTTTAAAATAACGTATTGCTAAGTATATTGCCAACAACTCTCGGTCATACGTCGAATACTTGGTTTGTGCTACGGAAATTTTTTGGGAAAAATAACCTAATGGTTTCCAATTATTATCTACAAACTGTTGTAAAACTGCACCTATACAAAAATTGGAAGCGTCAGTCATAAGTGCAATTGGAGCTTCGCTTCTTGGGTGCGACAACGTGACAGCGTCTTGCAAACTCGCTTTACACCGTGAGGACGCTTCGTCAGCTTCGGGTGTCCATGCTATACATGTTTTATCTCTTTTCTCGTAGTAAAGGAGCGATCCTTTACTACGAGATTTTTATGGTTCTATTTGGGAGACAAGGATTTTCACATAGATTTTTAAACGTTAAGAGAATAAAATATGCATAATAAATATTTATAAAATATGTATAAAATACAGTAAAACAATTAAACGCCCACCCGACCCAGCCGGGAATCGAACCTGGGTCTTCCGCAATCTGGGCTGCACTGACCGCTATGTTTGTATGTTTTCACTGTATTTTATAAATATTTTATAAATATTTAATTCAGCTTCAGTGCAGCAATTAGCACTTAAAAATAAAAAGTAAAATATGTATAAAATTCAAAATTGACAGTTTTTGGAACTACGGCATGCTTAGACCATGGTCTAAGGTCAAAGTTAAATACCGAATCATGGCTTTTAACGCCGCTAAATGCGTTTAGTGAACGTCATCCATTGATATATATGTCATCTGTCAAAAAAGGTTATATTATTGAATTTTTTTTAGCCATTATTTTGAATATATTTTCACCCTTATTAATTGAATCTAGTGGAATTATATTCAGATGAGGATGAAGAGATTATGGAATGCCTTAATAGACCTATACAACAAAGACAACTTTTTCCAAGTAGGTACAGATCTGTTTGAAAGTCTTAGTAAAGCTGCTACTTTGTTGTTATTGCAACAAACAGAATTACGTTTGTCTAAGGACTGCAGGTATGCAAATACTGCTACAAGTATGTAGTTATAAATGGGTTCCTACTTACTCAATTTCAATTTTAAAATTATTCATTTTTAAAACATAGTTAGGTTAGCAGTTATCGAAAATCATAAATGTTATTTGGTTGTTGTTATTTGATACCACCCAGTGAAATTCCCGTTTTAAATGAACAACCTGATGTCAACAAAAATTCAATTCTAGATCCAACAAACCTACGAATTTCAGGAGAAAATACCAAGCCAAGCCGAAAGAGAAAGCGACAGCAGTAAATCTGAAAAATAAATATTACAAAAATAAAAAGAGAAAGAGGAGAAGAGTACACAGACGCAAAAGGAAAATGCATACCGGCTAAAGTTGTTGAACCCGCGTGTGAAAGTACTTGTAAGCTTATGTGTTCTACAAATTTTCTTTTAGCTCTCAGGAAAAAAATAAAGGCTGAATTTTATAACTTGACTGAAAATGAAAAAAAATGAAAAATGATTTATTTTCTCTCACATGTAGGTTACATAAGTATAGCAAATTCATAGGTTTAACAAAATTAGATGCCTTGTGTGTGAGATACTGGAGTCTCAAATAGGCATTCTAAGATACCCGTAATATCGATCTCCAGGGCTCCACCCCCAAGTGAGTTTCATACTATAAGCTGGTACATCATTTGCAAGGTGTAAGGTTATAACAGTAGGTTTATACAGGATAAACCGATGTTGAGCAAAACAACATAACATAAAAATAAAATAAAAACATTACATAGGGTTATTTCTAGATCTTGTAGTGGAGGTGAAGATCCAATTGTCAAGAAGATGTTTTTAACTGTGCTTGTAAGATGTTGTTTAGTTTCCGGATCACTTTTTGGTATGTTTCTAATAACGATTGCAGTAGATTTTTGTGTTGTTCTAAGAATTCCAATTTGTTTTCTAGTGATTTAACTTGCGTTCGGTAAAGTTGAATTTCTTTTTCTACCGTACTCTTTATCTCCTTGTTTTGCTCAATCAAGGTAGTAACAGCTTTAGTAAGCGTATCGAATTTGCTTTCCTGGTATGCACGGAGGTCGTCAATTTTACTTTCAAAAAGTTTAACCAAAGCAGGCGTTATTGTAAACTTTCACTTTATCCTTTTTGTGATGTTTAGTAGCTGCTCCCGGTCTAGATTATTAAGATCTAGCGAGCTTATATCTGGGTCTGACCCGTAATGAGAGGGGTTTACATTTTCTGTGGAGAATGAGCTGATTTCGGCATATTCATCTGAAGACGTTTAATATTGCGCACACCGAGTAGGCCTTAATGAAGTTCAAAAGCCGACGGCAAGTAAGAAGGGTTGTGGACAGAGCAGGCGTATGCGCAAACCCCTTGTGAGTCAGGGGCGGGGGCAATCAATGCGTCTCACTGACCGACCTATGTCTGTCTTGCTTCATCGGGGGTATTTCTCGCTCATAGGCTTACCGGCAGTCGTGAGTGTAGAATGTACTTCCTACGTAGTCTGCTCTTCTGGTAGCACTCGTGATTTAACTTGTATTAATTTTAAACATCAACTTGATTAAAAAATGATGCGGGATTTCTCCAGCACAAGACCGATCACCTCGGCTGTCCAGGGGGGAGGACGTTCAAAAATACAAATTTTATGGAAATTACACAACAAGAACAAAGAAGAGTAGGATGCGAACCAAAAACCAGATACGTTTACCTATTATTTTCGTAATGAAAACGAAAGTGTTAAAGTCTGCAGAAAATGTTTTTGCTCAACATTGAGTATTTCTGTTCGCCGAATCCACTATTTTAATTTGAAAATGGAAAAAATAACGCACTCTTGCCTCCTTCACCAGGGAAAGGGAAATATGTCAAAAAAGAAACACCCCTGAGAAAGTAAACAAAGTGATTAATCACATTAAATCGTTCCCAACAGTAGATTCACACTACTGCAGATCGTCTAGAAGGTACCGATATTTACAGCTAAGGTTGAGTGTCTTAAAATGTACTCATTATATGTAGAAAAATATAAAAATCCTGTTAAAGAAGACGTATACCGGAAAATATTCTGAGAACGTACTAGATGGGCTATATATTTCTTGCTATGTTAATTTTTTTTCGATTAAGCTGTGGACTGAATCTACTTCCTGAACATTACCGTGGCCGGGTTCAGAATATTTTTGGATTATTTTAGTATATATCTGTAGTTAGTTAGGGCACGTGCCCCACTGAAAATGAAATCAAATGCTATAAAACTATTGTACTTGCAAATGGAGGATGCCGATTTCTTGTCATTTCATTCAGAAGCCACAAAATTTGGTTTTTATCAAATACCTTACAAACAAGTTAAGTCATTAAGGCGAAGGGTAAGGCACCGCTAATGGATTTAATTTGATAACTGCTAAACTGGATTTTTTTCAAACATTGCGGACCTTCCGACACTAGGCAAACATTTATTATTTAATAATTGTGCACTACTCTTAGGTTTGTTTTAGTATTCATTCGCTAATACCAAAAGTGGCCATTGTTTGTGAATAAATGCGATACCCCGTTTTGTGAATAAACCACGCAACAAAAAGTAGTGCACAATTATTAAATAAATACTATGGATGCTTTCCTATTATCGGACGGTACGCAATGTTTAAAAAAAGATCCGGTCCGTTAGTAATTGTCAAATTATCAATAGGTGGCGCTAGTGTGCCTTACCCTTCGCCTTTTGATTTATTTTTATTATTATAATAAGGATTAAAATAAATAAAGTTTTAAGGGTCTATCTGCCTTCACTTTCCTGCGCTTTTTTTTTTTTTATTTCTATCCAGTGTACGATTAAATCGAAAATCAGAGGTTACTATCATCTACAATTTGTGCCGATCTGATATGATTCTGAATGTTCTGGACAAAAGACAGAGGTTTTAAACTCAAAAATGCTTTTATTGTGTTTAACGTAGATCCATAAAGTTAATATATTCCGTTGATATATTAACTTTATGCGTAGATCTGACTTATTTTGATGGTTTAACAGTTTTAGTGTATACTGATACCGATCAATACGTTCGATTCGACCTCCGATTTTCAACTTATTTATCCACTGGCTAGTCATTTTATAAAAATCGAAAAGGACTGGTAATTTTTAAATAATCTTTTAAATAAAATGCTAGTTTTAGTTTAAGTAAGTTTGTTTGTTACGCACAATGTTATGTTTATTGTTTGTTAAATATGTAACAATTTTTTTTTTAATGGCATTTTTTATTTATGATTACCTACCGTTAGTCTTAACACTTTAAAGAAATATTTCAAAGGGCACTGCCTATCACCTATGCTAGTCTTGTTGGATTAAATATGTACATCCTGTATATGCATCTGAACAAATAAGCACGCAAATATGGAACAGTCATCACATGGAACAGTCAGACTGCTATCTCTAATGAGTCTTGTTCTATCTCCACAAAAAAATCTGTAAAATCTGTAAAATAAGGTAGAATTAATTACCATCTATAGATGAAAATTGTAACAATCAATTCATAGGTAATTCTTGTAATAAGAAAGACTTTTAAATATTGAAACTGTAGCTTTTTTGACGAAATAAAGCAAAAAACTCTTCTACTGTAAAATGTAACCAATGGTAGATAGGACAAACAAGCACTGAGGAGACGTACTGGGTTACCTTATTTTGTGCTACTGCCAAGCTAATGTTATGATGTGTATGTGTGCGTGCGCTCACTACAATACGATATCGAGATCGCGGGAGTTTTGACTTACGCGAAATAGAATGAACGCTCTCATGGATTCTGAACGAATATATTATTTACTAGCGACCTCCTCGGCTTCGCACGGGTGCAATGTAGATACTAATGTGGGGCAGTGTTACAAATCTTTGAACTTTCGGCTTTTCTGTACTATAATAATATGCACGTATTATACATATAAATCTTCCTCTTGAATCACTCTATTTATTGCTGAAAACAGCATTAAATCCGTTGCATAGTTTAAAAGATCTAAGCGTACAGACAGGCGGGAGCGACTTTGTTTTATACTAGGTATGTAAAGATAAAGAAGATGTGATGGTGGAACCTCGATATGGAAACAATCCTGTTAGAATTATTTGGAGTCCTTGGTATTTTGGACTAACCACTAGAGTTACTTTATCAGACTCTCCTCTGATTTTGGATAGATGCAAAAGAGACCTTCTAACAGTGTGATTAATGCCTTTTTAAATTCTAATGCGAGTAGTACCCTACATTAGCCAAATGAAGACAAAACAATAAAAGCCGTTGTCGTTACCGCAACCTAATGATTAGTTACAGTTTTAACAATGCTTGACCAATAGATAATTGGTAGAATTGGTATTTAATAACTTATTACTTAGCAAAGGGTTAAAACAACAAGAATAATACTAAGACAATGGCAATGCATTTTATTGATAATAATGGCTTTAACATTTTCTAAAACTAATAATTAACGGAAACTTGGAGACATCAGGTGAAGTTATCAAGATGCTTGACGTTTTCTCTGACTAACGAAGTTATCACGAAGACCGCTGCAGGTTTTCTGAAAACAATAGTTTTAAAATGAAATCGAAATAAATTGGTATGAATCTCGGACCTACTGCGTGGAAATGAAAAAGTATTCGATAGTGTTATTAATAAATGACAGAACAAAATCTTTTTTTATTTTTTTTATTTGTCATGATGTCGTTTGCGAATGGATTCCACAGAATCTGTACAAGTTACATCTGTTAGGATTATCATTTCTGGGAGACAATAAATGTGACAGAACTCATGGCTTTTCAATTGATTTATTAGGTCTCAGACCCAGAGGTCAGATTCGATTCCCGATGGGGGTAGGTACATGTTTGTGTACTCGGTTTGGGTGGTGGTAGAGCTTGTTTGTCCGCCTGGATAGCTACCACCATCTCATCTAAATGTGTCGCCATAACATCAATGTTTGTAGCATTGTTGTATTCCGGCGGCAGTTGAGGATTCCGAGTGAAGTGCGCTTCCACAGTTGGCGTTATTATCACTTAACATCAGAAGACACGGTGCTGACCAGTAAGCACACTATGTAAATTGTAAAGGATGGAGAGACAGGTCGGTCGTTATCTAGTCGAAGTCACTTCAGAATCCTACCGTCAGAATTGTTTGTTAGATGCTGTCAACGTTGGTGTTAAGCTCACGATGGTAATTTAAGCAGTCTGGTGCTAAACTAGGACCCTGTTTCATATAACAGGTGATATGTTGAATTGAACTTTCATAAAACTTTTGGCCCAATATTTGTAATCGAAAAAGCTTCATTAAGGCACATAGCTCTAATTTGCCTTTGTCTTTAAGTTAGCTATCAAAGTATACTCACAGCGAAAGAAAGTCATACTATTTTTACTATCAAGTACTTTTAAGAAAATATTCCAAGTAATATAGTTTAGCAAGCATTGAATGTGTTAATTTACATATCTACGAAACACCTCTACACCTATAAATTGAATAACTAATGTCAGTTGTAAAATAAATTGACGAATTTGTAACTAGATCTGCTGGGTTTCGCCTTGCGAGCTTTAGCCACTTATATCTTATTATTTTCTTGTTCTTGTTTGGAATATGCTTACACAATTTGTTAGGTGTTGATTTTGATGTGTTTTTGTTGAGCATAGAAGTTTACTGAAACGTAACGTCACAGGCGGACGCGAACGCCATGATACCTAGCGTTTTCGTGCTTAATTCAAAGTAGGTAGAAAAAATGCAATTATTTGCGTTAAAACTTAGTTTATTACTGAATAGTACATTGTTCACCGAGAGGAGAAAGTGACCGATTACCGTCGAGGGTGTCGTTTGAAGCCCGAGCCGTAGGCGAGGGCTTTAAAACACCCGAGATCGGGAATCGCAGTTTCTCTCGAGTGATACATAGTGCTTTATACTACACCTGATTCTTTATCAAATTTACGGTAGAAAGTACGTCATTGCATATCGAACAAATATGCGGGGAGAAAACGCATCTGAGCGGGAGAGAAAAGTGTATGAAAATCCATTTCTTACGTGGTTTTTGCGTTTTCTCCCCGCATATTTGTTCGATATGCAATGACGTACTTTCTACCGTAAATTTGATAAAGTATCAAGGTACTTTCCAAGCAGGTGTAGTATAAATAATATTTTTTTCGGAATAAGTGGACGTATACCTACGATATAGAACGGGATTCTAAAATTTATCATCAATTCGTTAGTTGTAGCCAAAATGTTAAATTCAATCAGTGATAATACTGATAATACTCGTATAGTAGTAAAAGTGATGATAATTATTTAGAAGACAATAGGCGAAGTAGAGTAGGATTTTTTTAAAGTCACTAGCTTAACTTTTAACTAAAACCACGGTATTTTAATTTCTGTCAATTTAACGACTCGTCGATATTTTGGATTTTATTAGAGCATTTTTAGCCTCACCGGACTTTTTTGGGGGTGGTGAGATACTACTAGATTCTCCGAGGGGTTCGGATCGGATTAGTTGTCGGCTCGTCGAGCTGAATGAACCAGGGCCCTGGTAACTATTACTTAATCTGTGCCGTGGTCACGTAGTGACTATGAACTGGTCTGGTACCTAGCCTGGTGAGTCGGCAGTAGTACGTTGGTTGGCGCACGGCGGTCACCCTTGCAGCGGCTTGAAGCTAGTCTGGTGAGGTGGATTCAGTGCTGACGGTGTGGGGTGTCTGCGCGCGAAGGCGATCGAGGTCACGCGCATGCAGCTCGATGTCGTGCTGGGTGAGGCGAGGGCGGCGGCTGTGAGGGTCTTGGGTGGGCAGCCACCGGTGGATGATTGGTGTCAAGAGGTCTCGATGCACCTGAAAGAATAGGTTTAAGTCATAAAGGACGATGTTTGGTAGACTGAATTTTAAATAATGGAATCAGGAGTTCCTATGCGGAAATCTTTGGCATACAAAACTGCAGTTAAAATTATAATCTGTAGCGTTAATTCCACTTAATTTAATTTATTTTGCGGTATACGACATGTTATTAAATTGTATTTTTTTATGAAATAATTTAATTTTAAATCCTAGGTTCATCTTACTTATGCTATATCGGATTCTTGGCGTTATGTTTAGTCTGCTGTTCTGAAATAGCTTTAAGCTTTAAGGGCGGTCCAGCGCATGTATTTATTGTCAATGTACATAGGTACAACGTGACGTATGGAACACATAATAAGCAAGTTTTTTAAATTACTAGCGTCCCTACCTACTTTATGCCTACGTAAACACCTGTACGCCTGGATCCCGAGGGATTAAAAAAAAATCCAAAATTTAACTACTAGATCAGCTGTTGATTTGGTAATTATATAGCCAGCCAACAGTACTAGAGTAAACGTTTCGCTTTTAATACTCGCTGAGTAGACGCAGGCCCTGCTTTTTCTACACAATACTACAATACATCATTAAGGCCAGCTGCACCTTGGATGCGTTTTCTTACGAGTTTGACTCGTACGAACACTTACGCATACGCACGATACGTCCCGATCCTCGACCCTTCCCGGCTACATCCTTACGTACGCGCGTCTGTCAATACAAACTTGTTTGGATTTTTTATGCGTTCGTACGAATAAAGGTTACGACCACGAGACTGTGTCACTGAGGCATTGGTTTAGCATTTTAACTGAGAAAAACGCAATCAGTGTTCGCGTTCAATTCGTAAGAAAACGAATCATAAGTGCGGCTGGCCTAAGAAACAAAAAAAATCTTACCATTGCAGGGTCATTTGGCTGCGTGAAATATGAGACGACTGTTCCTACGATGATGCACACAGTCATTCCCACCAACGTGTAATATAAGTAACTCAGTCTGTACAGGAAGAAGGTGCCTGACCTGAGAATATAAAGGATAGGTATTACAATTTAATGCAGGTACTTTACAAGTACTCAGCCCAACTGAGAATGCAATTGGGAAGATGTTGAGAGTATGAGAGAACTATACGGCAACGCACGGTCTCGCATATAATGTAAAGAAGACTGAATACGTCATGTATTTTTAAGGCCGCCGGTAAATGTCCCGATAATTACCACCCTGTTGAGAAATGTCAGAGTATTTTGACATCGCCATAACAACGAGAAAGACTTGTACTTCAAATTAATAAAATGTGATTGTGCATATAATTTCTGACATCTTCCTAATCTTAACCCTTAATGTTTGCATGGAAAGCGTGTTGATAAGTTCAAATATCTGGGGCATTTCCATACCGACGACCTTAAGGACGATGTAGATATTGAAAGGGAGCGCATTGCATTGGCAGTGCGAGGTAACATGTTGGTTTGCAGATTCTCCCGATGAAGGTAGTACTGATGTAAAATTTACGCTTTTTAAAGCATACTGTCAAAGTTTCTACACGGGAAGTCTGTGGGTTCGTCATACCAAAAGATCGCTTGATGTCCTGCGCGACCAATATATATATTTTTTTTCAGAATGTTTTTCTGTAGCGTTACAGAAGCGCGGCAGCCCCAAAAAAACATTCAGGGATGTTTACGGAATGTCAAACTGATGGCTTCCATGCCATCATTCGCAAAAAGATGGCTGACCGGTACAACTCGCCCTAACACTAGTCTGTAAGCTTTTTGATTTTTCTAACCCAATATGATCCATGTTAAGTCTGTTGATCGAAATAAACGCTTTTTTAATTTTTTTTGTTTATTTAAAAAATAAATCATCATTAGAAATTATTACCAACTAATATTTAGTCCGTATTATTAAAACGTTTTATGTGGCATCTTGCATTTGTGTAAGGTAAAACAAAGACACTGGTCACCTACAAAAATAGACTTCAACATTTTAATTTACTTTCATTAGAAAAACGTAGGGATTTTATTGATGCAATGTTAGTTTACAATTTTTTTTACAACAAAAACAGTTAGTAAGCTTATTTAAACTTCGCGTTCCTTCCCAGATTCCTAGATCCCCCATTACCCCGTTGTGTCCACCGTTTAGGAGAACTGTACTGGGTAGTAGCACTCCTGTACCCAGGATGTGTAAATTGCTTAATAGCGTCAGTCATATGATCGATTTACACAATTACTCTTTAAATGCATACCGCAAATCTATTTGGAAGCATATTTCTGGCTCTGATGTCTCTATATAATAAACTTGGAACTCAGTTCCAAGTTTTTTTACCTCGAGAAATGTGGTTTATGATTATTTTTGTTTATATATCTGGCCCAAATTAGTTATTAGTGTTTTAATTGTCTTTATTTCTAAGCATGCTGTGTTTACCTGTAATTAGTTGTTACACTTAGTTTAATTAAGAATCTGTAATGTAAGAATCCTTAGTAGTTTTGATGTAAATAACTATTAGTAGACCTATTGAAATAAATAAATGAATAAAATTACATTCAATTAATATTGTTTGGACATGTTAAATGTAAGCTGGTTAGTAACCTTTTTGTCAAGTTTAAAATATTGTTTAGTCTTTTTTTTATTTGCAAATTATTTGTATATTTGGATATTTAATAATATCATAATTTGTTCGTTTATAATAACAGTATTTTGAGAAAATAATACAAATCTGCAGACATTACTCTTCGCTTTCCCGCCAAGAAGTCCGATGTCTATTATTGGTGGCTTTACCTAACTCGGTTTAAATACCCATAGAAAAATCTAGAAGCCAGCAAGCTTTTTCCCAGCTTGCTGGCTTATGCTGACGACTCTTAGAAAACCTTCCTAATCACAGCCATCAGATACAGTACTATGATTACTTCTGTGGAGCCAGTAACAAAAATGTATCTAAATTTATCTTACCTATCGAATTCAACACCATAGCGGGTGGACGGTATTGGCGTAGTCATAGAGGACATATTTGCGGGACAACCGGCGACTGACACCGGCTTCGGAGTAACCACGACGTCGCCTCGTATCATTGCTGCTTGGGTCCCCAGCGATATCCAACCGACGAGAATTGTTGAGGTCACACCTCCTGCTAGGGCACCCTAAAATATAGAGTTAAATAGAGTTATATTTTTCCACAAAAACAGCAGGGTTAAGGCCCCCGTGCTGTTTTTAGTATAATTGCAGTTGTGAAAGCGAGACGCGTGTAGCGGCATGTATATACGCGTCTCATTTACACAACTGCGCTAATACTGGTACAAGAGCTCATGGTAAGGCCCCCAGAACTCCAAAAAACGAAGGTTAACATGAAACAAAATGAAAAAAAAAGTATATACTGCTATGTCATGATGACACCCTGGTGCTTATTTATTTAATCCACTAATAGTACCTATTTATAGTAAAAAATATTGTTCCATCTACTATGTACAACATAAAACATTTGCTAAGTTGAACAAATATGCACGAAAACGACGATAAGTGTATACTATAATCATGGACTAATAATAAGTCCATGCTATAATATATTTCTATGTCTCATAAAAGGCTTCCACTCAATATCAAAGCACCTTATAGGATGAGCTGGACTTCCACACAAATGTCAGAAGAGCAAAGGTCAAGATACAAATGGAGAGAGAGAGAAGCCCTGCTGCAGAGGAAAAGCAGTTTCGTATAAGAATAAAACATAAGACCAATTTACCGTCGAGTTAACCCAAGGCAGAAAAAGGCCCATGGAAAATAGTCCCAAAAGGCTTCCAGCGGTAATTCCAGATAGGCTTTTGCCTGCTTGTATTAAGGCGCCCATGTGTTCCACTAAAAATACTAACGCCACGCATGTAGCTCCTGAAACCAAATATTGCCATTTGTATGTCAGAGCATTAATTGAGAGCTCCACCGATTTGGCCGAAGGATTTGGCTGATTTGTTTTTGTTATGTTCGTAATTGTCAGGGCAAGGTCTGTATAAAATAAAAAACGTAAAAAATGGTTTTCGGGCGGGTAAAACCATCACGGGATACGGGTGTTCACTTTTACGGACGAAGCCGTGAGCGGGCGCCACTAGTATGATATAATGAACCAGGGTGATGTTTCACTGACTTCGGATGTATCGGGAATGCTTGATCATTCACCATGATTGATAATAATGATGAATTGTACAAAAAAATATTTAATAGCTGTCTAATGTTAAAAAATCCTTAATTTTAGTTATACGAAAAAATAAACTGCAGTATCATAAAATTTTACATAGTTTTTTCATAGTAAGGTTGGCAAATGAATCTGCTCTATATGTTTGGTAGCCTTTACGTCACCCCGCCTACTAGGTGCTCGATGGCGCAGTGGTCAACGCGCCCGGTGTGCGAGTGCTGAAGTTAAGCAACTTTCGCAAAGGCCGGTCATGGATCGAATGGATGACCAAAAATGTATCACCTCGAGCTCCTCCGTGCTTCGGAAGGCACGTAAAGCCGTTGGTCCCGGCTGCATTAGCATTCGTTAACAACCACCAACCCACACTGGGCCCGTTCTCTTTATCCATCCGAAGGCTCGTGCCCCAGCAGTGGGGACATATAATGAGCTGATGTAGATGATGATTACTAGTTAAAATTAAAGTGTTAATTTTATTAAGGTTAAATTTAATTTGACATACCTATGACAACGACAATAATTTTCATTATAAAACTAGCAGTTTTTTCTGAAATAGGCTTGTTGTAAGCTGGTCTGATGAGATCCTCGAAGATCACTCCGCACATAGAATTCAAACCAGTTGACATGGAGCTACAGAAACAGAAGGGCAGAAACATATTTAAACTTTATACAACATCTATTCTAATAAAAAAATAATTACAAAGAGTATTAAATCAAATATACAATAAATATATATATATATATGTATATACGCATACCTAATCAAAGCATAATCTTCGACACAAAAATAAAACTTAAACTAATTACGCCTATGACTAAATATGGGAAAAAGGCAATTCTGTTTGAGGGAGCACAGCCGTTTAATAGATTACCAGATGAAGTGAAAACTGGTGAGACTTTTTAGACACGCGGGAGCGTGTCAAGCCAAGTTCAAGCCAAAAGAACTGGCGAACAGCACCCGTGTTTAATATTACGCGAACCATTTGGAGCCAATTTTTATCCCTTCACAACTCAAAAACTATTTAACTTTAATAGACCAATTTTGGTTTATATATTAAGACCTCCTAGATAAACTAGTACCCCAAATTTTATAAACACAGCTTATACGGTTATATAGATATTAACACCCAAAAATTGTCGTTGTTGTTTTTGTCGTTTTTAGGGTTCCGGAGTCACGTCACGTCCGTCTGTGTTGTCTCTCGATACCTTACCTATAAAATTGAGATTTATGCTTCGTAATTCGAGTAAATAGATTTGAGTTTCGACTGAAGTAGTCTATAAATGAACATTTATTTAAAAAATCGTACTTGTAAGGGTATTTTTCACGTATTTACCTGTTGTATCCATTTTTCTTGGTAAATACATCTTTGTAAATTAGAGTAAGTTTTAGATACTAAGTAATGCATATGTTCACCGGGAACAATTCCCTATTTGTTTAGCATATGCTATTACGATTCACAAATCACTAGGCCTTAGGTTTGACAGCGCTCCTCTCGACATAGGCACTTCAATATATAGCAAAGGGCAGGCTTACATTGCACTCTCTAGAGTTAAAACACTAGACGGAGTACATCTTATCAATCTAGATCCTGGCTAAATTAAAGCAAAAGAAAGTGCTACGAGTATATTAGAATACAACCGTCTGCGAACGCTATACCGTCCCGATTTGACCAGGTTAAGCATATGCAGACAACGTGTCTTTTTACACGTTGTCTGCATATGCTTAACTTAGCTCCAGATTATGAAAGGGCAACGCGCTCTAATATTTTAAGCATTAAAGAAAATATAGAAAATAGTACTAAAAATAAATATAAAACTGTATAACGTAAACGTTGGAAAAATAATAATTTTATAAGTAGATCACTTTTGCATAATAATAAATTAATTTACAAAAAGTAATGATATCCCACCAAAAACATAAATGTGAAAATGGGAGCCAAGTTCAATACTATGATAATTATGTCGTGGTTGTCAACTTCACTGACAAAAGACCAAAGAAAGATGGTTGCCAAGTTCTGTAGACAGTCCTGAAATTTATTTATAAAAACGTATAACTTTCGTAAGTAAACTTAGGACAGAATTCCTTGTTTTTTTTGCTACAAGAACGTTTATTTAAAAATTTGCGACGCAGAATGGAAATTGCCTGGTGGTAGGTTATGCCCAGAACCTGACTGGCACGCGACCATTCTAATATCAGAAATAGGTATCAGAGGATCTATTCTTGTCGTGTACCTGTTGAAAGGATAATATATCCTACTGACTCTAGTATCCTGTAACCAGAAACTGAATAATGGTGAATTTGATTATGAAACTCATGTTAAAACGTATTTAGTTGATTCAAAATAAAGCTATCTCTCTCTGTATTATGCAGGCCACAGGCCAGGCTTTTTCATTATTGCATTGCATACAGATCTAAAAATATTACAAATTTCAGGATTGTCTACAGAACTTGGCACCCATTTAGATCTCAAGTCTTTTGTCGGTGAAGTCGACATTTATCATACATTATCATACTATTGAACGTGGCTCCCATTTTCACATTTATGTTTTTGGTGGTACATGTTCAAAAACAAACTTAAACTTCATATCGCAACGAGTACCACACAGAGTGACAAATTGTACTATAATTTAAGTATTATTTATATCTCATTACGAGTATACCTAAGTGAAATGTAATTTCGTATGAGAATAAAGATATTTAAACCTAACTTGTGCCTTGATTTTTATTTGTATTTATCAAAATGTTATTAAAAAAAAGATTAAACAGCACCAGAATAAGCACCAGTGTTCAACATTTTAAGTCCATCAGTTCGACAAAATTTTGGTCGCCAAATATTTGTTTTTTGTTATTAGCATATATTTTCATTAACATTTTACGGGATGACAGCTAATCAGTCGCTGACCCCTATTTTTAATGATTAAAAGAAACAAATGTCGATCACTAGTTCTTGTCGAACACTGGTGCCATTACCCCAGTTATTGCTTTTGTGACTCCATTTATAGTTCAACTAGCTGTGCCCGGCGGTTTCGCCCGCGTTAATTAGCGACTGCTCCACTCCTATTAGTCATAGCGTGATGTAATATAGCCTTCCTCAATAAATGGACTATTCAACAAAAAGATTTTTTCAATTCGAACCAATAATATTAGTATAGATTTGACGAAATCTAAAAATGCATAAAATGGTATTTGTTCACCGTACCTCAATGCTGCACTGAAAACTCCGCTCATGAATATGCCAGGTAGAGCGGGGATGGATCCTGTGATGGTCATCACAAAGTATGGCAGTAGCTGATCGCTCTTCTTGATAGCTCCTGTAGTGAGGGGGTCGCAGTCCGCGAAAGTGGCGTATATCACCAGTCCGGTGTAACAACATAGCGAGACGATGGTGAAGATGCCGGCAGCCATTATGATAATTGTTCTAAAAAGTTTATGCAATGTTCAGATCTTCCTGGTAAATGTGCAGTAGGTAAGTATTCAATGGACTTCTTGGCGGGACAGTGAAGAGTCATGTTTGCGACTTGTTCTATTTTCTAAAGTTTTAAATCAAGTAGAATATTAATGTGAAATAATTAGATTATTAACCGAACATGCATGAGTATTCGCAAATGAAACAAAACAGGGTAACGTCACTTTCAAATTCTCTAAAGGAGTTCGCGGGAGGTCTCAGTTAAGCCCCACATTTTAAGGGATTGGGGGGAATTATAATTCATCATTACTCATTTCTATTATCATTAATTATCATCTAATAACAAAGAATAATGTACGTTTATTATTTTTTGCGAGATCGAGGTCAAGAGCTGTCTTATAAGGCATAAAAAAAAAAAAATTTAACTTTTAAGAAACATTACTTTGGTCTGGCTAAATGTGCTAGTCGCACAAAGCTAAGGGAAAAAAGTATTAAATGGTATTTAATCGTGACAACTGCGCCGCAGTGCGTGTTACTTTTTGTGGAGGAACATTGAGCAAAATTTTGCAATAACATTCTATAAATAATAAAATAATAACATAAGCAAAGATGGTGTGACTATACTGAGATCTCACGCGGACTTGAAAACCCAACAAACATTTTGGCTCTAAGGGCAACCATTTTTAATGCTCATAATTCTATAAATGGTTTAGAAAAGCTCCGATAATAACAGTGAACTCTACTGTGGTGTTAAGGATAAATAATGAAACCTTCAAGAGGAATAACAGTAATTAAAGAAAATTTTATAACTTACGACGATAGCATGGAGTTAGTCGAAATCGTTATATAACTAACTATTATAGCTTTAAGAAGTATATAACACTAAAAGAAGTTGTAAGGTGTCTGCTAACGCTTACTTACGACTGATGTCATTAAACAGAGTTAGTTAAATGCCTTGTAAAACTTTAAGAGTTATTCTTATTGCTTATGGAAGAGTAAAACACCAACAGTTTTTGTCAGGTGTTTACTAACATTTGATATTGTTAAATAGAGTTACTTCAATGCCTTGTAACACCTTAAGGGTTACTCTTATAGCTTAAGGAAGAGTAAAACACCAAAAGATTTTGTCAATTATTTACGAACACTTTATGTTCTAAAACAGAGTTAGTTAAAGTTAGTTAAATACCTTGTACCACCTAACAAGTTCTATGGCGCTCTAAGAGGTAACAAGAATGCTATTAGTGTATTAAAAGTGTTAATTATAGACCCCATAGAGCTAAATGCTGCAAGAGTCGGAATCCACCTTTAAATCATTGCAGGTTATATTCTGGGGTTAATCGGTCAACTTTAGGTAATACAGTGGTTTTTAGAAATACTTTTATATGGCGGCAAACATTACTTGCAAACTTTATAACTTTTAAATATCACTTTAAGTTGAGTTACTGAATTAAAATTACTTAAATACATTTAATAGGTTATATTATCTGAATTATAATATTTTACGTTGTTTACACTGTGTGACGCTGCGCAAGCAGCAAACATATAACAGGGTTCCGTACAAAAGGATAGTGATATTACTGACGATGAGTCTAATATATTGTTTCCTTTCAGTAGTTCAAGTTCAAACACCAAGGTGTTCAAACATCAAGAGCAAGAATATGAATACATGAAAAATATAAATTTAAAAAATCATATACATACATGGGCTCTACAATAAATATAAGCCAAACTGCTTTGAAGTATTTGCTTTTAATTTTAAACAAGAGATTTACAGATATTTTACGCTAAAAGCTAAAAGCTCAAATTATGAATTCTGGCCTATATTGGCTAACACGTTTGAATGTAAAAGTGATCCATTTATCATTGGTATTTATTATGGAAAAAGGAAACCTAAAAACCTGAATTCATTTCTAGAAGATCTTGTAAAGTCGTCAAATGAAGTTATATTTTATTCTAAAGATGTAGATGTAAATAAGTATTTAAAAAAGTGGTTTTCTGTCTTCTTACCTCTTTCACATGCAGTAAGAAAATAAAACTTGTTATTATTTTTAAAAATGTCCA
This sequence comes from Eudonia mercurella, assembly GCA_963082485.1. NCBI lineage: Eukaryota > Metazoa > Arthropoda > Insecta > Lepidoptera > Crambidae > Eudonia > Eudonia mercurella. The sequence continues at coordinate 17,275,898 of OY720022.1, read as the reverse complement.
TTTATTCAGAATACCTTATAGCATTACTTACAACAGTATTTTCTTTATTTTCTTCAGAGTTGATCTCTTCTACAGAATCATTTGTAACTTTGTCAACATCGTGTTGTTCTTTTTCCATTTCTTTGATCGCAGCGTCATCTTTTTCTTCTTTCTCCTCCTTCTCATATTCTTCTTCCTCCTCTTCTTTTTCTTTTAAACCTGTTATAATTTTCTCTAAATTGTCTTGTTTCTTTTTCATTTGTTGGACCTTACGTTTTTTTCTGTAAGAATGTTAGATTTGTTATTTTTCAAAGAATTGTTCAAAACTATACGTTTTTTCCGTTTTTTTATCTGTGTTTCTTCTTCTTTGTCGACGTCTTTTTTTTCTTCCACGTCTATATTTTGATAATTTTCTTCTGTGGTATTATTTATTGGATTATGAATTGGATTTTCTTTATTTTCTTTTTCAGTTTCGTAAACAGATGTATCTTCATCTTCGTCAGTAGTTTCGTCATCATTTGAAGTTTGCAGCTTTGACAATTTTGCACGTTTTCTTGAAGTGGAAGCTCTTTGATTCTTTGCCATTTTAATTCGTAAACATTGTTATCTGTTCTGATAGGGGAAGCAGCTAGTATAGTGCGTGTTTCAGCAATAATTTCACTGGATCCTGATACAGTAGTTCCTTTTGCGGGATATACCTAAACAAAATACCGAATTAGAAGTAAACTGTTTTACACCATGTCAGTTTTAAGCAAAGAAGATACAGTCGACAGAGAACTTATGGATATTTTTTGATTCAATTTAGTACTAGAGTTAACTATGAGTGTGTTGTCGGAGTCAAAAGTCCATGGACGGCATTTCAACTTTTTTATCCTTATTTATTTACGATTCATTGCATATATCTATTGGACATATCTATGGACTTTTGATCCCAACTACGTATATATTGAGACCTTGATTATAATGAAAGTGGTAATGTAGTTTAAATGTGTGTTCAAACAATAACTGAACCCTAAAAAATTCAGCTTATTGCTCCACATAGGACCTTTATGCAAGCTAAACTTATCGTTTGTTCTGTTTTAAAACCATATTGTAAAACTACAAGTGGCATAGAAGTGCTAACTATCATTCTTTAAACACTATTGTAAGAAATAACAGAGTTAACAGGAACCATAAGTGATTGCAAATTGACGCCATTAAAATAAAGATAACCTATAAAAAAATACAGGAAGAAAACTTGTTTCAAACATTATTGCTTTACTTATTAAATCAAACTATTGTTACTTTTCTTTTAAAAACCTGTAGACGCTACCAGAAGCTGTCATTTTCCATACTTGAAGCAAAACATAACTGAGACAATATTTACTTTTCTAGAAAATATCATCAAAATAGTTTATTTTAGTGGCGCATTAAAATTTGAATGAAAACTAATATATATTCTTACAGAAAACTAAACACCGCAGTAAGATTTCACATCAGTACTACAACACCAGTAATTCAAAATACATATTATTGACTTACTTTCCATTTGCTGTTTTCACCAAACACTCGTATTTACTGCACTTAATGAAAATGACGCTGTTGGCGGTAACAAAACACAAAAATTATGATATTAAACAACTAATTAGCGCTTTGTGTAATATGCACTGCTACCTTAATCATTAATGTATTACCAAAAGAGTTATCAGAGTTGTTTTTACAACTTATGTACTACTGTAGCTTGCGGTTGTGACCTATTAATACCTCACAAAACACTTAAAGTGGTAATAACTGCTCCAATAGCACTATTGTAACTATGTATTATTACTCAAATATCACTATTCTTTAACCCTTATATCACTTTAAGCTATAAAATCGTGGGCCCAAATAAGGTTTATAAGAAAGTTAGAGCACGCTATATCACCCATTGTTATTGCCTTTATGGCAACTTAGGTTTTTAAAATTCTACTTTAACACTCATGTAGCACTTATTCTTATCACCAAAATGTTAGTTGGGAAGTGACGTTGCACTGTTTTGTTCATTTGTATAGCTCATGCACACGTTTACAAACTCTTAAAATGATTCATTTCCATGGTCATACTATTTATAACAAATGTAGATCTTGATATAAGTGATAAAGGAATGTAAAATTTATTTTCGGTTATTATAAGCTAGCAGCCAATTCCTATTGCATGGGGCAAGATTCTATGGTGCGAGTTTTATTTGCCATTCGATCACGTGAACTTCTTTCTGCCCTGCCCCCCCTACCGCCTAACTCGATTGTTTTCGATTGCTTTGGCTACGTGTATAGTTTCTGACGACTTCTTGTCATTTCGTACCGCCTATGAAAGCAATTGACGACTCCTTGGTCGAGTGGCTTGCACACCGGTTTTCATGGTGTCGCCATCTCTGAGGTCCCGGGCTCTATCCCCGGTCGGATCAGTTTAGAAATACCTGTTTTTCTAAATTGTTTCGGGTCTGGGTGTTTCCTATGTATAATAAGTACGTTTTTAAGTATATTAAGTATGTTTATCCGTTGTTTAGTTAACCATTTATCGAGTTTCTTAAGGAATCTTTTCTTGGGGCTAGCTAATTGGTGTGAGTGTGGGAAACAAAACAAAACAAAATAATATCGAAAGCTATAGCCAAGATGACGTCATAAAGCTAAACGTCATATAGCTAAATGACAAGATGACGTCATAAACTGTATAGTTTACGTGTATACGTAGACAAAGCTATCGAAAGCAATCGAGTTAGGCGGTCGGCCCGGTCCCATCCCATATTACTTGGGGTCGGCGAAAAATATCCGTTTCCGGTGAAATAATCCATTATTTTACAATAAATTTTGATAAACATTTTTTTAATTAAACACAACTACACATGACTCTTATCTTTCTCGCCAATAATCCGAATTAAATATTTTCTTTAAAGTGGTGTTGCAACTTTTGACTTCTTTTAACAACAACATTAGGCCTCATCACGAGCATGAGTGTATAGCGACACGGCGAGCGGATTTCTAGTTGGTTGTGCTTATGCTATGAATTGCTATGTCATAGTCAACGCCCAATGGTGATAGAAAGAACGCAATTAACTGGAAATCTGCTTACCGCGTCGCAGTAATTTCATACAAGGAGGCAGCGGAGAGAGCAGGATATCGTCCGACGCAGATGTAGTTGGCGAAGGAGGTGGCTGTATGCCCTCCTCATTCCCTCGCATTGAGGTGATGGTCAGGGATAGGAGATCCCTGACCAAAAAAAAATGTAGGTGTCCACGGGGCAACTCGTTCAAGACACTAGTCTTTAAAGTTCCGGATGAAGAATGCGCTTCGGCGCGTCCTGATCTGGCGTTATGACCTGATGCCGATGGTCCCTTGTGCTTGCGCAAGGTTGTATGACACTTACTTTATGACCTAATGGTTTGTAAGGAGTGTCAGTATAAACTTTAAAGTCGAGTGTAGCGGGGCTGCGTATAAAAAAAAATTAACCCAGCGGCGGTCGTGGCCGGGCGGTAAAGGAGGTTGCTTTTGCATGGTCGACGTTTCATTAGTTTACGTATTTGTAGGAGAGCCTTACATACGAGCTCTCTTCAGCGACGATAGCGCCAAGCAGCGCTGCACCATGGCCTGATTTACGCTGCACGCCGCCAGCCAGCCGAAGTAGTTCCCGAAGGCAGTCGTCCAAAACGTGTGCCTTATCGTGGGGTCCGGGTCCATACTGGAATTGACATGTTAAATATTTTAATATTAAATAAAAATTAAACAATTCGACCAAACTTTGTTACTTTTATTTATTTTTGCTTACTTCTTGCTTTTTCAAAACTACTAACATAATTAGTAAGGATTTTTTATAACAATAATAATAAATATAAAAAAAATTGGAACAATAAAATAATATATTTACCCCCTCACAAATACACAAAGAATAAGCTCTGAATAGTAATTCCGTGTTTTGTTCCTGTCAAGCAAACGTCATTTCAAATTAGAGTAAAAGAGACAAAACATGGAATAACTATTCGGAGCTTATTCTTTATTTATTTCTAAGGGGGTTAGTGTTGGACGTTAATGCTCCGGTTAGTTGTAAAAACTGTGTCGCAGCACTGACGCCCGTCTCCCGTGATGATATTATAGTGATCGCGTTCCAATAAACTAATATCATAAGTACACATTAGACATAGTATTACTTCTCCCTTATACTGAATTAAGTAACTACTAGCGCTGCGCTGTAACACTCATAGTTTTGTTACTGTTAAAAAATACATACACATTAATCACTATTAATGTGTATGTATTTTTAAGTAACACTTTACTTTATAAGATGGTAATCGCTTCTTACTATTATTTGGATAGGTAGTTAATAAAATAAAGATACATTGCAAAGACATTTGATGTTACATAATTTCTTATCTATAAATATATATAAATGAACAATTCAATTCGGAAGTTCTGAACTGCTAAAAACTCGGTAAATAGTTCTCAAAAACCATATTGACGCTTTTGGAAGTTAAATTGTATTTAAACATTTACAATAACTCGTACCCGTTAAATTGAACCGTGGACCTCAGAGTCGACTGGTCGGTGGTCTAACCATTTGACCGCAGAGGTAATGTTTATTGACGACCGATGCCACGCTAGGTACTCTAGCTGTCAGTTTATTTTGTTTGATTTAAAAAAGGATCACTCAATCTAGATGCGCACATCTGGGCCGCACAGAGAACATTCCATCTCCGGCCTTATCATGCCTTAACATCAGGTGATATGAAGGCCAGGTGCTTACCCGAAAGAAGTAAAATAAAACATGTAGAATAATGGCACCAGAGCCTTTAGTTGATGGCTTCGTGCGATTGGCACATTTAGCCAGTGTCAAAATATTTTTTCTTACAAGTAATACATAAATAAACGATATTTCTTTCCTGTATGATGATGAAGATGATGAATGATAATAGAAATGAGAAGTGAGAAATGATATACCCCCCCAACCCTTCGAGTATCTCAGTAAAGATGTGGGGCTTTACTAAGTCCTCGGGCGGACTTCTTGAGAGAATTTGAAAAGTGACGTTGCACTGTTTTATTTTCATTTGCCAACACTTGTGCACACTCACGAACACTTAACGGTTAATAATCCACCATTATTTCACATTAATATTCGATATAACACGTATCGTACGTATGAGGAGCTCGATGGCGCAGTGGGTAACGCGCCCGGTCTGCGAGTGCTGAGGTTAAGCAACTTTCGCAAAGGCCCGTCATCGGATGGGTGACAAAAAATCAATCATCTCGAGCTCCTCCGTGCTTCGGAAGGCACGTAAAGCCGTTGGTCCCGGCTGCATTAGCAGTCGTTAACAACCACCAATCCGCACTGGGCCCGCGTGGTGATTTATGGCCCGTTCTCCCTATCCATCCATAGGGAAGGCTCGTGCCCCAGCAGTGGGGACATAAAATGAGCTGATGATGATGATGATGATGATGATGATGATGATGATGATGATTCGACGTATCTAACACAAATTTTAGAAAGTAAAACAAAACCGCATACACGACTACTCTTCACATTCCCGCCAAGAAAAAAAAGCCCAGCCTTAATAAGAAGACCCAGAAGGTAAGCTTAATACATACCGCGCTCGAGCAACGCACGCATAGACCCCTTGGTGGGACACGAATTTTGGAACAGCTCGGAACAGTCCCAGCGCTGCTGTTGCGAGATTCCGCGTCCGTGATAGGTTGTCTATGCTGCGTTGCTCAAGAGCGTTTGTATGAAGCTTAACATCTGCAGTCTCCTTATTTTGTTCGGAACAGTCGTCCGAGCGTTGCTATTGCGAGATCCCATGCTTATGAGAGCAGTGTTCGACGCAGTTTTAATAGCCAAAAAACGACATAATGATATATAATATAATAATTCACTTATTCAGGTAACTTATACACTCAAAATTAAAAATAAAAATTACTCAACTCAAAATTTAAAATCAAAATAGAAATTCAAAAATAAATTTAAATAGGTCAATATCTAAATTTTTAAAAATATGAATGCTTAAAATAACGAACCAATAAATATTTATAATTTTAAAATTTCCAACAAATCTTCCTATACAGCATAGATTTTATATGTTATACAACATATAAAACATAGATTTTCATTGAAATTTTACGGGATTACATCTAGGAAGCGTGTATTTAATTGTTAGTAAATACTAAAATCAGTCGGCCACTGGTTCCTGTCGAACACATAAAGAGAAATAAAAGACTCACTTGAAAAACTCAAGCCGGTCTCCTTTCCGGTTTTCTTCAATGACTTCGTTCACGCCACCCAGTCTCCAAGTGCCGTAAGCCAGAACGAACATCACTCCGAAGTACATGAACAACGTTTGCAGTGTGTCCGTCCACACCACTGCTTTTAGTCCACCCTAACAGAAATATCATCAATTATTATTATTGACACGTCTCAGTTGAAAGGGGTCACTAGACGTGTTCAACTGGGGTGGGCAGTTTTCGGCAGCTTTCGGCTGGCCTTGGGCCAACGGTTGCGCAAAATGTACTGGCTACTTAATAAAAAATCCCAACTATCGATGGACAATAAGTTACTACCTACTATACAAATGCATAATTAAGCCTGTATGGACATATGGGATCCAGCTGTGGGGCACGGCAGCCCATTCAAATCTTGAGATCCTTCAGAGATTCCAATCTAAGATGCTTAGAGTTGCAGTAGATGCCCCCTGGTATGTTACAAACGACAGGTTGCACCACGAACTCAATATGAAGACGGTAAAACAAAAAATAAAAAATTACATCCAAACATACCAGAAGAGATTGCAATCCCACCCTAATATAGGCGAAACATCTGATGGATGCACAAGGAAGCCCATCAAGGAGTAGACTCAAGAGAAGAGTACCTCAAGACATACTCTGAAGAGGGCACATCATTGGATGTGAACGTAGCACGACATTTTACACATTCATAACATATTGCTAAATGTTAATAAACAGGTCGCAATAAAGAAGAATTACTTAAGAAAAAATCTCGAGCTCCTCCGTGCTTCGGAAGGCACGTAAAGCCGTTGCATTAGCAGTCGTCAACAACCATCAATACGCACTGGGCCCGCGTGGTGGTTTATGGCCCTTTCTCCCTATTCATCCATAGGGAAGGCTTGTGCCCCAGCAGTGGGGACATAAAATGAGCTGATGATGTATGTAGTGATAACATGATTTCAATTCTTCGCTCAGCAGTGGGACAGCTAAAGGCTATTTACTTTACTACTAGAAATTATTTTTATTGTTGGTTGTTACTGTAGTATTAATGGTGTTTTGTTATGAAGACTGTTACGATAAAAACACAAATGTTGAAAAAATTTCCACTAGCAGGATTTGAATCTGCCCCCTTCTGTCATTCCGGGTCAGGTGCTCTTCCAACTTGAGCTATCGTGGTTCTAACCAGCCCGCCGAAATTATTCAACACTTTTTACTTTGAAAGCCAAAGGCGCCCATTCAATGTCAACAACTACCGTCACTAACATCCGATCATAATATTTTTACAAATATTAAAGATCAGTTGAGCAGGATTTGAACCAGGTGCAGGTTCAAATCCCACTCGTGGAAATTTTTTCAACATTTGTGTTTTTTTGTAACTTGTTCGCAACAAAATTTGCGTTAAAAATTATTTAAACATTGACTGTTACGATATTGATAATTAGTCATAGTCATAAACCTTTATTGATCCATTTGGTTATACAAGACCTTAATGCTACTCGCACGTATAATGTCTCAATTGCCTCAAATGTGCCCCGCAAGGGCATTTCAATAAATCGTGACGTTTCGTAAAGTTTAACCAATCTCTATTAGCTGTCAAGTTAACATACTGCTTTAAAATGCTGTCGTGTTGCATTTGCATCTGGCAAACAAAGAGTAAAAGTGTAGGGGCCGGCGGCGCGGTGGCATAAAGAACATTAAATGGCCGACGACAAGCAAAGGCGCAGAAACGAGTCTCCCGTATGCGAATGTTATGCCCTTCAGTCATGTATTTGGGGTTGGCCGAATGTTGTATAATGGCTCTACCCACTTCGGTCCGACAAGGTGTTATAACACTTCTAAAAGTACTTTTAAAGTTTCATTTACAACAACACACAGACGCCTGGTCGGTCTAAATGGATTAAGTTACGTATGGATAATGAATAATAACCTCCATTATCACTACATAGTATAAAACAAAGTCGCTTTCTCTGTCCCTATGTCCCTTTGTGTGCTTAGATCTTTAAAACTACGCAACGGATTTTGATGCGGTTTTTTTTAATAGATAGAGTGATTCAAGAGGAAGGTTTATATGTATAATACATGCATATAGTAGAGCAACACTGATAATATCAGCATTGCAACCGTGCGAAGCCGGGGGCGGGTCGCTAGTGTAAGTTAAAAGCCACTATACAAGAATCAGCTTACCCTAAATACTTGCAAAGAGTAACGATTCACATCCTAGAATGGCTATTGAAATACAAAGTAATCCAAATTTCAATAGCGAGGATGCTTTGATTTACCACCTGGCTGGATCCCATCATTCAGGTTTTTAAATCTCAGTCCCAATACCTCTTGGCTCTTTGCTCGTCTGTAAGCTCTTTTGCGTAAAGCAAAATTCACTCGTTTAATTAATTAGCTGCTGCTAGTAACATATTCTCTTAATGTGTTTGTTTGATGAAAGGATTTAGAAATATATTATCAATGTCTTAAAGTATTTCAGTCATGAGAATGACTATGGTACTCGCAGGCATATAGTGTGTGTGATTTCATTTCAATAGGTTTCATCGCAAAACATTTTATCAATGTGTATTGAAAACTTCCTAGTTTTCCAACCGGCATTTTGTATAAAACTAAAGAATTTAAATTATTTACATAATTTAACGCAATTATATTGTTACGAACAATTTACAATTTGAAAAAAGACAGTCTTGAAAAATCCACGAGCGGGATTCGAACCTGCACCCCATGACATGCCGGGTCAGGTGCACTGCCAACTATGCTATCGTGGCTCAATCCAACTCGCCGAAATTAATCAACACTTCTACTTTTTACTTTATAAGCCAAAGGAGCCCTATTCAATGTCGATGTTGATAACGTATGTGTCTTTGTCTTTTTTCAAATTAAAGAATTGTAATTCTGTGCGTCAGAAAGCACGAAAGGCCGTTAATCCCAGTTGCATCATCAGCCGTTGACAACCACCAACCCACACTAAATAAGGGTTTCGGGGGGTTTAAAGCCCGCTCTCACTGTGGCGTCTCCTTCCATAGGGAAGACTGGTGCCCCAGTAATGGGAACTTAAAAATGAGCCGGTGATGATGATAATGGTGATGATGAAAGAATTGTAGTAGCAACACGAAACAGGCAAACTATAAATTCCGAAACAACACAAAAGTACAGCAAAAATATCTAGCTTACCGCTAACTCAATCTGATTTACTTGACCTCAATTTGAGACAGCTCTGCTATTAACTTGTTCGTTGAAGTGAGGGGACAAAATAAGGTCAATAAATATAACACAAGCTGAAGGTACTCACGAGTGTCGTGTAGAAGATACACACGATACACACGATCGGGGTGATCATGTGGATGTTGATGCCCGTCACTGAAACATAATACATTGTGGATAACCTTTTTAATGTAACTAAAACGGTATTTCAATAAGATTTTAGTTACCTTGACTGAAAGCTAGCGCTGGCACATATATAACTATCGGTATGTATAGAAGCATTTTGATTATAAATATGATAGATCCTAATAGGCGCACGTTTTGATTAAATCTTAGTCGCAAATACTGAAAACAAAAAGAATTATATCAACAAATTAATTGTTTAGCACTGATTAATTTAAGTACCCTAGTATTGCTATATCTTGCGTTACGTTTTTTTTTTAATTCGATACTGGTAATCACTTGACCTTGGCTTTGATGTAATTGATGATAAGGCGAAGGTGGAAGAGCACTTCACTCGGAATCGTCGACTACTGAGGTATCTGGCTATCTTATCTCTAGCTGTCGGAACACTACAATGCTATCCCAGCAAGGGGTTTAAACCCGGGAACGGGAATGGTGGTCTTAACCACTAGACCACAGAGGCAGTTAACAGGTATAGACGGAACTTGAACTCAGGCTCAGGCTCGGGTTGTGTAAGTTAAGCAAATTTCGCAATGCCGGCACACCGGATCGGTGACTAAATTCAAATATTCGAGGTATCTATACTTCGGAAGTCACGTTAAGTGGTTTTTTATTGTCGTAAGATGGTAGTGATTATAACCAACCGAACCCACCCCAACCCACATTGGGACAGCGTGGGGGGTTAGGGATTTCCCCATGTGTTTATTAGGAAAGGCCCGAGCCCGGCAGTTGGAGTCCTAAAGACTTTTTATGACAATACTTGGATACGACAGCTTTAATTATTATAATTAATGATATAAACAATTACCTCGTAAGTAGAAGTGATTTGTAAATTGTAGAACACAGGTAGATATATAACGGCGATGGTCAGTGATACCGCCCATTCCGACAAAACTATCGCCCAAAGCTGAGTGCCGTACGTATACATTTCGGCTGGCAGTCCCAACAGTGATATACCAGAAATGTAACTGAAAGAATGAAAACATTTCGCTTAAATAATGTTGCAAGCACGCGAGCATAGTAACCATAGTTATCATACCTGGCAATCAATGACATCGATATAGGAAATATGCCCATAGCCTTCCCTCCCATGAGGTACTCAGCGGTGGTGTTTTGTTTCCTCCTCGCGAAGAAGGCAAAGTAGACACCGATCAGCGAGGAGACGAGTAGCATCGCCCCGAACACTAAGTAGTCCAGCCAATCGAAGTATACCACCTCCATGATGAGCATGCGCCGGTGCAGTCAGCGCGTCCACACAGCGTGACACTTAAACTCCATCTCGGACTACAATAGGCATTTACCGACCGGAACTGGCGCGCGGTGTCGCTATATTTATCCTTAGAAGGATCTCGGACTGACCCATTGGAGGGATGAGGTCGGCTAATTGGCTGTTACCGGTGTAGTCGTGAATCGGACCTCACAGCCGCCGGTACATGATCTAATCGTGTGCGCCATCGGTCGCGTTCATTGTTAGCTGGAGTTTTTAATTAGCCTATAACGTCCCACTTATGGGCACAGGCCTTCCCATTTGACAATAGCATACGTAGAGATCAGGCCATTACCCACCACACCAGCTCTGTAGGGGTTTTAAAGACTGACTCTTTCGACATCAAGTCAATCGAAAGTTGTAATAAAGAAACTTAGAAGATAGCGAATTCGATAAAAAATAAAACTATAATTACTATGGATGCATGCTTTAATTCACTTTAATACAATCTTGCTTAAACTATGAAAACGTAGGGGTTTTCACCCTAGTAGTGCACGATTAGCGATCTCAGTGGGCGTATTAGGCTTACATTGCAATTAATCTAATGATAAGAGCTAACACGAAAATATTTTGAATAGGTACCTATCCGAAACTATTACTATAACCAATGACAATTTGACTAATGGCTTATTTTTCTAGCCTGAGCTAAAAAATATCAAAGTTGATACAGTATTACGCAACTGAGTGGAAATGTTATCACATTTTCAACTTGGTTTTATAATAAAATATCTGACCAATAAGTTTTATCTGAGGATTGAAAAATCAACCCTAAAAATCTACCAACACATTACAGCAAATTTATAAGATTTTAATCAGAACTTAACTATTTACTAACTTTGATATTTCAGGGCAACGTGTTTTGGACATCAAACATAGAATACACATCGATTAAATGTAACATCGATTCCACAGATACATTTAAGATATATTTAGGACTGTACTATAATCTTCACATGGTAACATATCTAAGAACACAGAACGTTACAACGATACATGTGTATTGTTAACATTAGTTTTACATTATCATTTAAAAATAACATATAATTATCAATTAATTTTTACCTTAATAGTCTACAGTACAGTGTGTCTACTAATAGTAATTAAATAATAGTTATGATACAACTTTCAACCAGGTACTGGACTCTGACTTTACTTTGCTATGTTAAATCTAATTTACCAAGAATAGTACAATTTTATTTGTAATTCATGATATTAAATTTAATTAAACCTACGTAAATAACTAGCATAATATTAAAAATGTGTTTTACAAATCTTTAACCTAGCATGCAATCTATGTCTATACAATTGTTAAAAAACTATAGAAAATTGTATTAAGAAAAGTGATGCCAACTAATCAACCATACAACCCAACGTTCGCTACTAGGCAACCGTCGTAGTTTCTACAACTATGCTATTCAAAGAATGCTACTTGGCGATAAATAGATTACAATAGGTACCGATCATTATGTCGAAATGGGCCATTCCAGTCCCTATTCTTAACAACAAAGGTAAATGCACTAGTATAGTAAATAAATGTCCATCGCCTGTGACAGTTCAATCAGCCGAACAGAGCGAAGCAGGGTTTGATACAAAATTAGTTTAGAGCGCACTAAGAGACGTAAAAACCTTTCAATGTAGCACGTGAAACCATTTCCAGAATATGTTTAAGCCAGACTCAAAAAGAAGGACGTAAGAGAGTAGCGGATGAGCAGAATTGACTTCAGAGAAAAGGTGTTTTTATATAAAAAGGACTCCGCTCCTTCGCTCAGTGTATTCAAAGGAATCGTTTTAAAACCTTTAACTACCGAAGACACATTTCAACGTCGGCGTCGTTCATAGACCCTACAGATAAGACTTACAAATACTAAAAGACTGAAAAGGGTGTTCGAATGTAATTGTAATTAACTACATATTTCTATTATAGAGCATTTTGATACTTGAAACCAGTGCAGTAATTTCACTACGAAAATAGTTCTTAATTTAAATCTTACGTTACCTTTCATTAGTATTCTAGAACACCTATTAGTTTTCCATTTTCATACTTAATACAGTAGAGCGTACAGTACAAATATACAGTTTCTTAGCCTACCTTACAAATCTTCGAGAGGGATTAACACAACTATTTACACAAGATATTTCCTTTCTTAAACAACTTACAAGGATTTTTAATCCAGCGATCTTAACAATTCATCTTCATCACAGAGCCTTTTCAATACAGTTAGTTACTTTCACATTTTACTAATATCTAATATTACTACTTCTATCTTGGTTGCACCTCGCCACTTTCATACATTTTGTATGCAAGTACAAAATGAAGTCACGTCGAGAGTGCACCTGTAGCGTCCTAAGAGTGTACCCAGGACTTACCATCAGCGTGACATAAATGTATCTGAGATGCACCAGCAGCATTGCCACAAATGCACCCATAGCGTGCTACAAATGCACCCGAGATGCACCCGTAGCATTGTCACAAATACACCCGTAGCGTACCACAAATGCACTCGAGATGCACCAGCAGCATTGCCACAAATGCACCCGTAGCATTAGCACAAATGCATTCGCAGCGTGCTACAAATGCACCCGAGATGCACCCGTAGCATTGTCACAAATGCACCAGTAGCATTGCCACAAATGTAACCAAGGCACACCCGTAGCATTACCACAAATACATTCGTAGCGTGCTACAAATGCACCCGAGATGCACCCGTAGCATTGTCACAAATGCACCAGTAGCATTGCCGCAAATGTAACCAAGACGCACCCGTAGCATTACCACAAATGCATTCGTAGCGTGCTACAAATGCACCCGAGATGCACCCGTAGCATTACCACAAATGCATTCGTAGCGTGCTACAAATGCACCCGAGATGCACCCGTAGCATTGTCACAAATGCATTCGTAGCGTGCTACAAATGCACCCGAGATGCACCCGTAGCATTGTTACAAATGCACCAGTAATATTGCCAGAAATGTTCCCAAGGCGCACCCGTAGCATGAGCACAAATGCATTCGCAGTTTGCTACAAATGCACTCGAGATGTACCCGTAGCATTGCCACAAATGCACCAGTAGCATTGCCACAAATGTACCCATGGCGCACCCGTAGGATAGTCACAAATACACCCGTAGCGTACTACAAATCCACCCGAGACACACAAGCGCATTCTATGCGCGTCTTGCTCTTTCTGTCTTATGGCTATGTGTATGCCTATGTCTAAGCTACACTTTAATCCATTTCATAATACGTATTTCTATTTCTATTCTTTGCGCTATGTCAGTTATTCCTCTGTAATGTCGATAATACGTATAGCGCGTGTACTCACCAGACGCGCCTGCTCCTGTATGAGCCACACGGCCTCCGCGGTGATCTGTGTAGTCAGAGTTAGTCTCGAACATGCATTAGGTACCTAACATTGCCTGATTCCTATCAACATCGACTCTACAAGAAACAAATTGATCTTCTTCGCGATAAATCTTGCGAACCGTACATATTGATCATACGATCACTTAAGCTAACAATTATTGACTGTAGTCCCGGCGTAGGTACATTCGTTTAACTATTTTGCCTTTGTTTATTTACAACCGTGGCATCGTCTTGATCTTTCTATAGGACTATTAACGATAACCCTTGCTTTGAGCTGAACAATGTTAAAATAAGGCTTTTCTTCGTAATCTTTAAGTAATCTATCGAAATAGTCGAATACGACATTATCTTAACAATACGGTTGGACTAACTATCCACGGAATTTGTATGTAAGTTGTAAGTAGGATGGCCGTCACAACACTATTTCGAACACGAGTACGAAATCTATGATGCGTCACCTCCGTGGTCTGGATTTCCGTAGTGTAATACCTTATTTAACATGACAGCGATGTTAATGCTTGAAGAATAAGTTGCAATGGTTTACCGCAACTTCTTCATACTTGTCTATGGATAGTAATCTACAAGTCGGCTGGTGAGGCGAGCTCGAAGCGGGACCGGCGGCGGTCGGCCCTCGCCACCGACAGCTGGCCGGAGGTCGATCGCTGCAGGGAGGACGAGCGAGGGCGCGCCGTGTCAGACTTGGACTTCTTCACCTTGCTACCACCCGTCGCGGGCTGTTTTCCTTTCAGCGATGACACTGAGATCACTACGTCCGTTGATACGCCGTCTTGTTCTGCAAACGATTTATTTATTTATTAAAGTGCAATCGCATGATACATATTCAACATTTTGTCATACACCAAATTTTCGTAAATAATTATTTATTGAACAAACATATCAAAATAACATAACATCAAATAATACCTAATAATATCTTTAAACTTAGTATAATATAATAATAAATTATAATATAATAAAATAAAATGATGAATTATTGCACTTGTTATATGCAGGTTAAGGAAGTAAATTCAACCCAGAACACTTAATAAAACCGCAAGAACAGAAATAGATAGAGAAGGTTTATGCACATACCGGTTCGCTTGATGACTTCTCCAGCATTATTTAAAAAGAATTTCGGTTTTGTGTCCTTAAGCGATTCCTGGAGCAAGTGCATTTGTTAATGAAGTCGGTTAAAAATACACACTTAATTATGCTTAATAAAATATAATTACCTTTGATTTACTAGATTTGGAAGCAGAGTCAGTGCTTCCGCGCCACCACGGTCACTGAATCTCACAAAAGGCTCTCCCGGACTCCTTACCGGGGGTGGAAGCCTCGCCCTCAGCGTTCTCGCCCTCAGGCTTTGGAGAGCCTGTGCCTGACGTGGCGCCCCTGGTAAACAATTCTTGGTTACAAGTCGGCAACAAAACAAAAGAAGACACATAAAAGAGCCGCCTACATTTAAACGATCACCAAAAATATATCAGACCTCAACATTAAAGACCAAAAACAAAAGAAAGTAAAGTTAAACCTATCATTCTCACACTGCCCAGATAAAGGCCTATCATTGAAATCGTAACACATAGCTAACGAGGCGTCCTAAAGCAAAAATACTTATTTAAAACCATATAACGTTTACTAAGGACCATTTCTTCTATTTCTTAATCGAATGAAGATGTTGTACTCACGTCATGTCGACCCTGACAGTGTTGTTGTTCTGCTGGTTGCGCATGGCCAGTGTTGACACCATGGCTGGCCGCTGCGGCTTGTTCGCGAGCACTGCCTCGATGTCCACCATGACCGTCATCGTGAGCTGCGGTACGATCTGCTCCAAATAATAAGCTTCACTGACAACGAAACACTTATCATCATCATCATCTCAGCCAAAAGGCCAATCAATGCTGGACAAAGGCCTCCCCTCAAGGGTCTCCACAACCACTGGTTGTGCTGATCACATCCAGCGGCTACAGCTCTGTTCTAAAGTGTTACTATATAGAGAAAGAGAAAGAGAGAGCATTTACCTGTAAAGCATGAATATTTTCTTTGAACTGCTCTACGCTGGTAGCACCTAGAAGTAGGCAATTCACCGATTCGTTCTTGAGGCACCAAGCAACTGCCAGCTGACTCATTGAGCAATCTAAAAGCACAAAAGAGTTTAACTCAAAACGGGACGTCCAGTCTCGCTTTTGTATTCTAATTTACTTTAATTAATGTAGTATGTGGCAGCACAAAAACATGAGAACATTACTAACGGAGTGAATTTGCGATATTAGCCAGGTCACGCAGTTTGTCCCCGTACGTGCGTGGTTCTTCGCCATCTACCTGCTCCTTGCTCCCATCGCTGCGCAAGCGGATCTGAATGATAATTGAAAGCTTGTAAACGATATTATACAACATGCAAAACACTATTATTATATGTATATAAAAAAGGTTGTTATAAATTAAATGTACAAATAGTGATAAATATTACGTCAGGCACAGCAAGATCTTCCTCACACCAACTGAACGTGCTGTATTTCCTGTTGAACCGTGACTTGGCGAATAGACCAGTAATCTCCTCACGCCCTAGACCCTTGCCGGTTGTGATGGCGGACCATGCCATCATGCCTGGTGAATAAACGTGAATTTAAAATGTGTTAGAGTAAAACTTTCTTAAAAGTTACTGGTCATTTAATGTCACTTACCAACGCCAATCTTGTGGTAAAGTTCCGGCATGTATAGCTCTGGTTTCTCCCTACAGAACATGTGGTACTCCGTTTGCTCAACTATTGGCGTTATGCAGTTAAATTGTCTGCAGTTAGAGTAAGCATCCATTATCTACCGAAAATAAAAATAAAAATGTGTAAAGTATGTCTAACTGCGGCAATGTTTCAACTATTATACAACAAAAAAAAACAACATACCTCGGTTGGAGACCAGCGAGCTGTGCCCCAATACATAACCCATCCTTGATTTATGACAAAGTTCATAGCTCTGACCAACTCTGTAATTTAAAACGGAAAATAAATTAAAACCAACAATTTTAATCTTTAAAAGTTCATTGGTTCGTGTTAGTTCCAACAATTTAAACGTATAACAATAAAGAGAGACAGAGTTAGAGAAGGAGCTAGGTAGTTCCTCTGCAGTTGAGGTTCTGGATAAACTCCACTCCCACCTCTGACCTTATCGTGGCCTACTACCAGGTTAGATGCAAGTGAATAAAACTAAAATAGACTGACCTTCCATAGGGCAAACAGGGTCGACCTTGTGTAACAGCACGACGTCTATGTACTCGACTTGTAGCCTCGAAAGCGAGGCTTTCACACTCTCTACAATATGCTTACGAGAGAGGCCTCTTTCATCTGACCTGTTATAGGCATGAGCAAACCTAGTAAGTAAATATTCAAAACACATTAGGGACTAAGCAGCGACAAGCTCAACATCGAAAGCCTAGTGTAATCTATAAAGTAGCAAGTTATCTAAACAGCGGTAAGCGTTTCCACTCATCTGGTATTGTAAATACATGTTATTGTTTCTGCCGGTGGTTGCTACATTCAAAACGTAAACACATTAGCTCCACTATACAATAGGGTAGTTGACAGGTAACTCTATTAAAGCGACTGTAAAAACGAATCAATTTTATAGGAACTTAGTCACTATTTTGCTCCAATAATGACCACAATCAGATTTTGAGTTACAAACAGATTTTAGTGTTGTTGTCAACACCCCTATTATTTTTTACGAGTTTCTATACGTTTATATACGTGCAACTATATGTTTTAAATCTATCATGCTTTAAATATTAGAATAAGTAAAAAAAAAACAAAACCACTAAAAAAATATTTTTTCAAAATTGTGGCTGTAAATTTAATAAACAAGTTTCGTGGCTGGTGTTTTTATATTAAACTCGAGGCTTCCATAAACAACGGAACAAATAATATAAAGTATTGCAAAATATACTTTTGCAAAAAACATTTTTTTGTAAATTTTTAGGTAAAATGGATAATTCCAAGTAAAATTAAAATAAAAATTTAAAAAACGGCCAACAGCTATGTTTAAGAAATCATTAACCTTTTCACGTGCAATACATTTGCAATTTTTGAATGCTTATCAATCTTATTATAAGTGTTGAATATTCGGTGGCAACATAGTTGCCATTGCCTTCGAAAGGTTTGTGTTTCTTTGGCTCTATGTAGTCTTTATCGTGTAGTAACTTTTTGGGATGATGTCGTGAGACATCTCCCTAATACGAGTAGTTTGAGATGGCTGCTATTTTCCTATGTTTCGTATTATAGTTAGTTTTTTAATAGATTCTATACACTGCAGCTGAATAACACTGACTCTTTTAGTGTTGCTAATCGAGCGTTACGATACTTGTGGCATTGCTTAATTAATTTTAATTATTAGTTTAACAAAGTGTAAAATTCACTTATTTTATTAAAAGTTAGAAAGTATGTACGTATGTTAAACTAATTTTTTTTTATTGATCGTGTAGTGCTATCACATGACACTAAGCATAAAAACAGAGATCTAGAACTTACTTAGTGCTCCAGTATATTTTGGTAGTTATAATAATACTGGTCCGTCTCACGTTTCTCTTCTTCAAGATTCTTCCCAGTTCAGCTTCGCCTTTAGCTGTGATTATTCCATGAGCATTTGTTTTTAATTTGCGCTTGTTTAAAACTATGACGATATGAATATGTAATGAATAAAACAGTCAGTGATTAAACATAGTAGTACATAAAGTGGTAGTGATGTTGTGTGTCTGAATAATGTATCTTACAAATGATTATAAAACGGTACAAGACAAACTTTCGCATTTGCTTAACATTTCAATATGCTACGTGTTAAAATATATAAGGTAAAATGTAGATCAGTGTCATTTAATGGCTTTATGTTTGAGTAATCTATAGATATCTACTGCTCATTATGAAGTTAGTGATTAAAATAGACTGTTTTCAAAGCTTGTGTTAATGAGTGAATGAAGTGACGATGTGTGTTAGGCACTAACCGCAATGGGCCTCAGACAGATCAAACAGATTGATCCCGTTTTCCAGAGCTGTCATTACGATATCTTCAGCGCTCTCCTCGTTGACCATTGTCCACATTCCAAGCCCAATGTTGGGCACCCTGAGACCTGACTTGCCCAGGTTCTTATAGCGCAGACCAGGAGTCACGCTTGAAGGCATGGCGTTATGATTCCCCAAGTAAGTTGACATTTGACGAGAAACAGTCACATCCCCAGCTGAAGAAAGATATCGTGTCAATATGACTAGTCATAGGAAACGCCCGATTGCTACACGCGCTACATAGTTTAACAACGAAGGTTTCTTTCTCACTGTTAATAGATTATATTATGTATATCACATTGGGTATATACTTTTATAAGACTTTATGTAACCATGTGCCCATTAACAATCGGCGTTGCTAACATTTAAACAAACATAGATTCTATTACTTACAATGAAATGGATATGAGAAAAATAAAGTAAAAAAAATAATATTTCTACGATTACTTGGTACATTACAAAGAAAGTAAAAGAGATCAAGTCCCTCTGGGTCCTCAATTTACGGTGCCAGCTGGACTGTCAACAGCGTTCTTTTGAGCGTATGTTATTTTTTAATGGACCTACAAATGTATATTAAATGAGATAATTTTGAAACTTTTCTCAAAAACTAGAAACTGGAGAGCTCCTGTCATATATAGATAAACTATAATATACTCAAAATATTTTTTAAATTGTGAATTATATGCAATTATAAAGTAGTTTTATAGTTAAGTATATACTTTGTAGCTATATTTTTAACAGCAAAAGGTCATTGTTCTCTTTAACTTAATAACATCAATATTATATAGGGTTACTAGGAAACCAGTACGACAAAAATAAAATGTAAGGGGTTTGTGAGTGTGGTACGGGACATGCCTTTCCGAAGATTGGACGGACTAGTCACATAGAGAATCTTTATGTTATAAAAACATAATAACTATCAATAAAGACAGAATACTAACAACAAGGAAGTGGCGTATTTGCATGTAACAACGCAAGTCTAAGTAATTGTTCCTGGTCCTTATAGACAATTACCTTTATAAGTTTGGCTTTTATTAAAACAATTACAAATCGTGTAGCCCATGTGAGCAAAAGCTGGTACCTAATAAGTTTTGTGTTAATAATTATGTTTTACAGAATTGTATTTAGAATTTCAGTATATCAATGTTTATCAACGTTGTTACATACGCCTACCCTAGAAATGGGAATTAAAACAAATCATATGGAGTAATTCTTAAACGGAAAAAAAACATTAAAAAGATAGTGATTTGTTCATTTTTACTGAATAAGCCCTCGGTGTTAAGTAAGTTTTTTCCGCATTGACTTCTAAACTGAAACGGTTGCAGTTTAACTGCATTAGAGGACTCGCTTGTGGGTGCTTCTGAAACGTATTATATCATTTGTAGTATTAACTTTATCAACACATAGACATGCGTACCTACATACCTATGTAATATTTATCGATTACATTTAAAAAAAGCATTTACAAATAATTTCAAAGCAAATTCGAGAAATTTTCAACGAAATTTCGCATAGGCTGAGAGCACATGCGATAGTTTAAATTCATTAAGCATGCCAGTTTTAGTTAGAAAAAGTATAATAGGGCATCTAGTGCTGGCGATACAAAAAATAACAAAACAAAAACAAAAAACATCGAACAAATGTTAAAAAAATGTATACCAGGATCAATCCCAATCTTCAGGGAGGATTTCATTTTTTCGGTAAATATTGTAGAAATAGTATTTTTTATAAATGACATGTTTATCAATTTCCATTCACGATTGATAATCTGCATCAAAACCGTTAGGAAATTAAACATTTAAGAAATTATCGATCTACGCCTCCGTAGCAAGGCCGTCGTTGCTACGAACTGTGACTATACAGCACTTTGTAATGTTTGAGGCACGCTAAAGGTTTTATAGTATACTCTTATAGGTATATACATACACATATATATTATAGTTAAATGTACACTCATAGATCGAAATGAAGTTACTGTAACTGTTTTAGAATTTTCATTAGTGCTAAGCTGAAGTCTGTAATGTAAATGTTAAATGACTGATTTACAGTTTTAGGTAATGATGATGTGTCACGTACCTTGGTCGAGCATCTGTTGTGAGTTAGCACTGAAATCGTCCATGCAATCCAGGGACGCAATCGGAGCGCGACATCTGAACAACAAAAAAAATATTTTGGTCAAAACAACTTAGAGATGACTATTTTGTATTAATATTAAGTTATGTTGTTTAAACATTACGTTCGGTTTGTTTTGTGTATTTTGTTATCAAATTATAATCTTAATTTGTGTCACACAAGTTTAGTTTTCCAGCCTTATCTCTTTTTCTTATAGCCTCTCTGTGTGTATGGTTTTGGCATCTATCCAATCCAAGTTAGTAGGGTTACTCGTATTGGTTGGTTTGGAATTTGTTTGTTTTTGTTTTAGTATATAATGAGGATGTAATGCTTTTGTTAAGTAAATCTTTTCTCAAACAATAAAAAATATTTAGTTTTTATAAGATTAATAAAAATATAGTTGTGTTTCCTCCTACATATAATTAATAAGCAGACTGCAAGAGGCGATAAAAAAAAAAAGTAAATTTCTCATGTTCGCTTTAGAGCGAAGATTGTAATGGTAATATTTTATTAATTTATTTTAATGGATTAGGATTAATTTAGTTTTAATTACTTGTGAAGATTAATTTAGTTTTATGTTACTTATGATATTTGGGGGCACATCGACTAAAGACTAAAACACGTGGTTCAATAAAATCTTAGATCAGGAGAGAGTGATTAATAAAATTATTCTTATTTTGATAAGGAGAGAAAATGGAGTGAAAGTTTTTGTACGACTACATTCTACACACATCGCTGGAAGCTTAAGTACTCGTAGAACGTCAAAGGTGAAGGCCAAAAAGGCTATTAGATACATAGAGACTAAGTCAGACTACTTCAGAGCTAAGACTTGGTAGTAACGGCTGGTGCAGCAAAATCAATAAGTTATTACGTCATGAAATTCTAATGATAGCCAAGGACGGTAGGCAAATGGCATTCAATTCTACTAGTAATACGCCAAACGCTATGAATAAAAGAAGAGAATGGAAATGCTATTAGCATTTCTCTTTTATAGTTTTATCGATCAAACTACAATGTCTCAACTGAAAAATGTTTTTCAATTCTATTGTTATGATAAGGTAATTTATACCTCCCTAATGTATATTAAAGAAGGAAATAAACTATATGGCTGGTCGGCCAGCGCACAAAAAATTAAGTCTCAGTCTACAATTGTTTTTGTATGTTGTTATAGCATACTACAGTAGTCTTACAACTAAATAAGACTACGATGGACCCGTCGGTCACAAAAACAAAAAAAAAGAGATAAGATAGCCAGTGCCTCAGTGAAATGAGGATTTCGGGTTAAGTGCGCTTTCGCCATTGACCTTATCATCACTTAACATCAGGTGAGATTAAGGCACTTTGCTTACCCGTAAAATATTACAATAAAATAAAAACAGTGGACGAGTGAAGGAATTATAGTTGTTGTTGCTATTTTACGGAACGACAGCAAGGAAGCTGTTGTTTTGTATTCAATAAAATTGTTGCTTAAGACTAAAATCAGTTGCAGAACTGGGGGTCCTCCGCCTAACTCTTTCGCTTTCGATCGCTTTGAAGGCGAGGTGAGGAGGAGGCGTCATCTTGTTATTTCGAAAGCAATATGAAAGCAATATCGAAAGCTATAGGCCATAGCTTTCGATATTATTCGATATTATACATATTTCGATATTATATTAGAAAGCGAGGCGAGGGCCTCGCCTTCAAAGCGATCGAAAGCGAGAGAGTTAGGCGGTTGGGACCTGGTTCCTGTCAAAAATTGGTGCCATTGGGCTACCTTTGTCGGTTTTGGCAAATGCTGAAAGAATTTATATGTGGTAACAGATACACTGCAATCCACATAAAAAGCATACCTTTATAGTAGAATGAAATGTTCTGTTTCCTTGATTTAAAAATCAGATCTTTATATTTTATTCAGATATTATCCGTGAGGATAATATTATTCTAGTTATTGATGTCGTATTGTTCATAATAAATTCTAGAGGCAATTATTATAAAACATATCTAATCATTTACCTACACATTTTATACGCTACAATTCTACTGATGGTTTTCGGTATGATATCTACTAGAAAATGATATAAATGATAACTAGGTTTAAGTTGTATGTAGTTTGGTGTACAAATGTCAATTTACTAAACACGCAGCTTTTGATTATTATTAAATAAACATTATATCTTTATCTAGGAAGTATAGGTCTAAAATATGACATAAAATATTTTAGCCCACCATACAAAACTGCATTAAGACGCTTTATTTAGCATGGAAATTCGATGTGTACATGTTTTTCGGGGAATGTAGATCAGTCTACACATCATCTCCACGCGTGTAGTCTTCCCAGCCAATTTGAATAATAAATTTGTTTTATAATATACCTAAATACGTATAAGTTTTCTCTTCTATTCACTAAAATATTTAACATTGTGAACTTTAGTAAACAGATAGACACTACTAGTCTTATAAACCTAGGCGTTGTGTAAAATCGCTACATCTCTCTATTGTGGTTTAATTAATCTATGAAGGTTTGGAAGCAACAGGGTGAACAAAAGCTACTACGGGTGAAGGTAGGGAAAGAGGTAATGACACACAAGGCAGGTGACAATTTGACAAGATAAAAGGACTTTACCATACCTGGCTTCAGTCGCCCGCGCCTGCAGAACCAGCGTAAGGGAAGCTAAGCAGTTGATACAAACTGTCAGCGTTTTAAACCATTCCAAAAACATTAAAAGGCCTTGTGTACACAGTATGGAATCTATTCTTTTAGATATAATTGGTGCCTGCAACGTATTTGGGAATGGTGTAAAACAGCGTCTTTTGGTGGTGGTACCTACTCGCATGCGACGATCGCGGTGCGCGATGCGGGCGGAGTGCTCTCTCAGCTTTATTTGCCTTTGGGAGAAGACGTAACCGAAACGCTTTGTTGTTTTTAATGCATAGTGGTCATTCTGTATAATAAGTTAAATGATAAAACTTTAGCGTATAATGTGACAGACACGTTATTCTCTTGTAAAACTTTAAGTTAAAACAACAAAGGAGCGTGGGAAGGAGATTGTGATTGTTGCAGTACATGCTAAAGTTTGAGCGGCACCATTGTAAGGCGCTCGCATAGGCAGCGTAACGAATGTGCCATGGTAGGTCTTCTCCCTTGGGGCGGGCTTGAGGTCGAGTTACCGATATATGGTGGGCATGGGGTTGGAGTCGACGCTGGCGCTGTCGGGCGGGCCGAGCGGGGTATGCGGCGTGCAGCGGCTGACGGTAGACTCGCTGCGCGACATCTGCGAGCTCTCCTTGCCGCCGCCGCCCTCAGCCCCCTTGCACTGCATCTCGTGACGCCTCATTCCGCTCCTACGCTTAGCAACGGCATCTTAACTCCCTACAAACATCTTATCTGCAATGAAACGATCACACGAGTCCACGCGCCGGCCCCCTACACACTGGCGGAAGGATACGGGCTCAGATTTGTAACACTCAAGGGTAGTAGGTAAACATAGAGAAGCATGCATGCCCTAACGCTAACATCTAGATAACTAAGGGTTACGAAGTCGAGTAAATCGCACCGTAACATCTAAGCACTGGACTCTAATCACGGTCGAAATTGGGGAATAGCTAATAGGTACGTCAAACGATAGTGTAGAGAACAGGTATGACAGTGAACCGGTGGTATTGTGAAGATGGACTCACCAAGGTCGCAAAGGCCGTTCTACGTACTCGACATCCGGGGGTTCGAGGAGTGATCAGGAATATTAAACTGCGAAGTTAGTCGTATTGCGGGTGCGGGACGCGGACCACGGGCGGCTAGTGCGGAGTGCGCAAGCTCCCCCGTCGCGCATGCGTCCCGCGCGCACCCCGCACCCCTGACCTGATTCTAGATTGACCCCAACCAGCCGGCTCGCCTTTAAAACGCTGAGTACTTTCAAAATGATATTTCAATGAATCTTATGATTTTAAGCAAATCAATTGATGCAAATAAATATATATTACTAAGAAAGGTGTTGCGATGTCTCGATGATACTATGTAATGATATGATTAAGTTAGTCTAGGCTCTCTACAGTGTTGCATACAAACAAATCGATGCACATTCTGCATTTCAGTAATATGTTTCGTTTCACGAAACGAAGAACCGATTTGAGTAATAAAGTTTTAATGGAAAACATTTGTTTAGTTGGAATATTTAGCTATATAATTTCAAATTGGCACTAAAATTTAAAAATTGTTGCATAGTTTCAGTATTCTGCGTTGAAAGTAACGTTTTGTATCAAGATACCTGCCCCTTTGCAAGTGTGAGTTTCCGATAAATCACAGTTATGTGCAGTCTGTATGCAGCTGTCAGGCCGGCAGGCACAGTAACGCGCATCGGGCTAAAAATTTTAGTACATATCAAATAAAAAAATTACTATCTATTGTAGTTCAGTTTCAATTATATAGTGTTGCATCTTACAATAGTTTTGTAGGAAAACAGTGAGTGCGCTAATTATGGAGGACGGGCGAATTTCGCAGAAGGTATGTGATAAACTTATATGTTATAAAGATTTTAAGAAATATGTACGTTGGTAGACCACTTGTTGCGCTCTATTGGCGCTTGGTAGGTTCACGTGGCGTCTTTGTAGATCTTCCTTCTTTGTTTTGACTATGGAAGTTTAAGACTTTGCTAAACGAAGACTTTTGTGTAGACGTAGTAGAAGCTCTTTGTTAAGCTTCTTTAACTTCTTATTCGTTTCGTTTTTGTTTTACGAGTATCTGAATTATGTCTGTATTTAGTTGTAGCAAAATTAGTTAATTTCAATATTTGAAATTATTTCCTTCATAATCAACTTGCTAGTTGGATAATCATCGGTATAACGGGACGCTTTCAATATTTCCATAGATAAAATCAATAGGCTATAAAATGGCGTTAAAAAAAACCATTGGTGCGTGGCTTGATTGATTTTCGGCAGCGCGAATTGCGCAATCTCGAACTGCTATTAATAGAGGAGTCTATGCCTAAGCTAGACAGACAGTTGGCGAGCTATATGTAGATTTATGCGCAGATGCCTATACATGTATGGACATATATAGGCTTCGGCGCAGATGATACCCATGTATCTTTACAAACGACATGTTTCCGATATTATTATCCTTTGTCCATATCAGAACATACTGAAATAAAATTTGATAGGTTCCAATAAGACGCTATTGTGATTCGATCAGTGTTTTACTTTTTATTTGTAAGACTTTTTTTTAAACTTATTTTTAACCTTTGAATCAACACAATTGTATACCTAACCCATTGTTACGTTTCCTTTTCAATTTCTATCGGCGGTAATGCTGTGATTCAAGAAAACTTTTGTTATACTGGAACTTACTAAACTTGGAACCGTTTTGATAGGTCTTTTAAAACGAGAGGCCATTTAAATAATACATAATTTACTTTTTAAACAATTGAAGTACCTACCTATGTGTCTTAGGTATTCTAAAATCAGCGTTGCCAGATATTTATTTTCCATTGAAAATGGTTATTAGATGCAAATCGCCTGAGACGTATTTTTGGCCATAGCTCCGAGGATTTTGGGACAATCGAAATGAAAATAGTACCAGGAGTTGAGGAATTTATCAAAACACGTGTGAGCGTTTGAATTTTGAAAATCTGCTGGAAACCATTTTTGGAATTTTGAAAAATGTATAAATAATCGGGTTTTTTAGGGGGTGTTTGTATACTAAATTGTAAATATTTCAAAAAAAAAACCGACTTAAGAAAAAATGAAAAGAAGGGTCTTAGGGTATTAGTTTAGCTACAAAATGGTGAAAAAATTTTGATAATCGGTAATAATTGTGACCTGTAGGTGGTCCCTTTAGATTTGGTATTGTAGAAAAACGGATATTTCCGTATACAAAAAGTGATGTAGCTTCTTTGATTATTGACCGATCGTCATGGTAATGGTGTTATAAGATGCGGATGCAGGCGAGAAGTGCATTCTTGTTAGAATTGTGTTATTTAAAATAAAACGTTTTTTTTTCGTAAATTGTTTTATTCATTTTCAATGCTCCGATTCTCGCGGGGACTGCGAAATCTGTGAATTTTTTGTCAAGTAGAGATTTCGAATTTTTTTTAATGGAAAAAAGCAGGATTCTGTCGTCGAAAGCGGGACATAGTAAAAAACCGTATATAATCAGAAGTTTTTAAATATTCATCTTTTTATTTGAGTTTTAAATTACGTTTACGTGACAATAGATAGCAAAAACAGTCATAGAAAATGTATTTTATTAAAAATATGGTATTTTAAATAAAGTTTATCTCAATACGCGCCGGGCGGGCGCACATTGGAATGAAATCGCAAAGTAGGGACTTTGGATTCTTATGTACATATTTAATTTTCACGTATCAATACAATACTTTTGTATTATTGTATTTTTTTAATTTACCCAATAAGTACCTTTTCAAAGTTTGTATAAAGAATTTTTTTTTTAAATTTCTTGGAATTAACTAACACATTATAGAAACTTAAACATAAAAGATAAATTAAAACAATATTCCACATCACCTATGGGACAGGTGTGTACAGTTGGCAATAGTTAGAGTGTAACATTTCCGGTCAAGAAATAAAGACTTTTGAAGGTATCGTCATAGCCATTCTCGAAGATTCAGTAGAAAAGCCACTAATGAGTTTGATTTAAATAATTTATTGATTAGTTCTGACCCTCATATTTCAATGAATCGCCACAAACTACAACAAAAACACAGGGAACTACCAGAGGCAGTAAAAGTTTAAAAGACACAATTTACGATAGTCATGATAGTGAAAATTTTGAAATTGTAACAGTCGATGAATCAGAGTCTGAGGAAAACAACTAAGTAGGCCTAGTGGGGACACCACTAATAAAAAAACGCGCCTTGGTCTCTACCCATAGGGTAGTGTGGAATAAAGAAAAATATAATTAAAAGACAATATTACAGCGAAATCGAGAAATATCGAAAAACGAGTATGACTGTAAAAATAGGTAAATAATTCGTACTTGACAAATCAAGAAGTTTTATTTGGAGATCTTTTGAGAATTACGAGATTTTAAGACATTTATGTTTTTCTCCATACAAAACAATCTTTAAAAATTTCATAAACATGAAACTATTCACTAAATCAAAAAATATTAAAGTGTTAAAATATCTTGTACTCGTATTTAATGTCATAATCAAAAGTATTTTATATTTATAAAATAAAATAAAAATATAAAAGTATTTGGTATTAGTTTTTAAAAAAAGTATCGTCCATTTTCATAAAACAAAAGTCCACTACCGATCAACCTCAGCCCAATGTGGGGCGGCCAGTCCATACTTGTCTGTGTCACCCGGCCGCGCTTCCTCAGCACGCTATAGATAACATTACCGTGGCACGTTGCACGCATGGCCGAAAAGCGGGACTGAGCTTGTTCCGCGCGGGACATTTAATTTTAATAAAAAAATCGGGACGTCCCTCTGACTAAAATACTTGATGGTATACATAACAGGCACAATGAGCTTAAACTTTTTCTTTATATGTAGACCGAGTGTTCGACAGGAACCCGAGATCGACATTTTTTTTAAATCATTTAAAAATATGGGTTTACAGCTGGTTTTAGTCTTTCATCATCATCATCATTTTCAGCCCGTATCTACCCACTACTGGGCATAGACCTCCTCCATGTTACGCCAATCCCTTCTGTTTTGAGCTGATCGCATCCAGGTTTTTCCAGCGACCAGCTCTATATTAGTTTATCAGCTCTGTTTTAATTGTTTAGGTGACAAGAAGGCTGGCAGCTACCTCTGCCAGCGTATTAGCTGGCAGAGGCTGGCAATCCAGAGGGGCAATGTTGCCAGCATTCTTGGGACCGTTCCCATGAGCCCACAGTTGGACATCTTTTATTTATAGGCATTTAGTTTTTAATTTGCTATTTTTATTTCTCTGTTTTTTTTTAAAGTTCAGTTTAGTTATGTTTCTTTTTGTTGTTATAAGTATTGTTCTGTAAATTAGTCTCCCTATGACCACGGACCCTGCAAAGGGTTCGAAATGTCAATTTAAAATCAAGCAAATCATATTGTAAAAAAAATCTAAATCAAAAAAAACCACCCTATTAAGGCTACAAATTAGCTCTTGTGAATGCGATTCCTAAGTTTACACATAAACGCGAGTAGATCCATAAAGGTTCTTTTATTTAAAGTTTCTTTATTGAAATGGACTAAGTTTGTAGGAAAAGCTGTAGAATTTCCTAACAAATAAACAAATAAAGAACTTTTGAATCGTCAAAAACTTTTGTACCTAATAATGTTACATAATTGATGTCGTCTCTAAATGCGTCCTAAAATAGTGCCCTAACTTTGTCTGTGCGTGCTTGCGGGCTGATGTCGCTTGAACGATTAACATGATAATATTTAAACCCAAAAATTTACTTTAAAGAAAAAAAGTAGCCTATGATTGTCCTACTGCTGGGTATTGCTCTATTATTAAAATCAAGCCACGCTTGACAAATGCGAGTTGGTGACCACAAAGGCCGCATGCCTTTATGGCATCGACGAGAAATGTAATTAACCGAGTCATAATTAGCGTTCGCCAACAACGAAAACTTATAAGTACTAGTAAGCATTATTGTTGATTGCCGTCTCTGAGCGCGGCAGTGCTCGTAGTTTGCCAAACTCACCCTGGACAAGATGGCGCCCTGACTAGGTCCGTGCGGACTTGCGGGCTGATGTCGTTGGCCGACGCTCGCCAGGCCCTGGTCTCCGTAGCAGCGCAGCCAGGAGTCCCACAGCACCCGTTACTGTCCAGCAACTCATCTGTGCCAAATATATTATTATTATTTTTCTTTATTTATTTTTTCTCATATAAATTTACATTTTTAAATATTGTCTAAAAACAAAATAAGAAAAAAATTTAAAAATATAAAAAAAATACGGGTCCGCCGGCATCGGGACCAGGATCCAAGCTACCGGTGGTAAGGGCTCCAGAGACAGGAACCTCCTCGCAATGCGTGCCGTATCGAGGAGAACTGCCTTCTGAATCAGGCCCTTGATCCAGCCGCCTAACGAGAGCCTCATTAGATGTTGATTGAGGCTCTTGGCCATCAGGCCGTTGGCTGTAACACCAATCGGTACGATGACAGCCAAATCCACACTCCACATATCAACAACCTCGTGTGCTAAGTCGAGATATTTGATTTGTTTCTCTTTCTCAGCTTTCACGAGGTTCTCGTCATGGGGAATGGTAATATCGACAATCATCGTGCGGCGTGCTAATCGATCTATTATTATTATTATTATTATTATTGTAAATTATCATCTATCCTACTACGAGTATATACATTATTAGTGTTAAATTTACGAACTTAAAACATATTCGATAGGTAGGAGACTAAAAATATTTTGTTTTTAACAATTGAAGTATTAAATATACTACAGATACCTGCTCATAATAGACGTTATAAATTTTTTTTGTGTTTATTTTGTCATTTTTAGATATAATTATAGCTTAGCTAATACAGGATGTATTTTATATTTATTTATTTATTTATTATTATTATTACCTTACAAATACAAGCATCCCAGATACAAAGGATACTTAAAACTAGTTAGTGCTAATTACTACTACTTGATACAGGTGCATAGGGGACGCACCTGTATCAAGACGTAAAATTTGTTCTATCTAATGAGCACTAACTAGTTGTATCCTTTGTATCTGTTTGTGTTTGTCGTTATATAATTTTACAGCGGCCAACCACTAAATAATAAAATAAAACTGTAGTTTTCAATTCGAACCATCCGGTTACTGTAGTAACCGGATGGTTCGAATATAATAAATGTAATAGAAATATTTTTTGGTTATAGAATTAGGCTTACTATGTTGACAGTGTATGTTCACAAAAAGTGTCAGGCTTCTTGTAAAAAAAATAAGTTTTCTACCAATCAATCGACGTACAACCTAAAACGCTAGGTCCAGAAACGTGACATATGTACATTCTAACAGGGGCTAAGGGAGTGTGAGCACTAAGCCCTCCTAAGTACAGTCACAAGCATTAGAAATCAAACAATGTAAGTCTTAATACAATGGAATAAGAGTCAAACGTGTATACATGTAAATGCTCGTAACTGTAATTCGCGCCTCCCCGTGGGCGGTGGCACTTAGTAAAGAGGTATCCCTATTAAACTGAGCACTATGAAATGGTTTTTGGAATCAGTTACACGAGTAAAACAGCTAAGTTTGCTAAAAAGTCTTAGGTACAAGGAAGGAAGAAACGTCAATAGCCTGCCGAGACCGTTTATTACTGGCTGAACGAATGCTTGTTTGCCGAGTTAGTCGAATAAAAAGAAGCTTTTGCTTGAAGCATTTTGCTTTAGTTCTGTCCTACAACCGGGCACAGGCCTCTATCATTGAAATGAATGCATCGCTGGATTTGGGAAAGATAAAAAAAAAGTTTATTTTTACCCTATACCATTAAGGAGGACGTTATTCCAAAACGTATAGTTTTTGTTTCACTCCGATACGATAAGTATTTACAAAGTTATTGTACATAACTCAGACCAAATAAAAAGTTTTTATTTGGTCTGAGGTACATAATTAATTTGCTTAAAACACGTTTAGTTCGCTGGCAGTCGGCTTATATTACGTGATGACGTGACGTCACAGTATCCGACAGCCCGCCGCGCCGGCCGCTAGTCATTTATCAGCTCGAAGTCTGGTACACAAACACAACAGTCGCTAGTCGTGAACGGGCCGCAGTGACGAACGATATTTAAGTACTTACGACTTATTAAAATACAAGTAAACTATGGCAAAGTGCCGTTTAAGACTATATTGTGCTGCATTTGGTTGCTTAAATTATTCTAATTTCTTTTGCTTTTTTATTTATAATATATATAATAATAAACCTGAACAAATTGTATGTCAAAATATAATTATTAAGCAAGTAAATCAGTATAAATTAGTCGCATCGACTTACTATCTTTACTGTGACTGGCAGTGACGTCACGCCGCCCGCCAGGCGCATTGTGAGATCACAATTTTAAAGATTTAAAAATTTACGGAAAAACAAGACCACGTGGTGATTTTTAAAATTTTTGAAAAAATATTAATGTCATATTTGAGGTTGAAACTTATAGAATAGAAAAAAGAATTAAAAATAAATCCGTTCCCACCCTCATTAATGGATGTTTGCATAATCGCCACACCTGCCAAATGCGGGTCGGAAATCACAAACTCTATGCATCAAAAAAACTGGAATACACTTTGCCCTACAAAAAGGAATACTTTAGTTATTACGTACATTGTCATCGTCATCTTTCCCTGTGAACGGAAACGCGCAAAATCTAATGATTTAATAAAAACCTCTAATTAGAATGTTATTTGCAAAAAATCTGTCATTTTCAAATTGTAATTTGTTTGCAACAAAATTTGCGTAAATCGATACATAACCATAATCGAGAATGTTATTATCCTAACAAGTACTTAAAACACTTAAAGCTGTGCCATTGCATAATTGGAGAGCTTATTATTGGCCCATACTTCGTACACCTTACATATAAAAGCTAAAGCCTAAAGCTAAATATGGTTGATTCTAATTGGTTGTAACTAGGTGATGGTATTATTAAATTATTGACCTTTAAAACTAGCCTTTTATATTTGGCTAAACTAAACCATCCACTGTCTGGTAGCTAATATTAGGGTTTCAATGAGATACGGCCAGAAGAGCTCCTCCTGCCCCACCGCGACAGCCGCCCAGTGCTTTAAAGCATAAATAAAGCTATTTCAAGAATAATATCACCATCATCATCATCATCTCAACCAAAAAACGTCCACTGCTGGACAAAGGCCTCCCCCAAGGATCTCCACAACGACGGTTTTGTACTGCTTGCATCCAGCGGCTTCCCGCGACCTTCACCAGATCGTCGATCCACCTTGTTGGGGCCTGCCCATACTGCGCTTTCCGGTACGCGGTCGCCACTCAAGGACTATTCCGCCCCAGCGGCCATCAGTCCTGCGAGCAATGTGCCCTGCCCACTGCCAGTATGTCGGTTACCTATGTTCTTCTGCGGATCTCCCCATTTCTGATTCGATCGATCACGCAGAGAAACCCCGAGCATAGCCCTCTCCTTGCTCTTTGAGTGACCTTGAGCCTTTTTATGAGGCCCATAGTGAGCGACCACGTCTCGATCCCGTATGTCATCACTGGCAACACACACTGGTCAATAGTCCACAAACGCTAAGCAAAGAGGCTGGTTATATTCTTCGGTCTTCTGTAAACCTGCCGCAGCGTATGTATGTGGTCTATGGTGCTGAAGCCTTTTCGGAAACCGGCTTGTTCGATAGGATGGAAGTCATCAAACCTGCGTGCGAGACGATTCGTTATGACTCACGAAAACACCTTGTAGACGTGGCTTAGAAGTGAGATGGACCTGTAGTTCTTCAGCAGGGTTTTGTCGCCCTTTTTGAAGAACAGTACCAACCAACATACCTTCGTGCCACGAATAATAACGAACGTGCAAGAATATTAAATGAATATTAAAATGAAGTCGGTTAATGACAGCAGCCACGGTCTTTGTTAATCAAAGATGTTTTAGAGAAATGTTCTTGCTCAAAAAACATATTTTTTATATACTTTTTTTTTAACTTTTATTTTAAAGTGTTAATTGCTACACTTAAGCTGAATTAAATATTTATATAAAATACAGTAAAAAAAATTAAACGCCCACCCGACCCAGCCAGGAATCGAACCTGGGTCTTCTGCAATCCGGGCGGCTGCACTGACTATTATGCTACCGGGAAGGCTGACGTAAGCGCTGAATTTTGTCACTACTTTTTGATTTTTATAATGCTTTAGAGCGACATTAGTGCCATCTATCCAAAGATTTGCAACCGATGGACATGCAGATTCATCTTTGCAGATGAATACCACAAATTGATAACACAACGCTATAGTAAATTTTTACTTTTATTTTAAAGTGTTAATTGCTACACTTAAGCTGAATTAAATATTTTTTCATTATTTCAATATTTTATTAAAAAAAAATTTCACTGTATTTTATATAAATATTTTATATACTTATTCGCAAATTTTGTTCCGAACACTCTAATTATTTTTAAAGCGTCATTCTATTTTCAGAATAACATGTGAATATAATGCATATTAAAATAACAGTAGTCACCGGTATCTTAAAGGAAATAAATCTATTCTAATCGTATAACATAGTCGGAAAACTATTACCTGCATACATTTTTTAAATTTACAGTCTCAATACCTAACTAAACAAGTTAGTTAGTTAATTTTAATCAAAGGTCGATCAATATTTGAATAAACAAAGTTTTGAATGTTGACAGCTGAGATTCCGAAAAGTAATGGATGTAGGACGTAGGTACAAAACAAAAGAATACAAAATACAAAAGTATATTTTTCATAACTTGCATAAATTTTTGGGGATTCCTTTCAGAATTCTATAATCTAGTAGGAACTGTATTCGTCTTTATCTTTATATAAATCTTCTGTGCGTGTGTATGAAATTGAACTCTTTCTAAACGGCTGGACCGATTTGGATGATTTTTCGTGTGTGTGTTCAAGTGGATTCGAGAATGGTTTAGATTTAGAATTGGACCCGGTAGGTAGCGCTG
The DNA here is from genome assembly GCA_963082485.1 of Eudonia mercurella. Lineage (NCBI taxonomy): Eukaryota > Metazoa > Arthropoda > Insecta > Lepidoptera > Crambidae > Eudonia > Eudonia mercurella. The sequence continues at coordinate 17,240,940 of OY720022.1, read as the reverse complement.
CTATAGGGATCCATCATGGGATACGGGTGTTCTTAAGCGGACGAATGATTTGTTTGTTTTGTTGTCATGAAAACGTTGTCACGGAAACTATTAAAGCGGTACGAAGTCCGCCGGTCAGCTAGTATTTAAAGAATAACCTTCTCAGTATTATAAAATTTATCTTAGAATAACAGCCAACTTAAACCTTAAAAATATTTATTTACTAACAATTCACAGTTAGGCTTGAATTGTTAGTCACTTCCCTATCTTTGTTGAACATAAATAACTTCTTTTATTTAAATTTTTTTGATCAATAATGGATATATTATCGTTTAGGAGATTGCTCTCTTGCTAATTACCAAATATGTTAATCGGTTTGTGGACCTATAGAAATAAATAAAATACCTATATTGTGCATAATAAAATAATAATAATAAATATAATTATTTATTTATTTTTCTTTTAGGAGAACGACAGCATGAGGTCTCACCAGAAGCGAAACCGTCAACGCAAAGTAAGACCATTTTACAATACAGTAACAATATTTTGATTAAAGTCTACTTTTACGGAACGCATCTGAACGAAATAAAATAAGGGTATGCAAGCTACCAACTAATTATGAGACGTCCAACACCTCAGTCACCCTGTGACTACGGACCCTGCAAAGGGTTCGAAACGTCTGGATAAACATTAAATCAAACTTTTTTTTTTTGAGAGAGTTTGCTGATTGCCTCAGACGGCATTTTCAGCTTCACCGGGCTTTTTTTTGGGGGCGGCGAGGAACGTAAAGGGTCCCTCATGCCGTGTGAAACGAATCACCTTTGGAGGTTTTCTAGAGGGAACGGCATCGCGCACTAGTGCGCGTCCCCGTGCCCTACTAGATTCTCCGAAGGGTTCGGATCGGATCGGTAAAATCAAACTGATGAGCGAAGTAAAAGCAAGTAGATCCGTAAAAGTAGTTTCATTGCAACTAAAGTTAAAAGTCAGACACAAATATGTGCACACAAAGTAATCAATCACCACTTTTAAACATCACAATTGTAAACACTTGTACAGGGAAATCAGACAATAATTTCAATATAATGTCTTAAAGCCATAGCCCACATTAAGTATCAGTTATTATAATTACCTCTCGGCAGTTTAATTCTTTTTATCACTTATTAAAATAATAGGCTCAATAAATTAAATAATGCAAGATAGTTATAAATTATCCTGTTTAAATGTTTTTAACGTTATCCTTTGCGACGCCCACGTGCACGATCAGTTTTACCGTGGTTAAGTTTTGAGGTTTTCCGGCACGTCAATCTAAATTATTTCATTTCATACCTAATCTATTATTAAATCCACCCCATACTTATTCTAATACTATTCAATTAATAGAGCAAATTTTTTTGCAACATTAAATTTTTTATACTTACAAATGCGTTTTTTGCTTTATTAACTATGCATAATCTCTTTGTTGCAGGACAAACCAAAAAATAAAAAGACTATTGATGAAAATACGGAAAAAATCAAAGATATCCTACTAGAAGAGGAACCAGTGAGTAATTAAAGAGAAACCCCGAGCATAGCCATCTCCTTGCTCTTTGAGTGACCTTGAGCCTTTTTATGAGGCCCATAGTGAGCGACCACGTCTCGGTCCCGTATGTCATCACTGGCAACACACACTGGTCAATAGTCCACAAACGCTAAGCAAAGAGGCTGGTTATACTCTTCGGTCTTCTGTAAACATGCCGCAGCGTATGTATGTGGTCTATGGTGCTGAAGCCTTTTCGGAAACCGGCTTGTTCGATAGACTGGAAGTCATCAAACCTGCGTGCGAGACGATTCGTTATGACTATCGAAAACAGCTTGTAGACGTGGCTTAGAAGTGAGATGGGCCTGTAGTTCTTCAGCAGGGTTTTGTCGCCCTTTTTGAAGAACAGTACCAACCAACATACCTACGTGCCAACTTAAACCTTAAAAATATTTATTTACTAACAATTCACAAGAAGCCTGAGTTGTTAGTCACTTCCCTATCTTTGTTGAACATAAATAACGTCTTTTATTTAAATTTTTTTGATCAATAATGGATATATTATCGTTTAGGAGATTACTCTCTTGCTAATTGCCAAATATGTTAATTGGTTTGTGAACCTATAGAAATAAATAGAATACCTATATTGTGCATAATAAAATAATAATAATAAATATAATTATTTATTTATTTTTCTTTTAGGAGAACGACAGCATGAGGTCTCACCAGAAGCGAAACCGTCAACGCAAAGTAAGACCATTTTACAATACAGTAACAATATTTTGATTAAAGTTTACGCAGACACTACACATTGAAATGAAACTTCTTTTACGGAACGCACCTGAATGAAATAAAATAAGGGTATGCAAGCTACCAACTAATTATGAGACGTCCAACACCTCAGTCACCCTGTGACTACGGACCCTGCAAAGGGTTCGAAACGTCTGGATAAACATTAAACATTAAATCAAACTGATGAGCGAAATAAAAGTGAGTAGATCCGTAAAAGTAGTTTCATTGCAACTAAAGTTAAAAGTCAGACACAAATATGTGCACACAAAGTAATCAATCACCACTTTTAAACATCACAATTGTAAACACTTGTACAGGGAAATCAGACAATAATTTCAATATAATGTCTTAAAGCCATAGCCCACATTATGTATCAGTTATTATAAATAACCTCTCGGCGGTTTAATTCTTTTTATCACTTATTAAAATAATAGGCTCAATAAATTAAATAATGCAAGATAGTTATAAATCATCCTGTTTCTAATATTTTTTAACGTTAGGTATCCTTTGTGACGCCCATGTGCCCCTCAACATAGATGGACGCACACGATGTTTTTAAAATGTATACCAATAAATTATTTTCTACTTGAAATCTTTATTATCAAGTGGAAACGGTGGTAATGCAAGAAACTAATGACTCAAAGACCTAAAACGATTACTAAAACTTATTAAAAATTACTAAAGAGAATTAAATAAATTTTACGTTTTCCGGCACGTCAATCTAAATTATTTCATTTCATGCCTAATCTATTATTAAATCCACCCCATTCTTATTCTAATACTATTCAATTAATACAGCAAAATTTTTTGCAACATAATTTTTTTTTATACTTACAAATTCCTTTTTTTTCTTTATTAACTATGCATAATCTCTTTGTTGCAGGACAAACCAAAAAATAAAAAGACTATTAATGAAAATACGGAAAAAATTAAAGATATCCTACTAGAAGAGGAACCAGTAAGTAATTAATGACAAATCAAAAAAAGAATTTTTTATAGCGTTAAGAACGTTTTTGGCCTTCACAGATTATTTATTTATTTATTTATTTATTTATTTATTAACAATACATTTATAGGTTCAAAATTGGTAAATAGTATCTTAAAGCCTAAATTACGTTTGACTAGATACTCTCAGCTCTCAGTTCTCAGTACATAAATACAAACAAAAAATATAAAAAAGAGCAACCGCGCAGGTATCTTCTAAATAAATTAAGCGACCGCGCGCGCATAGACAACGATATCACAGCATCAACAGAAGAAGGCTTTATCGTTTTATACCTGATGGTAAGTGACGATAAGGCCAAATGACGGCAAATACACGGTATCCCCAGCCACCGCGAAGTAGCAAATTATTTTAAGTCCTCTTTTAAAGTTACACATTAACAATAGTCCTGTAACCCTTACAGAAAGCTTAAAGAATGAGGTTTTTATTAAATTGTTTTTTTTTCAGAACAACAAACAGTTACAAAATGAGTTATATACCTACAGCTAAAGAAAAGAAACTGATTAATTTTTTAACCAAACTTAAGTCATTCACAAAAGAAAGGGGTTCACGGCATAGTCTCAGGTGGCTTAGGGGATGAACCACGATTTCTCGCATCTTATTCGGGTATCTTCCCGTTCGGCTACCGACTCTTAAGGCAAAGTCAATTAGTGTGTCATACTAATATTATAAAGCTGAAGAGTTTGTTTGTTTGGTTGAACGCGCTAATCTCAGGAACTACTGGTTCGAATTGAAAAATAATGTTTGTGTTGAATAGTCCATTTATTGAGGAAGGCTATAAAATATTCTATTCTATTATTTATTATTTCTATTCTCCAGACAAAAGGAAAAGAATGGAGGTACCTGCATATTGGTGCAAAAGAAACTTGGTTTTAAACTAATTGATCTAACTAAGGAAATCTCATGCAAAAACAATTTCGAATTGAATTGATAATAATAATAATAATAATAATAATAAAACTTTTATTTGGACACTATAGACACACACACACATTATACAATCGTAAAATGACAACAATTACACTAAAACAATTATAATTTCATAATAACAGTACCTAAACTATTTTGTCTACTATATAACTATAAAAATACAAAAATGTGTGTGTGCCGCAGCATCTCAAAAGGGTCGTTGCTCAGCGTGGTATTCACTCGCATAGCAAGTGAATCGCTGATTTTCAGCAACAACCAGGAGTAACCACGAAGACGGTGCCCGTAACAATTGTCAATAATGTGCCCATGCGCTTAACCTTGACCAAGTAGTAGTAACAAATTATTCTATTATTTTAAAAAATTAATAAATAAAGATTTATTTATATAAAAGCTGTGCAGTGTATTGTGTATTATTGACATTAAATTAGATAAGGATATAATAAATAACATATAAGTAACATGCAAAGTAAAATAAAATAGAAAATATAATAAGATAACGTATTACATTCTAATTATATGTATCTACAGAATACCAAAAAGTAACACGTCAGTATTTTTCAGTAAATTAGAATGTTTACTACATAATTTAACACAAAATAAAAATAAAAAGATTGTTTTAACCGGGGATTGGAATATAGACACATTAAAAAGTAATCCACTAAGTCGAGAGCTAACAAGCTTACTAAACAATTATGATATAGATATCTAATCTAAATATCTACTATATAATAATATACCGATGATCATAACTGCAACTACTGATACCGAGACACATTTCTAACCTACTCTATAGGGCGCGGTCCCATGGAGAGAGATCATTAATTAGGATCTTGGAACAATTTTGTTGTTCAAGTAGAGCAAAACTGCAATTTGATCTTTAAGGTTAGAAATAAATAGCATTATAATAACTACTAGTTTTTGTCGTATCGTGTCGTTGCATTATTAACACAAAATAAGGAGGAAGGTAAGCTTTTTAGATACCGCGCTTAAGCAACGCACACAGACCGCATACACGGACTTCTGAACAGCTCGGAACAGTCCGGGCGCAGCTGTTGCGAGATTACGCGACACATAGACCGCATACACGGACTTCTGAACAGCTCGGAACAGTCCGAGCGCAGATGTTGCGAGATTACGTGACACATAGACCGCATACACGGACTTCGGAACAGCTCGGAACGGTCCGAGCGCAGCTGTCGCGAGATTACGTGACACATAGACCGCATACACGGACTTCTGAACAGCTCGGAACAGTCCGAGCGCAGCTGTCGCGAGATTACGTGACACATAGACCGCATACACGGACTTTTTAACAGCTCGGAACAGTCCGGGCGCAGCTGTTGCGAGATTACGCGACACATAGACCGCATACACGGACTTCTGAACAGGTCGGAACAGTCCGAGCGCAGATGTTGCGAGATTACGCGACACATAGACCGCATACACGGACTTCTGAACAGGTCGGAACAGTCCGAGCGCAGATGTTGCGAGATTACGCGACACATAGACCGCATACACGGACTTCTGAACAGGTCGGAACAGTCCGAGCGCAGATGTTGCGAGATTACGCGACACATAGACCGCATACACGGACTTCTGAACAGGTCGGAACAGTCCGAGCGCAGATGTTGCGAGATTACGCGACACATAGACCGCATACACGGACTTCTGAACAGGTCGGAACAGTCCGAGCGCAGATGTTGCGAGATTACGCGACACATAGACCGCATACACGGACTTCTGAACAGGTCGGAACAGTCCGAGCGCAGATGTTGCGAGATTACGCGACACATAGACCGCATACACGGACTTCTGAACAGGTCGGAACAGTCCGAGCGCAGATGTTGCGAGATTACGCGACACATAGACCGCATACACGGACTTCTGAACAGGTCGGAACAGTCCGAGCGCAGATGTTGCGAGATTACGCGACACATAGACCGCATACACGGACTTCTGAACAGGTCGGAACAGTCCGAGCGCAGATGTTGCGAGATTACGCGACACATAGACCGCATACACGGACTTCGGAACAGCTCGGAACGGTCCGAGCGCAGCTGTTGCGAGATTACGCGACACATAGACCGCATACACGGACTTCTGAACAGGTCGGAACAGTCCGAGCGCAGATGTTGCGAGATTACGCGACACATAGACCGCATACACGGACTTCGGAACAGCTCGGAACGGTCCGAGCGCAGCTGTTGCGAGATTACGTGACCGTAAAAGGCTGTCTATGTGTGCGATTGCTCAATAGCGTTTGTATGAAGCCTACCTTCTGCAGTACATTGTGTTACTTATAAGCTACTAAAATCCAGCTCGGCTATGCAGCTTCTACTTGGTTAATACATATCCAGCTCGGCTATACAGCTTCTACTTGGTTAATAGCATTCAATGGGACCGCGCTCTTAGTTGGTTTATTTTAAAGCATATTGGTCACATATTTGAAATTATTACAGGTACAGGAGAAAGCTGTTACAAAGAACTTTTATAAAAATAACAGAAATAAAAGAGCCAACATCAAGAAGGTAAGTATAGACATACAAAGTTTTATTATTATTAATCTGTTTGTTTTAAGTTAATAGAACCTAAACGTTTTATGCCACAGCGACGCATGGCTGAAGACTGGGACAGCTAGTATGTTTTGTAAGAGATGTTGATTATCATCCTAGCCATATTCATAGCAGCTGTTATATTGCTTTTTATGATTACGAATATACTACTCTGTCAAGAAAGTACCGGGAAAAGGTCAAAATTACACAAAATGTTAGTTATTCATCCAAATTTATTTTATCACCTTCAAAGTATGCTCTTTAAGAAACGATACACTTACGCCAACGAATAATCAATCATCAGAACATTTTTTAAACGCTTTTTCCGGAATTGAGTTTAGTTCTCGCCGCGAATTCTCCTTTATGTCTTCTACCGAATGAAAACGGGTGCCACGAAGTGGTAATTTGGGTTTAGATAAAGAAAGAAGTCGGCTGGAGCCATATCTGGTGAATAAGGTGGTTGCTTGATGGTATTTGTTGAGTTTTCGGTCAAAAATTTGTTCACAATGTTGGCCTTGTGCGAAGGCGCATTATCATGGTACAAAATCCAAGAATTTTCTTTCCACAAATCTGGCCTTTTTTGTCGAATTTGCTCTTAACGCTCAAATAATATTCTTTATTTACCGTTTGACCTTTCGGTAAGAATTCCGAGAGCACAACACCGCGACAGTCAAAGAAAACGGTCAATATGACATTGACTTTTGATCGCCTTTGGCGTGGTTTTTTCGGTTTCGGTTCAGTTGGAAGGCGCCACGAAGTTTGTTGACTAGTTTGCATTTCAAACTCGTAAACCCACGTCTTGTCACCAGTAGCAATGCGTTTCATAAATGTTGGGCCGGAATTGGCTCGTTCTAGCACTCTTATGCGTCTTTTGGTCTTTGTCTATTAGTTTTTGGAGAAAATTCAAGCCTTTTGGGACTAGCCGAGCGGCAACATGTTTCATACCCAAGTGATTATTTAAAATGATACGGTTGGACTCGTGAGACACAGAAAGTTCGGCGGCTATCTTTCTCAAACTTGAATGAGGATTTTCAGTCACTATTTCCTTCACTTTTGCGATGTTAACTTCAGTTGAATTGAAGACGTTGATGGCCTACCAGAGCGAGGCAAATCTTCCATCACATCTCGACCGCTTTTGAACACTTTGTACCACTGATAAGCACGTGTTTTGTCGATTAACCGTAAGCCTTCCATTTTCAGTGACTCCGAACACAAAATTCTATTGGTGATTCAAAGTTTAAGACAAACTTTTTGTTCGATGTTTTTTCCATTATAAAATTCGCAATACACACTAGATATGATATAACTAAAAACAGCACTTAAAGCTATACAGCATTTATTCTAAATAACAGATGCAACTCAAACACCGCGCCAAAATGGAAAACAGAAAATTGAATTTGGATCCATAAACAAATCACACATTCCCGGTACTTTTTTGACTGAATGTAAATAAATAAATAGATATTGATTTTGAATTACATATTCACTCACAACACTTGTACTACCAAATATTCACAAATCTTTCAAAATACATGTACCTAACGTCAAATACTGTAAAATACTTAGGCATCACTGTGGATGACAGATTATAATGGGCTCCTCTATCAAAATTACGACGTCTTCAAGACACTGCTTAAGGTGGCTGGTTCTGGACTATTACTACAAAAATAACAAGCTCTCTGTCAATCTCTTATCACCAGTGATCGGAATAGGTAGATTGATTTTACGTACTCGCATTATGAATAGTCATAGAAATCATAACATTTTTCCGGGATTTATATAAAAAAATAACTGAATCGAACAATAAATGCTTTATATTTCCAAGAAAAGTACATTTAAAGTGTACGTGTAGTGTTTTCATTTTCTATTTTCATTTTCATTTCAATCAATTAAAAAAATGGAAATGTTCTGTTAATTTGCATATTGACTCAATAGGTTTTTAAGCTACTTCTATAATTTTGTATAAAATATACAAATATTTTATTTGCCATTAAATAGAGATATTTATATACATAAAAATAAGTTAAAATATTAATAAAAATATTAATAAATATAAAAATATATTATATTTTGTTGATGTATATAAACGGTCTTCATCCTTATTATCTGTCGATGTTATTATTATATATAATTCGTCACTATTACCCGTTTGGTTACTAATCCCAAGTACGCTATTTAAATTACAGTCAGCTGTAAGAAATGGCCGGGGTGTCATCAACATTTTGTATGTAAATACGGTTTTTAATGATGTATGTTTATAACAGGCCGAGTTCCTACAAGGCATCGAAGATAGCCTCAAATCAGTGAAACTGGAAAATGAGATTAAAACAGTAAGTTTTTCTTTTTTAAATATTTGCACTGTAGTCCTATTAGATGTATTATTACAAACATACATTTAAACAATAATGTCATTATTTTGTCTTTTTTTATTTGTGTAAAATTATTGCTAAGACAAAGCGCAAGCGACCGGTTTTCTTCCCGATTCGACGACAAACAGCGGCAGACATTCGTCTGTTGCAGTTGGTGGGCGATTTTTACCGATTTTGGTCGGAACGGCTGTAGTCAGTCATCTGCTGTCTTCTGGTGCATCCACACCGCACTTCCTTTTTGTGAACCAACGTTTCAAAGTTTTAGTGGACAACATCCGATAACAAAAAGAAATTTGTTGTTAGACAGTAATTAAAATGGCCAGCATTAACTAGACAGAAAGCTGCTTCTCTCACAGTCAGTTTTATTGGGCATGTTCCATGGAACAGCCTCAAAAGAGAAAACCACAATTAATGTAGTTTACAGAGAGGTTAACTTAACGTTAAGGGACCGTGAGGCAATGAGACAGTGTCTTCGTCTATAAGGCCGGGTTGGAGCGCTGAAGAAACTGGTTATTATACCTCTAACTTTTACAACACAACAAAGCTAAGGAGACGTAACAAATACTGGAAACTTTAAGAAAACTAATAAAATTATTAAAAATAAGCAGCTAAAGATTTATCATTAGAAAAAGAAACAACCTTTTAGGTCGACTCGTAGTCAGTATATTTTTGTTCTTTAATAGGGCAAAAATTGACGAGGAAATTTTGTGAAGCCTAATATTGGACATCCGATATTGAGTATACAACACAATAATTATGAGATATCCTGCATGGATTACACAAGTTTACAAACACAGTCTACTGCTTCTGGGTCTACCTAACCCAGCACATAGTTTATGAGCCCAGAGAATAACAGCTGATACACCTGATCCCAACAAAACATATAGTTACTTATCGATGTCTATCCCAATACTGAGTACCCTTTATTAGGGGTAGGGGTAGAAGTAGAAGTTAATTGTCAAATTTTACAAAAAAAATATTTAGTTAAATATCATTGCTTATCGCAATGGCCAAGGATCAATAAAAAGCGTTAAATACATCTTAATAACTGGTGTGTAACTGTAACTCTTAATATAATGGAATAAGAGTCAAAACTAGTCAAAAGTGTTATACATGTGACTGGACTAGCATATCTCACTGTAATAAAAAACAATCGCGCGCCGCAGATGTACACACGGTCGCACGTAAGGTGGCCCGTTAATTATACCTACAGCGCGAGACGGGTTAATGTAGTTTTAAATCCTTTTGAATACAATAACTACATTAAATAGACGAACGAAAAAGCACACTCTAAACTAAAATATGACAGCCTTGTCGGTGAAACTATCGAAAGTAAACATGAACGAAGTAGCTTTACATAATTAAATAAAATAGATGGCAATGGTTCAGGTTTTATAAATCGATGTAACTGTCCAGTATTGCGCACGTATCCCATATTTGGTTCGCCTCCCTTCTAATATTGTTATTATGGGGACAGACTTAGAAAAGATGGTTATAACTAGCCAGGCGGACTAAAAACTGACCTTATCAGCCAACCAAACCGGTAGACTAACCACTAGACCACAGTCATGGTTATTTAACTGTTATTCACACGTTATTAAACTAATTTTTTCTTACTTCGTTAAATTTCTAATTTCTACTTAGTTAAATCGCGGTAAGAATGTTACGTTCTATAAGAAAGCTGAGATTTGGACGATGGCCTTGTTCCAGCATACGTTAAGCTCGCGCAGAAAATTAAAAATCATGGGTTTACTAATACAGATAAATTTAAATCTAAGTGTAGCCTACGCCAGCAAAGCTGTGGGCAATAACAAGTGTTGTATATGACGTTATACTAATCTAGACTTTGAACTTCTAGAATGAACACGCCGAAAGGGCCGCTAAAGGTTCAGATCAAGCCGGACCCGCTAAAACTGACAAATCATCACAAAAACCGGACGAAGTAAGCCATTTATACTATTAAGGCGGCCATACACGGCAGCATTGTGGACTACAATCTTCCATTTACAATCATACATGGAACCGCTCAAACAGTTGCGTAGTTACTATGCAGTCGCAGCTTGAAGCAGTCGACTAACTGCCCCAAGCTGCCCGTGTATGGCCGCTCTTAAATTGTACTTTTAAAGCCATTATTAAAGATATTTACTAGACTGATATATAGCCAATTTACTAATACTTTTTATTTTATTAATTATAGATACTACACCTTTTACCTTGATGTATATTTCAGCAAAAATATGAAACTGTTGTGAGCAAGGCGTCCAAAAGCCGTAAAGCAAAAAAAGTAAGTTTTTTTATCGCATCCTTAGTGGCATATTAATTTATTATATTTAATATAAAAAAGATAATACTCGCATTTGTAAACATTTCAGACTCATAACAATACTGAAGAGGTTTGCCTTTCAAACATGAAGCCGAAAGAGGAGGTAAGTTATTTAAACATTTTATGAGACTGAAAATACATAAAGTTTTCGTTATCAACTTAATAACTTTTATGTGGATGTTATGATTATCATCGTCTGCCTATAAACGGCCCACCCCTTTTTTAACTAGTGGTAACATTACAGCTGTTAATCCAGCCTCAGAAGGAGATGGAAACTACAGGATTCTTCGGACCCTTCCTTCCCCCTTCATTTGGGCTCAAACTTGGCCACAAGAAAATTAGCATGTGAGGAGATGCTCTGTACCCATCCCCGCTAGTCCCTTTAAGCTAGGCTTGGCTTATCGTGTCTTCTGAAGCAGGATTGAGCTAAAGATAGTTTAAAATAGGTATCCCATTGGGTCTCAGTGTTGCAAAACTATTTAAACTTGCAAGTCCAAAAGCTCAAGTTACTGAGCAATCAAGCTCCTCTGACTGGTATTTGTACGTCCAAAGAGGGATCGCTTTATAATGGTACTTAAAAAAATACATTTTCTAACCACACTCCTTTCATTGCAGAAACCAAAAAAATTAGGATATGGCAAGAGACCTGAGCCCCAGAAGTCAAAACCTGTAGCTACCAAAGCCAACTCGAAAGCTATTAAGGAAAAAAGGGTAGGCAGAGTAAGTAAAAAATCGTTATTTCTATTGATGCAACTGCACCGAAGAATTACTGTTGAAAAATACAATAATAACTTGAATAACCTTGTACAGTAATGTTTCCAATAGTAGTAGACAAGGTCCAGTCACATAAAGTTATTAGAGAGTGATTCAATGATATCTTATTATCACGGCGCAAACCATTGCTTCACAACAAAGTATAGCTGTGGTGTGGATATAAGGATGTTAACAACTGAATACTTTATTCGAAACTGATAATCACAATAAAAATAAAACTATTCAGATCGAAAGAAAATTCTACCTAAAGTTCACATCATGAAGAGCTAATATGCAAAAATCAGCGTTATTTTACGAAAAGTAAATGAAACACGAGTAGAATAGAATAATGATGAATATTGTCCCATTTCAACGAAACAATTGTTCTAAAATTTTATATTAATGGTGCAGCTTACCTAACTTGTTTTTTATGAATTTTGGTCAACTTGCTTGATTCTTTATCTGATTAATCTTTATCTTTATTTGATTTTATTTTATTAAGCTAAAGATTTGATTTGAGAAGCTTGAGATTTGCCATCTCCGACAACGAGGCGCTTGACATCTACCTCACCTGATTGTAAGTGAGGGGATGGGAAGCAAATCACAATGAACCCTTCTATTTGAGTGACTGACTGACAATCATATCCCTAACTGACGAAACACAGAAATGTTGTTAATGTTGTTGAAATGGCGACTGAATTTGATGAGATGGCGGCAGTTAGCCGGAGCAAACTTAGAACTAGCCACTACAACACCAACCAATTCTAGTATAATACCTATGTACCCCGTTAGGAATAGAACTTCGGTCCAATATCGGTCTTGGTCCAGTAAAAGAATGAGGTGGTAAAAATAAACTATTGAAAAACACTTAAAATGCTATTTGTGACTTTATTAAACACTTATAACTTTAAAACCGAAACGGACAAGATATACCTATTACGGACATCACTGACTAATTAACTCTCTTTAGAACAAATGTTATATTCTTCAGATCCCTTATCCCTACCAGCCATCTAAGGGCAACCCAGTAGATCAAGTAAGTGCAACTCATAAACACGATACGAATAACACATATTTTTATTAAATTATCTCTTTCATTATTATACATTATTTTTCGAACTTTATCATCATCATCATCATCACAATCAGCTTACAAAAAATATTATTATTATTCGGATTAAATTTTTAACAATTATCTTCTTAGTTTATGTTTATGTATGCATGAGTTTCGTATTCTTGCGCCTATTTTTTATTCCATTATTATTGAGGTTACTTAATAGCAATAGGGGCCACTTATTTTGTATTCTGTCTTTGTGTCAATTTATTTGAACTTTTTTGTTTGTAATTTATGTGTACGGTATATGAAATATGTAAAATAAGTATTTATTATTATTGCACATTTGATAATTCGAAGAATCTAATACTTACTTTTTTTTTCAGAAATTAATTATCGTTAAAAAAGAATCTAAAGTAATTGTAAGTGAAATTTTGGTAATACTATTATATTAATATTGCTTGTTATATACTTATACTATATTCATGGGAGATTGTTTTAATTTTAGAAAATTCTTGTGAACGAGGAGCGACGTCTTTTGAAACATCAAGTAAGATGAAACATATTGTTTGTTACACATAAAATAAAATTTCATATTTATTTGTCAGTCGAGTTAACTTTTCGGGAACAAATGTTTTTTAAGTAAAACTTTTAAAATGTTTTCTGTTAATAAAAATTGTACAAATCCATATTTAAAAAAATATTTATAACAAAACTTATTTAAGTACTTTTATGTCTTTAGTATAGTCGTTATGCATGGACTAATATTTTGGTATTATACATACATAATACATACATTATTAGTTCATGCTTTGGTTTAATGCTCTAAGGTTCATGCCATCATCGCCCTAAGATGAAATGTTCAATAATCGTTTTTTCATATTTATATTTGTGCAGACCCCAACTCAATATGCAGCTCAACCCACTGTAAGTTTTCTCAAAAATATCTCCTTTTTTAACATTATAATTTAAATATAAATAATACTGTTTACATAAAATTTATAATTACAGGTACCTATGGATTATAGTAAACTTATTCCTAGTTTTAAAGGAAATAATTAAATTAATAAAAAGGTACCAACTTGAACATTATATTTACAATTGTTATTTTGTAATCATAATGTAACATTATATCGATGCCATATTTCCCTAGATGAAGCAAATAGTCTTTTTCAAAAACTATCGATTTATGTTTATCTTAGAAAGTAGTAAATTACCTACTCAATACAGATTTTGTTATCTATTCACAGCATTTAATCAAATCTTATATGCTTTTTCAGGTCAATCATGATGTTACATGAACATGAAACTTATAAAGTGAGTTACTATATTAATTTATAAAATTATCAAAATAAAAATATCAAGTCCAATAAAATAGATAAACCATTTAATATTGTGTATTTTTTCGTTTATTATAGGGTCTGAGGTATTAAAAACTACGATGGTAAGTCTATCTTCCATTTTCAATTTATTTCAATTACACACACACACACAACACACACACACACACACACACACATACACACACATACACACCCCCCCCCCTCCCCACACACACACACACAAAGCATGAGTTATTATTATTATTCTCTTTATTAAATATAATATAATAATAAATCTAAGGCAAACGTTATATTTAAGGGGGTGCAGCGCGGAATTTGAAAATTTACGTGTTTTTAAGTCACTGGTGCTAGGCGCTGAATAGGTCTTATACATACATTAAAGGGACTAGTGTAGGTTAGCTTGATCCTTTCACAAGGTCATGGTTGTCTTGGAATTTGAAACAAATACCCAGAAACTGCATAAACAATACGTAAAATAATGATATCTAAAAACTTATCTCTTCAGAAACTTTGTAAATATAGCACAAATGAAACAATGATTCGACATCAAAATGTTTGTATTGATATTCCGCAGGTCACTGTTTTCTTATTTTTCAATTAAAAAACATGAATATGAAAATATTAAGATTTTTATTATTTTTTACCCAAACGCCTATGATTTTACGAAAGTACACATTGCTCTAATTAAATCACCAGCCTACTCTGTACAGATATTAGTGTGCGTGCGTATTCGTAGTCGTGCGCCGTTGTCACACCACTGCCACGCGCCGCTCGCTCGCTATCATAAAGAAACTTGAAACTCGCAGTTTTGCGTCCGCCCTGCACCCCCTTAAATATGCCAACGCCTTGTACACTTAATAAAAAAAGTATAAAACTCATACCTAGATTTTATAAGGGCTGAGCAATATCTAAAATGTTTTTCAGTTTGAAGAGCATTTGTGTGATAAATATACGGTATAACAGTATTTTTTGAATACTATGAAAGTATTATAATATTGTCAGTCTATACTTAAATACCAAAAAGTTGTAAGCTGATATTCTATTACTACTTGACAATTTTATAGCACACCGCAGGGTTAAAAAGTCATGGGTTCAAATTGACGTTAAAAAAACTTGTTAAAATTCATGTTGAATTTTTTTTTAAACTAGCGACCCCCTTAGCCTAATTTGCTTTGCGAGGCCCTCAGCGAATTTTGCAAAAGTTTATATATCCTTCCTCTTTTTCCTCTTACAAGCAAAAATATTTTAGGCTTTAAATTTTACATACTATATTATAGTAATTATACTTAGCGGAATTAAGAAACAACAGCTTGAGCGAGTGAGATATTTGTTTTATTTTTATTTACTTTATTAAGTGCCGTAAACCTAAGTTAGAAGCGATCTTCTCACCTGACGGTAAGTATCGATAAGGCCGAAGATGGAGGTGTTCTTCACACGGAATCTTCAACTACTGAAGAGCCAGACATCTTATCTCTGCCTGTCTATATAAGTTTATTCAAGCGATGATAAGGTTAAAACCTAAATATGAAGATTAATAGAAATATTGTGCAATAAAATTATTTGAATTTTGAATAAAATAAATTACTTTAAACAAGTTTTTTATTTAAGCGCTGCAAAAAATTATTTACTTATAGCTTTTATCGCATGGAGAACGAGTATATATATAGTATATACTACTGTTTATATACAAAATCAATTTCAGTTTTTGTAAAAATAATAGAATTCGATTAGTATTTTCTTTGGCTCCGTTATTTTAAGCATAACGTTTATTGTCATAATATCATGTTCCATAATTTTAATAGAATAACTTTAAGCAGAATTTTTAAAAGCATAACTAATGTAAAGCATTATGATCACAACGAATAAAAAAGTGGGATGAAAACGGAAACAGTCTGAATAATATCTTAACGCATATTTTGTGAAAAGCATAATAAATGCATGGTATAATAATCACAAGGAATAATAGAATTACGCATAATTTTTTAAAGCATAATTGTTGTAATAAACACAACTAATAATAGGATACATTTATAATTATTCGACTGCTAACGCTCCTTGTTAATTGTGAGTATCTAATATAGTTTTTAAAACCATGTAACCAGGCATGCAGCTTGCATGGTTTCTGTTACGGCTCCGGCGCTGCGGGACTCCGGCGGTCCCACGCGAGCTGAGGAGCAGGTGGTTTGAAAGGTCGCCGCCGCGGCCGAAGCTGCGGTGGTGAGCGAAATCCATCTGCGACGATAAGCTCGCGTGGGACCTCCGCGCCTACGAGGGTATAAATTACACTCTAGTGTAGGGCAAGGTCGGGCCACGTGGAGTCGGGGTGTGCTAGTTTGAATCTGGGTAATAATTGAATTTAATCAATAAGATTTAGGACTAAATAATTATGCCATACAAAATTAGAGACTTCAGTAATTATGACACATTAAATTATACTCAAAATTTTTAAGAATATACCTAATAATATAATATGCCAAATAAAATTAGGTTTTTCTATAGTTATGGCAAATTAAATTATGCTAAAGAATTTTAGGACTACCTAATACTACGCCAAATGAAATTAGGGATTTAATTTATTATGCTTAATAATAATATGAAAGTTATGCGAAGGAAAAAGTATCTGACATTAGTGTTATGCTATTTGATGATTATGCCAATTGATGTATGACAAACGACTTTACGACAATCGACATTATGCGAAAAGTTCCGCCCCCATTTTCTTTTTACATTTATTTACTGCCAAAGAGAGCCATTTTTTTTTTGTGTTATTAAATTATTATTTTATTTGATTCCATTTTTATTTACCTAACCAACCATTCTACTTGAATTAGGACAAAAATGTCATCACTTCCAGAAATATGCGCTGCATCTAAACATCGCCGGACGTCGATGGGTCCAGAAACATGTCTCCAAAACGCTCGTATTTGATTCTGAAGAACTAAAATGCACTCCAATTTAGTTTTCATTCGTCTCAGCTCAGGATGTTTCGCTATTCCGCTAGTTATAACTACTTTATGGATGAATCAAAAATGTAAGAAGGTATTACGATTTTATATGCACAGTTATTATTTGAACCTACATTTAAAAAGTTATGTCTCTCGAAGTAGGTACATAACTTGCAAGATAAATTGCTTATGAAAAGTTTTCTTTTCGAGTTATAAACAAATGATCTTTATTTGATCGATGTATATTGTTATAAGAGGAGCTAGGTGTGTATTTTGCTTCTATTTTCTTATTGTCTATCGGTAATTACCGCATTTCGGAATGTAGCCGAAAAATAAATTTCCATATCCATTCATTATTAGATTTATTATGTCATATAATGTGTATCATCCTTACTTATACACATTGATTTATATATAAAATTTTATTATAACATAGCTTGCACTGAATATTGCAATTGAAAAATAACTCGTTAACCTGAAACTACATGTTGATATATGAAGTGGAACGTCAAATAGTTAAGAATCCGAGCATTAGCTAGTTAAGGTAACCTAAGTTTAAACGGAGTTTATCTTACCATGTGTTGCTCAGAAATGCGGTTCTCAAAGTTATCGAACCAATAGCCATACTGAGCAGATAAACTGCCGTAAAGAGGACCACAGGAACCGGGCATAAATCTACTAATGCGTTTACTTATTTCACCCGCACTAGGTACCCGAGCGGTTAGAAAGTGCATACCTCATTAAGTAACTATAGAAAACTTGTTTCACTTTAAAAACAACCAATTGATGCAACCAGCTTTGGTAATGTTAGTTAAGGGCAACGCAGATTGTGGGTACGGTCTGACCAGAAATCGAATAGTGTCTGTAACTATTATTTTACGGTTCATAAAATAGATCGTGAAAAATTTATTCGTGGGATGAGTTCTCGTGGGATGAATTCGGAAGAACCGTTTTTATCTACCAGATCTTTTAAAGGGGGGTTGTTGTAGCCTATCATTTAGCTAAAGTTTTACTGTGGGAACAACTCTGAAATCGTGAGAAACAAATCTGCTGTTTCATACATTTTGATCGATTTAGGTTAGATTTATAATGTTTGGATCAGCTGATATTTTTTAACGACTTCATAGTTGGTCCCATAGTAAAAACGGGGTGACGGGCAGAGACTACTCTTTAAAAAAATCTGGTAAAAAAAAGCTTAAATGTTGAAAAAATTTCCACGAGCAGGATTTGAACCTGCACCCATCTGACATACCGGGTCAGGTGCTCTTCCAATTGAGCTATCGTGGTTCTAACCAGCCCGCCGAAATTATTATTATATTGGTTAGAAACACGATAGCTCAATTGGAAGAGCACCTGAATCGGTATGTCAGATGGGTACAGGTTCAAATCCTGCGCGTGGAAGTTTTTTCAACATTTGTGTTTTTGTAATTTTTTCGCAACAAAATTTGCGTTAAAAATTATTTGAACATTTTAAAAATCTGGTAGTTAAATCTTTAGTTAAAAGTTAAGATGTATATGTAACTCGTTAGTAAAACTACTGGTAATCAAGTGTACTGACGTCCTTCGTAGAATTAGATTATTGCGGAAGATCACAATCGAGACCTCTACTTACATTCTTATTAGTTGAACGGATATAAAGTGATATTGCTTTGCGGTTGCAACAAGGTAATCAAGGGTGGTTAGGGTGGGCCCCTGTCAGCGGTGTGGTTCCACTTATGTTGCATTTTTCATGTTATGGTAACAGCTGTAATAGATTCACTCGATTGCATACAAAGGTTTAGAGAGAGACATTTATTCCCATAAGGACTAACAAAGTTCACTTAAAAAATATATCTAGAAGAATGAAAAAAATTGCGCCGCTTTTATACGCAACAGTAACAATGATAACATAACTATATCGTATAGATAAAAATAAAAAATCACGGTAAGAATCCCGTTAATAATTACTATAATTCTAATGCAAGTTACCATAATAGAAAAAAGTTATTTTATCTTAATTAACTATTATATAAAATCGTTTATCTACACTAATGTTGTAACATTCTACTTATGTTTCCAATACTTGACTTATAATTACTACTGTTATAGCGCAGACAACAAAACATTCAATTTAAGCAATTTCACATGATGTTATAATATCCACATCGATATCGTAAAATCTCATTATAACATCAATAAAACGCGACCAATTAACCTGGCGAGCCTTATGTCAAAATCCTCATACAAGTTGTATAAAATTTTGATATTAGGCTGGCTTTTGAAAACAGTTGGGTTATACGTGAAAACTTCGTCGAAACTACTAAACTTACATACACAAAACTCTTTGGTAAGATCTTGTGCCAATTGAATAAAAAAAGAACAGCGCGCGCTCGCTTTTTATTGGCCCTGCGCGCGCAGCTGCGCTCTCATTGGTTATTGGATGGTGGATGGATTGGTTTGGTTGGTAATTAACATTAACTTTCAAAATTGTACCATCCAAAATTTGAACAATTATTATAAATAAACTATTGTCAGCTTTTACTCTTGTTGTTTGACTAATTGCATTAGTGAAGATAAAGTAGTGTATGCAACTGCATATAACACGGGTATTAAAACACTCGTTACTATTATGAAACTCGCTGCGCTCGTTTCATAAACTCACACTCGTGTTTTAATACCCTTCATTATATGACAGTTGCATAAACTACTATTATCTACACTAATGTTGTAACATTCTACTTATGTTTCCAATACTTGACTTATAATTACTACTGTTATAGCGCAGACAACAAAACACTCAATTTAAGCAATTTCACATGATGGTATAATATCCACATCGATATCGTAAAATCTCATTATAACATCAATAAAACGCGACCAATTAACCTGGCGAGCCTTATGTCAAAATCCTCATACAAGTTGTATAAAATTTTGATATTAGGCTGGCTTTTGAAAACAGTTGGGTTATACGTGAAAACTTCGTTGAAACTACTAAACTTACATACACAAAACTCTTTGGTAAGATCTTGTGCCAATTAAATAAAAAAAGAACAGCGCGCGCTCGCTCCTGATTGGCCCTGCGCGCGCAGCTGCGCTCTCATTGGTTATTGGATGGTGGATGGATTGGTTTGGTTGGTAATTAACATTAACTTTCAAAATTGTACCATCCAAAATTTGAACAATTATTATAAATAAACTATTGTCAGCTTTTACTCTTGTTGTTTGACTAATTGCATTAGTGAAGATAAAGTAGTGTATGCAACTGCATATAACACGGGTATTAAAACACTCGTTACTATTATGAAACTCGCTGCGCTCGTTTCATAAACTCACACTCGTGTTTTAATACCCTTCATTATATGACAGTTGCATAAACTACTATTATACTGAGGCCTTGGTAAGACGCATACTAGAGCTTTGTTCGTCAATTTGTTCCCCCTTTTTAAAGAGTTTTTATTTAAGCTATTCAACAAATAAAAAATATGTCAGATTATAATTCACCTAACTTTTTTATTTACAATTAAGGGGGTGCAGCGCGGACGCAAAACTGCGAGTTTCAAGTTTCTTTATGATGGCGAGCGAGCGGCGCGTGGCAGTGGTGTGACAACGGCGCACGACTACCAATACGCACGCACACTAATATCTGTACAGAGAAGGCTGGTGATTTAATTAGAGCAATGTTTACTTTCGTAAAATCATAAGCGTTTGGGTAAAAAATAAGAAAAGTCTTAATATTTTCATATTCATGTTTTTTAATGGAAAAATAAGACAACAGTGACCTGCGGAATATCGATACAAACTTTTTGATGTCGGATCATTGTTTCATTTGGGCTATATTTACAAAGTTTCTGAAGAAATAAGTTTTTAGATATCATTATTTTACGTATTGTTTATGCAGTTTCTGGGTATTTGTTTCAAATTCCAAGACAACCATGACCTTGTGAAAGGATCAAGCTAACCTACACTAGGCCTTTTAATGTATAAGACCTATTCAGCACTTAGCACCAGTGACTTAAAAACACGTAAATTTTCAAATTCCGCGCTGCACCCCCTTAATAAACGTGATCTAGTTCATTAGATGCTTTGTAGATATTATTTTACTGTACTTAGTCATTATAGACATAAGAGAGACAGTGAAGTAGAGAGCTAAAAGTCCTATCTGTATACGAGTAGTTCTACTGAGAAGACCACCGGTCACAGACTCAGAGGTTTGGTTCCTTGTGGGAGTAAATATTGTACTCGGCTCAGCTGGTGGTTTTGTTTTAAGTCAGTACGGATGTCTACGACAATGTTATTTAAGTACGCCGCTATGGCGTTATTAGGACTACCTATCTATACACTACTTTAAGTTTATACTGGCACCCTCGACCAACCGCTCTATACAAAAGGTTTCAGACAACCTTGTGCAAGTCAATAATCGCACAAGGGACCATCTACGTCAGGTCATAACGCTAGGTCAGCCCCCCGAGATAATCAAACGTAATATCAAACGCAAACTAGAAAAGTAAAATTTTGTGACAGTTTATTTATTAATGTTGTCAGAGATATTTATATCGTTAGACACGCCCATAGAACAATTTATAAGGGATGCACCCAACACGTCAACAATCTGTATTTACTAGAAAGCTACTTACACGAATTGAAACAAACAATTTGTCTTGCTCACTTTGCATTTGTCAAGTACATAATTATGAAGGTAATATATATAATAAAATAAGGTTACTTACCTACGCATGAAATACATATATAACTCGTTCAAATTATTACATTTTATTTTTAATCAACTATGTATATAAAAAGAAAATATGTCACACTTCTCTTAGAAATCAGTATAATTGAAACACTATCGCAAAGCACATGTAGACATTGACTATATTAAATTTAAATCAGCAGTTTTTCAACATGTGTAACTTACTGTTGTCTGAAAGCAACTGACGAGACAAAGAGTTTCTTACGTCCTAAGTAAGGCCAGGGCGAATGTAGTGATTTGAATATGTAGTTGAGAACTGGCAAAGACGCGTCAGATGTCAACGACAAAATGGGTCCTCGATATCGTCAACGTAGTGGCATCCATGCAGTTCTCCCATCAGAGCGGGGTGGTTTTAAAACGGGTTGTTTAATTTACGTAAAAGTAAATAAAAAAACAACTAAATTTAAAACGTACTCTCATGAAAGCAAGTACCTTTTTCGTTGTTGTAGTGGTGTGGTATGCCTGTGGATACAAGAAAACACTATTTCTTTTGAGTAGCACGTTGTTGTTATGTATAACCATTGAAACACAGAGATTAGTTACTTGGTGGTTCAAGGTGTTAAGAGAGCCTTTAAATATGGCTGCTGCCATTACTATCATCAACAACTCATTTTAGATCAGATATCACCACGCGGGCCCAGTGTACCGTACTATCCGTATTCATTCAATTACGTTTACAAAAACGCAAATTAGTATGGCATTGCAGCAGCAACGCCTCCTGGCGACATATGAGAAGAGTTAAAATGTTGCCATACAAATTCTCGTTTTCGTTAACGTTATCGAATGGCGAATGAGACTCGCACTAGGCACCAAGGTCTCTGATCGCTCTGGTTTTGCGCTTGCGTTTAGTGGACACCAGCCCCCCAACCGCCTAACTCTCTCGCTTTCGATCGCTTTGAAGGCGAGACCCTCGCCTCGCTTTCTAATATAATATCGAAATACAATACCGAATAATATCGAAAGCTATAGCTTATAGCTTTCGATATTACTTTCATATTGCTTTCGAAATGACAAGATGACGCCTCCTTCTCGCCTCGCCTTCAAAGCGATCGAAAGCGAGAGAGTTAGGCGGTCGACCCCCAGATTGACAGCGAGGTGATGGGCGAGGCGGTGACGGTTCGTTCCTGTTCTTGCGTTGATATGAGTGCTACCACCTAAAAGCTGTTTTTTTTTACAGTTTTAGATTTGCGGCCGCCTTATAGAAGAGTTGGTTGCAAAGGAGAAAAATCTCTAAAGTTTTAACTAATTAAATATAACTAATGATAAGATCGAATTAAACTGGGATAGTTTTAGTTTTATTCAGACACAATTTCAATGCGACACAATTCTAAATGGCCACATTTTCAACAGTACACAATTGCAAAATGACACAATACAGTCATGACGACAATTCGGTTTATTAAATTAAAACATAAACATAAACTGAGTATTAATCTATTTGGACAAAAACACAAACTAGTGACAAAACTTTAAAATTAAATTAGAACTAATCTATCTTTGCTTTAATTTAATATCTTTAATTTAATAAGCCGAATTGTCGTCGTGACTGTTTTGTGTCATTTTGCAATTGTGTACTGTTGAAAATGTGACCATTTAGAATTGTGTCCCATTGAAATTGTGTCTAGATAAAACTAAACCGTGCAAACAGGGTTACATTTACACTACCTAGGTATGCGGTAGTTTTTAAGAATCGTGATGACTTATAGTTGTGATAGGTACGAAAACTTTAATGTTTTAAAAAAATGTAGTCACATTATGAGAATGTACAAAACCTGAATGTATAAATACCTACTAAGGGTCCGTTTCCACTTTGATCGTGACGTTTTTTTATCATCGGACAACTGTTCCCGTTTTCTCGGCCATATGCCGTGGGCATTATACCGAGGAAAGCATAGAAGTTATTGTTGGTATCAAAAATTTTATTATTATTTTGAAATATTAAATTAACACTTCCTACTCGATTCTATTCAATGCTGCCTAACTGTGGTCGGCCTAATTTTTACTTTTTCTTTGATTTTTCCATATGTTGACACTCTGCCGTCATATTTCAATGAATACAGTGAATCGTGCCGTGCACTATATCAAACAACTCCATTTGTATGTACAAGCCACGTCACTTCACACTCATACAGAATGTCTATCCGTCGTCACATCTCATAGTGAGAAGCTGCCGTCTACTAGTTAAGTATCAATTATTGTGTTAGTAATTATGAGACTGCAGAACTGTCGAATTTTCAATTAATCTTTCCGTTCTTCTTAATATTGTGATAACGAAATTCAATTATTAAAAATTAATTAAATCCCTAAACTGTACTATAAGTGACTTCTTCAGCTATTTTCCTACCCATTTACAGTTTGAAAATTTTAACAAAAATTTACTTGATATGATAATAATATTAAATAACGACACAAAATTGCAATGAATTGTTTGTCAACGGCTACCTCTAAACGGGGGTGCCAATGACGGTACCGTTAATTATATGATTTAAAGTTAATAATTGTAAATTAAGTTAATGTTTGTTTCTAAATAATTTTAATAGTTTAATATTTTAGTGTAAACGTCTCGGCGATCGAATAAGGCGCTCGGCCCGATATCAAAAGGTCTTGGGTTCAATTCCAACGTTATTAGCTATTCCTCAAAAATTGTAGAAATTTATTGATTTCAATGATGAAGGTCTTTGCTCCGGATTGCAAGAGTCATTTGATATTGTCAATGTTTAAGAAAAATACAGAGATCTCATCATCAGCTCATTTTATGTCCCCACTGCTGGGGCACGAGCCTTCCCTATGGATGGATAGGGAGAAAGGGCCATAAATTACCACGCGGGCCCAGTGCGGATCAATGGTCGTTAACGACTGCTAATGCAGCCGGGACCAACGGCTTAACGTGCCTTCCGAAGCACGGAGGAGCTCAAGATGATACATTTTTGGTCACCCATCCGATGACCGGCCTTTACGAAAGTTGCTTAACCTCAGCACTAGAGATGAAAATGACCAAAGTGACTGAATTTTACTGACTGTCAATTACGGTCAAATTGGTCAAAAACGGTCATTTACTGTCAAAAAAGGTCATATATGGTCAATATGATCTTTAGTGTTTTTTAATATTTATTTTGAATAAAAATGTAAAAAAAAGCGTCTCCTTTGTCGGTTGACAAAATGTCAAAGACGCAGCGCCCGCACCGCGCCGCGTCACGCGCAGTAGATACTTGTCACGACTTGCACCACCGCAATATGAGTAAACAAAGAGTAATTTGAATTTTCTTTACTCAATAAATACTTACAAAACGTGACATAAACATCATAGAAACGTACACTTCTATGAACACAGAATAACAATTTTGTTTTTTTAAATAAACTGAAATCGTGTCGCGATGTTGGCGGGATTGGCAGTAATGTAAATAGTTGTGACTAGTTATATTTAGTCTTATAGTTAGAATTATTAATATGTTTAAGTCAATTTGATTGAATTTGACAATAAATGACCGGTCAAATACGGTTTTTGACAATCGTGACCGGTCAGATTCAGTCATTTTACATCTCTACTCAGCACTCGCAAACCGGGCGCGTTAACCACTGCGCCATCGAGCTCCTCGCCATCGAGCTCCTCTGTGACAGAGATCAAAATAGTTAGGAATTTAAAAAATTAAGTAAGTAAGTTAACTTAGTAAAAAGCCAACTATGGATAGTTTCAAAACGCACAAATGTCGTTGTAAGTATAAATGGTTTTTAAATGATTACTACTAACTATTTAGAACTCTGCATGAAAATTAAACTATTAAAATTATTTATTTCGACGGTCCCTACGTACAAAAAGACTTGTCAAAAACCATGGCTTACACGACAAAAGAATAACGATTCAACCTAGAAATAACACAATGAAATGATGTAGGTAATGTTTTGTTACTGCTATGTTATACCAAATTTAGAAAGCTTATGGTGAGGGTCCATATTTTTCAGATTGTCCCAGAAAAACTTATTTATCATTTC
The DNA here is from genome assembly GCA_963082485.1 of Eudonia mercurella. Lineage (NCBI taxonomy): Eukaryota > Metazoa > Arthropoda > Insecta > Lepidoptera > Crambidae > Eudonia > Eudonia mercurella. The sequence continues at coordinate 17,214,662 of OY720022.1, read as the reverse complement.
CATTTATTCAATTAAAAAAACGATTATTGACATGTCCTTATTTTGTACGTAGGGCACCTATAGAATAGACTTTAATCTTTAAGTAACTTTTAATATATAAAATCGAATAGTTTTATATTCAATTACTGACATAATGTAAACGAATCAAACGGCCTCTCAGAAATGCATTCGTCTCAACAACAAGGAATACGTTTTGCATATTTTTAAGTTACAACTAGCAAGTTTTATACTTTTGTAAACCGATTTGTCTAGACTCAAGTCAGATTTGAATACAATATCGACGTTATTGACAAGATATAGCTATAGAGCTATAGCGACTTTGTGAAAGGGGTTGTGGCGGGAAGAGACGGGCCTCAACTCTGTTAACTCAATAACGTCACAGTAGTGTGTCAGAAGCCTGATTTTGACATTAGGATTATAATAATAATAATAATAAAAGAAAATAAAAATAAAAAAAATATAAAAATAAAATAAGCTTATAGCTACAATACTTGCACATTCAAGTACATATACATGCATTAACTGCGTTATTTTGCGTATATAAGTAAGGCGACGAGATGAAACATTATGTTAAACAGCAATAGAAAAATCAGTAAATAAATTGAAAACAATATAGAGTACGATAAAAACTAAAATTAAGAAACATATCATGTTTTACCAAATAAGTGTGTCATTTATTTATTTCTGTCAAAATCAGACCATCGATTGTGGCGTTTTAAAAAAAATTGAGAGTAAGGGAAACAATAGCTCATTAATCCATTGCGTCCAGGAAAAACATTGAGTAGCTCATTAATCCATTGCGTCCAGGAAAAATATTGAAGCGGTTCTTGAAAGTGCTCACTGTCGATGCAAATAGTGAGTGATCCACTGGGTTTAAATTGCTTTATTATAACATATATTTTTGTTGGCCTTTTATGTAGCATACTTATTATATATACTATGCATAAGTGTAGCGCATTGAACAGTTGTCAGCGTCTATAGTTATACACATAAGTATAGTTTCTATGCAGTAACAGTTGCGTAGTCATAATACTTTGCAACTGTTATAAACATCTATGTATTAAATCTGCTTTTCATGTTGTTGCGGTGTTGTGATGTAATGTAATGTGTAATTAAAAAGATGTAAAAAATCCAAAGTTTTTTTAAAATTACTCACCCTCAATTCATATGCAAATTCCATTCATGTTCAGTTGGTTCATATAGGTACGCATTAATAATAATAACATTCAATACGTAATTACCTTTCTACACATGTAAAACGAAACCTGTTATATTTGTAAAAGACAAAATAGTGCATGCACTGCACTTGCAATCAAAATGCTAACGATCGGGTCCGACCCGAACCCCTCGGAGAATCGAGTACGGAACGAAGACACGCACTAGTGCGTGACGCCATTCCCTCTAAAAAACCCCTGACGGTGTTTCGATTATAAAGATATATCATAAAAAATGAAAATGAAAACAACAAACTCTCCGAAAAAAAAATGAAAACGATCAACGCAACTCGCTTCCAACAGAAAAAACAAAACCAAGGCAATCGCTATCATGACAGTGATTTATTAGAAAAACGTTTGGCCTCCATTACGAAACCGAATTGCGCATTCAATCCTCATTTGAAAACAAAATTCATGCGCATATTTTGTAATTCATAGCTTACCTCTGCATGGTCCTAGGCGAGACAAGTTCATGAAAATGCCATCGCCGTCGTTAATACTTTGGCTGGACTGAGGTTTTGTCAGTTGCGCGCTGCACGCCTTTTTCAAAACACTCTGCAACAATGTTTTTGAATTACATCCGATTGGAACTCCTTGGAGAAACTAGAGGACGGGGATACGCTCGCTTAATGAACTCTTCTCTAGAAACCATCTGACGATGTTTCGATAATACGACTTGAGGAACTCTTTCAAGTTTCTCGCTGCCCACAAAAACGTCCGGTGACGCTGTTTACAATCGAGAAAACTACTTAAAAACCGTATATAAGTGTGTGACAAATACAGGAGTAAGAAAATATACACACTAGCGTTTTGTATTATCCACAATTAATACATAGTACTTACGTTTTTGATGAGTCTTTGTATTATTTTTAAAAAACGTTCAAAGCATTTTTATGTGTAGGTTATTTGCCCTCAAATCACACTATTGTAAGTCACTTGTAAGTTGGTTTGTTCTTATAAAAGCATCAACAAGAGTTTTGTAAGATTGAAAATTTACTTCTCAAGACCGATATATGGCTATTGTAAGGATGAATAGGCTTATAAAGTGCGCCCAAATCCACACTTACATCAGCTTTTAAGTATGATATAAGACTGTAAAACTATACGTACAAACTTAAACTAAAACGTACAAAATAATATTTTAATTACATCAAAACAAGGACATTAAAGGACAATCAACGAAATTATTGATACTATCATTATTGATAATATCACCGGTTTTGCAATAACCAGGATCAATTTGTTGTATTCGGTCCTGTTTCAAAACTATCTTAATCTAAAGCCAATTGAACTAAGTCTGTAATAAATTGCTACAGGCACATCAAAATTTCACGGGAGCATTAGAAAATACAAAAGATACTGTGATAATAACGTTAAATTTAAATTGAGCAGGAAACTTAGTTTAACCCGTCTTTTTCAACTTAACAGCTATGCTTTTGTCAGTATAGCCTATTTAATTCTTCTTCATTCCAAGATAATTCCTTGACTTCAAGACACAACAGTCTTGTTTATATAAAAATATGTATCGTAGTGGAACCCAGTTTTCTTCACGTAATTACATATATTAGTCGAAGGTTCGACACCAGTTTAATATAGAATTTAATGCAAATTTTACATTAGAAATACATGAAATTTTACTTATTTTTTTAAGTCCTCGCGCGCCATATGAACGCACGGTCGTACACAAGGTGGCCCGCTAATTATACCTACAGCGCGGGACGGGTCAGAAGAAATTTTCGATCAATGGTTCCTGTTGAACACTGGAACCACTACCCTAATTGAGAATGTTAACAATTAAAAATAGTTACCCTGTAGTGTTTAGTTGTGTCCGGTATAGATGGGCGACTGTGACGCCACCTGGCGGCCTGTCGTTGCAAGTCACACAGCCTGTGATGTGACCAAGAGGTGTTCATGCCACGAAGCTCCTCCACAGCTTCATCAATCTAAACCAAAAAGCCATCTTATTTTTATTTTAATCAGTACAGATTTTTCGAAGATAGATGGAAACGATACAAAGATACTTCACAAAAAAGCTCTGTCCTGGAGGGCGTATTTTAACCCGGTGGTGCGGTGCTGGTGATTAGTTATCTCGCTACATGACATCAATTTATAAATGCTCCTTATTCTCATAATCAAGGACACTGGTAAATTATTTTTGACTCTAAAAATTCTTGAACGATATTTATAATCAAACCATTTGACCGACAAACAAATGAATTCCTATGTGTCTAGGCCCGGCGGCGGCGAAGGGTAAGGCACACTAGCGCCACTAATTGATTTAATTTGATAACTGCTAAACTGGGTTTTTTTTCAAACATTTCGGACCTTCCGACACTAGGCAAACATCCATTATTTTATAATTGTGCACTATTTTTAGGTTTGATTTGTATTCATACGCTAACACCAAAAGTGGCCATTGTTTGTGAATAATTGCGATAGCCCGTTTCGTGAATAAACCACACAACAAAAAGTAGTGCACAATTATTAAATAAATACTATGGATGCTTTCCTGTTATCGGACGGTACGCAAAGTTTAAAAAAAGATCCGGTCGGTCAGTAATTGTCAAATTAACAATTGGTAGCGCTAGTCTCAGACCAAATAAAAAGTTAAGACAGAACTCTGCGAACAGCGAAGTGAAGCCGGGTCAAACTACGCCTCGCCGTGTACATACACAATTACACGCACACACGTACAACGAAACTACGCCTTAACTTGTCAGTGTAGGTCCGCGGCTCGTGGGAGCAAGTCGTTTTGAAAAATCATAAATTTATCTGTGAAAATGCCGAATTGTGTTGTGAAAGAGTTTAAGAATCAATCTTCAAAAGATAAAAAGCGAGATGGAATCATATTTCACACGTAAGTAACTTGGAAACCAATATTTTTCAATAAATCAAAATAAAATTCAGACGTCATTGCTTGAAACACAAGTGTTGCCATTATGAAGTGTTTTTGTTTACCCTATTATTGGGTATTGTGACGTCTATGACACGCAACGTAACGTTACTTGTTTCTTGTAATGCTTATCAGTAATTTTTTACCGACTTTAAAAAACGAGGAGGTAAGTGTGTATATTCGACTGTATTTTTTTAATGTTTATGAATACGCGACGCGATATCTTCGCTGTTAGTGAACTGATTAACTATATGTTTTTTTTTTTCGTTAAATAAAGGCCGGCAGCGCGTCGGCGATTCCTCTGGTTTTGCGGGTGTCCATGGGCGGCAGTGATTACTCTCCATCAGGTGACCCGCCTGCTCGTTTGCCTCCTTCTTTTTATAAAATAAATTAATTAATAAATATCTTAAGGGTACCCATCCTTCTCCCTCATCCCTTAATTAAGTTATCAAAATTGGTTCGGTATAATAGCAAATTGAAAAAATGGACCTGACATGTAGTCAAAGATGCAAAGCGATTAAAGAAAGTAAAAGGAAGCATACAAGAAATTAATTAAACATAAAGGTTTTTAATTAAATAATTTGAATAAATAATACATACATACATACATACATACCATCACGCCTTTTTCCCAACGGGGTACGCAGAGACCACATCCTTCCACTTGCTACGGTCCTGACACACCTCTTGCGCCTCCTCCACTCTCATTACTCCTTTCATACATGCTCGTCGGTTATGGGTACTCCTGACCTGACCTTTTCTTAGTACGTCTTGGACTTGTCCTAAGTACGTCCGTCTAGGCCTACCCTTTCCAACAGCTCCATCCACCCTCGCCTTGTAAATTTGTTTCGTTAATCGCCTTTCATCCATTCTTTCCATATGCCCAAACCATCTTAGCATTCCCATCTCAATTTTAGTGACAACATCCTCTTTCACACCACAACGCTCTCTAATTTTGCTATTCCTCATTCTATCACTCAATGTCACTCCTGCCATACTTCGTTATGCTCTCATTTCCACTGCATTTATCCTACTTTCATCATAAATAATGACAAGTTTTATTCCTGAAAAACTTTTTCCATTTCTTTTCTCCTACCGCCACCACTTTTTACCAACAGCTTACGTCGGAATGGATCACTTTTATTTATATCATATGATAACGTTATTTTTGTACTTTGGTGTAATTGAATTATCATGGCAACACTCGTTTAAACACACACATTTAAAAAACCGGCTTCACTTTGCTGTTCACAGAGTTCCGTCTTAACTTTTTATTTGGTCTGAGGCGCTAGTGTGCCTTACACTTTTCGCCTTAAGCAAAAAATATTAACATGTTACATACAGCCGAAATTAATAACCTATCTCTGGTAAGAGATAGACCTATCTTAGTTTAGTTTTTTTTTTTTTTTTTTTCTCCTTTCTCCAACATGATCGGAGCTATTATACTAGCTATATACACTTTCATTCCAGTTCTCTCTGTCTTTCCTCTCGCACTGTTACACCGCATACTACACATTCATACATCATCTTTCATTCCCAAGCAGTGGGTGCTCTGCCTTTTTTATATCCCTGTTCTATCTAGTTTAATCTTAGTTTAGTTACCTAGCAACCGCTGTTATTTTCCGATAAATAACAGAAATAACTAAGCAACAAATCTCTAGTAGGCCTATCTCTTGCTGAGGATAGGTTATTAATTTGTGTTACTTACATACAGGTTATATTAAAAATCGCCCCCCTGATGTCGGTCAGTTGGATTATTATATACATAATCACTCCTAGACTAGACTTATTAAACAATCACTCCAAGATGTGAAGTACTGCTTATTCCTACAACGTGAGGTCCTTTAGATGAGCTATGAACTAGCGACTTGCCGGTCGGCAGTGACGACGGCTACACACAATTCTACTCTTCTAGCAGCCTTCTCATTTGGACTCCTCTTCTGGTCAATACTAGATGAAGTCATTAGCTTACTCTTATATATAAACGTAGGTGTAAACCGCATGCTACATAATACACTCTTCATATGATTGCAATATAATGGCGATGGCGCCGTTATTGAAACTTTTCAGATCTGCCTTCTACCGAGTCAGTAAATTGTAGATGCGAGCGCGATTATAGGTAAGTAGGTGCTGAGGTCAATAAAAACTTAAGTAATTACTTAAAATGTAAACCAAGCAGTTTAAAACCTCCATTGCCTTTTTATATTATTACTTTTTACCTGATTCTATCTAAGTATAATCTAAACGAGACATAAACAAGGTAATATAAAATTTCTTTGTTTATGTGACATAGTAGTAGGACATATGTTACCTACATATATACGAGTATAATGTGATTGATGTTACTAAAACTTTTTATGCCGAACATTTAGTTTCGCGCAAAACATGTTAACCTTTTTCTTTTCTACTTTTTTCTTTTTACCCGAAAACACAATTCCCCTCTATTTTAAGATTACATATTTATGATTTTCCTATTTCTTGAATCCCAGCTGTAAGTATATAAATTTCGGGCAAGACGTTTTTCCTTGGTAACAACGATATTCAATATTTACACCTTCTTCGCCTGTATTTTTCCGTAGACTTATTATTTATGATTTTTTGTAACTTTCCTCATTCCTTATAAGTACCTACTTATTATTTACGTATTTCCTTGGTGACAACGATATTCAATAATATAAGGTCACATTTTATCAACTGCAAATATTTTGAGGATAAATTCAACATCATATATAAACTATTTTTATGAAAAAACCTTAAATTTTTATACGCTAGTTTTCAAGAAAAACGCCAAAAGACATTTCGATTAAAAAGAAAAATAAAGCACTTTCAGTAGTTTCAATTCAAAGGAGCCGAAACAGAGAGGCCCCAATGCCTTCACCGCTTAAACGTGCCCCTAGTTTCATTAAAAAAAAACCGAGAAAGAGGCCGCTTTTAAAAATATTACAATTTTTGTGTCAGGAAAAGTTTAAAAAAAGCCAGCCTGAATTTTTTTTTAAATGCTAGGGCTTTATTTCTCTTATATTCCTCATTCTATGTTTATAGGTACTTACTCACCAAACCTAAGTAAATGTAATATAATAAAAAATGGATATCACTATGTTAGAAGCATTCCTAAAACGTTAAAACCAGTAGGTACGCATAAAACATGTAGGTATGCATAGAGGCCGCGGGCAAGCTAGCTTATGCAGAGGCGGATTATCCTTAAGAGGGGGTATAAAGGTAAATCACCAATCGTAGATTTGATTTTAACACTAGAAGATAAACCACGATTTACCCGAAAAAAATATCATAGATACTACAGCATACTTGAAAGGGACTGGCTTAAGCGAAAACATAATATATTAAAATTTTATCGATAAAATAAAATCACAAACTTACGTCTACTTTTCAACTAGAATCAATTTATTTTCAATTTGACGCATATTACTGAGCCAATATTTTAACACATAATATCAAATTATATTACCGAGCGACTGTATTAGCGATTTGAAAAAAAAATGTATATTTTACGAGTAAATAAACTAAAACTAATTCGGCGCTTACGACATTCTTATTCCGTGCAGAACGCTCCAGTCTGTCGCACCTGACCCGAGGTAACAGGCATGTTTTGTTTCATCGATTAGTCGCGATCACTCTGTTGAGACGAGAGGACTGTGTTTCTGTGCTCAGGGCGCCGAGAAAATATTTCGTTAAAATAAGATATTATTATCATAATATTGTTATTATTTCTTTTCATTGGTGATGAGTAGTCTCACCTTGAAATATCGACCCTTACGCATTAACTTTAGAGCTCACTATACAATGTATTAGAAGCGCTGAAGCAATGACGGCGACGCGGGTACCGGGTATAGTATATGCAAAACAGAACGATGCTTTTGACCACTCGTATTGGTGGCAGTATGTATAGTAATTTTTTTTCACAGTACATACATAATTAAGTTGAATTAGCTATTCTGGAAGTATTGTATCATACTTCGTATATTACCGTACAAACTTGTGATTTACAATTATTTTGTATTTCAGAACTGCTGCAGCTCGTAAATGTCGTAATATCTCACAAGCCGATGAATGCTATCCGGTCAAACTCGTACGCAAAAATCTCTCATCAACTCTGTTAGTTCGTTACAGTTGTTTAATTTAAAGCTATTCGTATATTTATTTTTATAAAAACCATAGAATGTAAACATAATATTGATTTTTTTATATGTTAACACATGAAAAGTCTGTCGTTGCTGACTGTACAATCCAGCTCGAAGATCTCGTAGATCTCGAAGAGCTCGCAGATGAAATGCCTCGCGATACCTGAAAAATGAATGTAAAAGCTTATTTCTATAAAAATGAACTTGAATTTGGTCCAGAATTATCTTTTCAAATATTTTACTAAATGTGGGTAGCACAGAAATCGGTCTAAAGTTAGTGGGGTCAGATGTGCTACCTGATTTGTATAATGGAATTACTTTACTGTGCTTCATTAGGTCAGGAAAAACACCACAGTCAATACATTCGTTAAATATGCAAGCTAAAACTGAAGCTATTGTCTCAATAACGGATTTAGTGACGTCAACGGAATTACCCCACAAATCAGCAGTCTTTTTTTTTATTAAGAGTGTTAAAAGTTTTAATTATATCTCTAAAATCAATTTTTTGAAAACTAAAATGGTTTTCACTAGGTTTGACATTTTCCTTTAGAACCGCTTCAGCTACAGTGGGGGACGAGTATAAAGTCTTTGTAGTTGAAACTGGAATATCAGTAAAAAACTTCTCAAATGCCGCAGCAACATCAGCATCAGAAGTTAAGATTTGATTTTCGAAGCTCAATTTGTACTCATTGTTACGACTTTTGACATTTCCAGTTTCACTATTTATAATATTCCATGTCATTTTTATTTTGTTATCAGTTATCACTTAGCTTAATCTTTGAACTCAGGAATTTTGCCTTTGCTAATCGACATACTGTTTTAAATAACTTAGAATATTTTTTGACATACAATTTGAAATCTTCACTGGTGTTATAGTTGCGTTCATCATATAGCTCATAAAGTCGCTTTCTACTTTTGTGGATACCAATTGTAACCCATTCACTAAAAGTAACAGTACCACTAACCGAGACCATCTTTAGAATAAAAGTTTTATTAAATTCTAAACAATATTTATAAAAGAAATCATTATAAAATTTATGTGGGTTATCATTATATTCTACATAACATATATTATCATAGAGATTGTTTTGAAGCGTTCCAGACGACCTGCAGTTTTTGGTACAACAGTGATAATCTGTTTCTTCACTTGCTGACACTGATGTGGAAGGCTGACCATTTGGCCACAATGATCAGAGTCTAGTTTATTAATAATGAGTTTAGACAGAGGTACTAGATCAGTGTATATATTATCGATACAAGTGGCCGAAGTGGCAGTTATTCTAGTCGGCTCCAAAAATAAATTATTCAAATTATATGATTGAAATAAATTTTTAATTTTGATAGAACCTGTAGACTTTTCTAACAAATTAATATTAAAATCACCGCAAACAACTATCTTTTTACCTACATTGCGGATTTTATATAATGCTTCATCCATTACTTTTTCAAAATAATCATACAATGCTGACGGAGGCCTGTATACACTTAATACAACAAGTCGCTCCAGCTCCACACAAGCTATTTCTATTGTTTGCTCAACCGAGAGGCTCATTATGTCTTTTCTTTCCTTTAATTTTAACTTCTTATCGACTATAATTAAGGAGCCACCATGAATTGAATTTACTCGACTGAACGAACTACCTACCAAATGATTATTAAAATTGAACATGAACTGATGATCTTTAAGCCAGTGTTCAGTAATACACAGAATATCAACTTTATTATCGTTCATGAACAATGCAATCTCTGGATCTTTGCCCATCATTCCTTGAATGTTCTGGTGAACCATACTGATTGACTGAACATTTTTAATAATTGTAGGTTGAGACTGGCTTTTCTTAGAATTAATTACACATTTATTAAAAATATTACCAAACATTTTGCAAGAGAATTCCTCTTTTGTCTTATGATTTAATTTAAAATCGTCATTAAAGAAAAGCTTTGTAAAAAAGCTTATTATAAAGTGTCTGATTACATTCAAGACAAAACAGCATGGGTTAAAAATGCTTCAATCACCCCAACAGGTATTTCTAATTTAAAATATTGTTAAGTAATTTTAAACTTGTATAACTTGATAACGGCATATAATTTTGTAAATGTCGTTACTTATATTAAAACTGTGGAGTTTCTTGCGCCCATTCTTCTCCACAACTAAAAAATAGACGTCCTGAATGGGTAGTAGGTAAAAAAAATGTTTGGACGATTCAAAAGTACTTTTCTAAAGTTTATTTGAATACAAAATATTTGACACTTTGACTTTGATTACAGAAAGTCTGTTTATCTTAAGTGTAAACAATATTTTAGTTTTTTTTACCATTAAAAAACAATAAAATTTTTCATTAAATTTCAATAGTAAGTCCTATAAAGATTGTTACATTTTAAGACAAGTTAGAATGAACAGACCTTAAATACATAATTTAATGCAAAAATGTTTTTAACTTACCTTCTTTCTGTCTGTTCTTTGCAGTACAGGTACAAGCCAGGGAACGAACTCTGAAAAAAAAATGTAAACCTATGAATCTATGTAAATAAAGCGATATTTTTGTAATAAAATTAGACTTCTTTTTTTTACATTGTCGACACTCTTTGAAGAAGAGATAACAGTAAGAGCACTTACACACGAGCAGCACTTTGGTATCAATAGAGGTAACTGTAGCGTCGGATGGTAGGCCTTTGACCTTTAACGTGTCGACAGCAACCGCTGACTGTTGCAGTTACTTCTGTCGATAGCAAAGTGCGACTGAAGAGGATAATATAATCTACATGATACAAAAAATAATCTACATAATACAAAAATGCTTAAAGATTTCATGGCACCTACGCCTTTATAAAATAAAACAATATTAAATATTTAAAGTAGCAATATATAATAAAAATATATGATATCATTACTTACCTTTGCGTATTATTTACCACCAGCAAAGAGTATTTTAGTATTTCGAAGTACAGCTAGGTGATCCGACTCGCACTTAGCCGGTTTTTATCTGATTATTTTAGGTATACTGTGCGCGATCGCACTAAACACGAGTACACACGAGGGAGCGACCTGCCAATCTGTTGCGTTGGCCGCCACGCCGTACGCACGGACGAAAGCGGGGCGTGAAAGGGGCGCGGGTGGAATCTGTTTTTTTTCTAGGTTTATACGCCCTCTTAAGGCAAACTAGGCATGTGCCTAGGGGCGCGAGGGTACAAACAAAGGGGCGCGCGGGCGCAATTGCTAAATAAAGAAAAAATATATAATATAGCATAAAATTAATTGTGCCAGTAAGGGACGCCCTACAGTGGCGTCTTTTGAGCGTCAGCGTCGGGCCGGGCGGCGGCGTCCACGCGGCGTTGGTGCAGCCGCTCAGCGCACCAACGCCGCGTTGACGCCGCACAGTGGGCGAGAAAACCTGGATCCATTTCATAAGATTTTAGAAAAAGAAATTGCTTGCATTATCAGTTTTTGGTAATCAGTTTGCTTAGTTACATCAATTTATTGAAAAAATATATAGTCTCGGTATTCCCAACTTAATTTTACAACAGGAAATTCGCGCGCAAAGGTTTTAAATGTATGACAAACACAATTTGTTTTGGCCATATCTTCTTTCGGTCTTGAATTGTAAGGCTGGAACTAATGGGGATTATGACTGAGACTGTTACAAAGCCATGTGAAAATTGACCTTGGTCCCGAACGACCCCGTTCAAAGGATATGATTTTTTTTTAAATTGCTCGTTTGGGTACTTTTGTAGTATGGGTTTATGAGGTTGAAATTCAGTAGATTTTTAATATTTGTAAAAATATTATGATAAGGCGCCTATGGTTCTAACCAGCCCGTCGAAATTATTCACTAACATCCGAGTGAGACGGTAGTTGTTGACATTGAATGGGCGCCTTTGGCTTTCAAAGTAAAAAGTGTTGAATAATTTCAATTAGGACCACGATAGCTCAATTGGAAGAGCACCTGACCCAGTATGTAAGAAGGGTGCAGGTTCAAATCCTGCTCGTGGAAATTTTTTCAACATTTGTGTTTTTTTACATAACATTAGAATAAAATAATTTCTGCAAATAATTCAATTATTTTCAATTATATCTAACTTTAACTTACCAGAGTGAGTCTTAAGGGGCGGTACATCGGTTTCGGTCAAACTATAGTACGAGTTATTTTTAATATAGGGACGCCGATGAGATGCTTGCCTACGGCGCTCTCAACGTTTAATCCACCTCCGGGCTTATGGTTGCACCACAGTTATTGCACGGTAGGTAGCTATGACGGTAGTGCCACACATACCCTTTAACGGTTTTATTTAGCTTGCCCTGTTTATTTATTTGTTTATTTGTTTGGGTCAAATCTAGTTGACATTCATCAATGTCATTCGTCAGTCATTGAAATTTGACCCCCTTCCTGTTGACAGATTGATCTGAAATTTGGTACCCCAAATGTAACACCCCACTGGGTCGTTACTTAAGGTACCGGGGGTTTTATAGAACAATAATGCTTTATAGCTGCGAATATTTATATTAGTTTCAACATGTGATAATAATAATCTATTCGTCGTCGCGGCCCGTGTAAGTTCCGTACCGTTCTTTTTCTCTTCCACCTTTTTCTTCTACTACGTTTGGATGCAGGCCACGGCGGCTGCCAGTAAGCATGCCCGAGCAAGGAGTCTCGGTTGCTATAGTACACACCTTTATTCTTTATCACAAGTGATCAACGGGTGATCTTCTAGCGTACGTTGTTCACGCGTGGGGTGAAGCGATGGACAAGCATGGCGAATCTCTGGCAGTTAGCCTTGACATCGTCAAAGCTTTCGATAGAGTGTGGCACCGTTCCCTTCTTTCCAAGTTGCCATCCTTAGGTGTGCCGCCCCGTTTGTGCGCCTGGGTTGCAGGCTTTCTATAAGAGAGAGGATTCGTGTCCTTTGTGAGGGTAGTTCCTCCGCGTTCCACAAAGTCAATGCTAGAGTGCCGCAGGGTTCTGTGCTTTCACCTACTCTATTTCTTCTGCATATCAATGACATGTTGTCTTTATGGGCAATATTAAGTGTTATGCGGATAACAGTACGGCGCATGAGCGGTACTTGGAACATCCTGCGGCAGAGCAAGCCGATATCGTGGTGAAAAGGCAAGAACTGGTTGCCGAACTGAACCTGGCTCTCGATCGTGTCTCTAAGTGGGAATCTGAAAACCTCTTCAGAAATCTCCGTTACTCATTTCGATGAACCTCAGCATTCTTGGCATGGACATCGGCCAGGAACTGAATCCAAAATGCTACATCGAGAGTGTTATTTTAACTGCCTCCCGTAAGTTGGGTATTCTCAATAAGGTGAGGCAATTTTTCACTCTCGAGCAGCGCTGTTTGCTGTACAAGACTCAGGTGCGATCGAATATGGAGTATCGTTCCCATCTATGGGACGGCTCCGCTAAATACCTCCTCGATGCACTTGATAGACTGCAAAGGCGAACGGTACGCATTATTGGAGATGCTGAGGTTACAGCCTCTCTTGAGGACCTCCAGCTGCGTAGAGACATTGCTTCTCTCAGTGTCTTCTACCGAAATTACTACGGTAGTGTTCTGAAGAACTTTTTGATTTAATCCCGCCCTCTCCTTTTCTCTCCCGGAATACACGTGCTGGTCTTAAGATCCACCATCATACTGTATAGACAATCAGTACTCGTACCAAAAAATTTGGCAAGTCGTTCCTCTGTAAGATCATTCGGCTTTGGAATATTTGCCGGCGCATGTGTTTCTCAACTCTTATAGTCCCGGGTCGTTTAAACGGGGCGTGAAACGGCATTTATGCAGGCCGTCATGAATGCTTTTGAATAAATGCTTGTTCCACGGTGAGGAGTGATCTTATTATTTTGGACTGCATCGGCTGCTTACCAGGCAAGATGTGGTCGAGGTGACGAGTCAATTAAAAAATATTAAAAAGACATAATTTTTTCTAAATCTTTATTTTCAATAAAACCGTTTAATTTAAAAATTTTTTTTACTCAATTTTTAATGCTAGGGTAAACTCAATACCGAGTACCATTGCGTCCGTGGAGAAGCGGATAGTTATGTGGGGCTTTCACCCCAACTCCCACAATTCGGGAGAAGGGGGGTAAATGTCTCCGTCACATGTGGAACGCCCCTTAGGCCTCACCCACAAGAGCAGTAATTACACTATTATACCTAGGTTTAGAACAGACAAGACTGCGTGACGTCGTTTTTGTGAAGATTCGTTTTTATAACCAATAACAACAGTAGGTACCTTAGAGATAAAATTTGTTAATTTTGGCGTAATGGCCGTTATACGAAATGTTTCTTAGATAAACCTGAATATATCTATAAACTAAATGAGACATAAACTAAGTAATATAACATTTCTTTGTTTATATGTCGTTTTTCATATGACATAGTAGTAGGGCAAAAGGTAACTCTACTCTTTGCTTGCTTTATATAATTTATTTTTTTCAAAGACTCCTTTTTCTTACAGGCAAACTACTGTTAAAAGCTTAATGATATGATATGAAATAAATAAATAATAAATAGTTGCAACATTATCTAAGGTTGCAACTTATTAACGCCTAGCAAAAGTGTTATGGAAATTTTATTATCCATCGTATTATATGAAACTTGAAGGCGTATAACAAGCTTACGGGGGTGCTGCGCGGAATTTGAAAATTTACGTGTTTTTAAGTCACTGGTGCTAGGCGCTGAATAGGTTTTATACATTAAAAGACTAGTGTAGGTTAGCTTGATCCTTTCACGAGGTCATGGTTGTCTTGGAATTTGAAACAAATACCCAGAAACTGCATAAACATTACGTAAAATAATGATATCTAAAAACTTATTTCTTCAGAAACTTTGTAAATATAGCCCAAATGAAACAATGATCCGACAACAAAATGTTTGTATTGATATTCTGCAGGTCACTGTTGTCTTATTTTTCCATTAAAAAACATGAATATGAAAATATTAAGACTTTTCTTATTTTTTACCCAAACGCTTATGATTTTACGAAAGTAAACATTGCTCTAATTAAATCACCAGCCTACTCTGTACAGATATTAGTGTGCGTGCGTATTCGTAGTCGTGCGCCGTTGTCACACCACTGCCACGCGCCGCTCGCTCGCTATCATAAAGAAACTTGAAACCCGCAGTTTTGCGTCCGCGCTGCACCCCCTTAAGCAATACACCTACGTTCTTAAGTATAATTATAATTAATAAAAGGTGATATTACTTAAAATTACATTTTTATTGACTAGGAAAGTGTACATTTATTTTTCTATTAATTTTAAATTGTTTTAGTAGCATGGCAATGGTAGACAAGATAGGAGCATGACAAGTTATAGTTTGTCATGGATGCACCTACCTCTCTTTTCTGCTCCTCTTCCGCTTCGATAGCTCGTTGGTGCAACAGCTCTATGTCAAGTTGCGCCACTTCCTCCGCCTCACGAGCTTGACATTCTTTTTCCTGAGCCATAATGCATTCTTAATTAATTATTATTCTTAGACCTACTTACATACTACACAGGTTTTTAATTCAGTTATAGATAATGATAAAACTATTTTTATTATTATTATTTTCTTGTGTTATGGCTTATTTTTTTCTTTTGCTAATCTTTGAATTGCCAGAAACATAATTAAGGCTACCCCATCTCGTTCTGATGACAGATACTCCTTCTAGTTATAAAAGTTTGACAAAAATGTATGGTAGGTATGCAATAAAATAAGTGTACATCACAGCATAAGCATAGGCTTATGCTGTGATGCCTATGCATATAGTGCTTGGGTACCTACTTTCAAGGAGGCCATATCTCTATAACATCCTTAAAGAAGGTTGGTGACAAGCAAGTGCACACTGCTTAGAGCATTAAACCAATGCTCTAAGGCCCACTGTAAAATAATAACTGAACTCTTTGCTGTAAATTGAAACCTGCTAATGTAATTTGGATCATATTAATACGAACAATATCCTGTTCCTTTACCTTTTGCATTTGCTTTTCATGTTCAATTTTCTGTTGCTCGAGTTCTTCTTCTGGTATTGGCGGCGTTTCATCACCACTGGAGGCGTGTTTTGCTCCTACCATGTACACAAATAAATATAATATTTGTTAGGTACTCCCAAGAGCTTACCAGGTAAGATTACAAAAACAATTGCGGTTCTAAAATTTTAGTACGGATGATAGTGATTCGTGATCTTCCATCAACCTATCAAACACAAAAAAATATTGGGTCCTTTTTGGTTAGCAGGCTATTTCAAAAATCGTGATAGTAGACGTACAAAAGGCCTGCACATTAGACAATCAAAAACTGACAAATTTCTTCAATAAACGTTTAACAATGTGCCAATAGATATAAAATTCAAAGAATATTGAGGAAATTTTGTAACAGTTGATGTGCTTTATGTATATTATTATATTCAACATTTTCAGGCCATAAATAAACGTTTCAATGCTAGGCTCCTCATGTGCTCATGTAGGAAGAGGAGCCTTCCTTCATAAGCTAGTGGAGTGATGATCGGTAGAGTTATTGTACGTGTTCATAGATATTATCAATAAAATTGAAAGTAAATAGTGGAACAATGAATAAAAATCATTTAAGGCAGGTGGTCTTCTGTCTAGAAGCAGGTTTACGAGTAATGATAGAACTTCCTGTAAATTAATAATACCAATCGGGCCGAACTAATTATGGCATGCTCATTGTTGCAAGTGAAACTAGACCTTTATCGTTTTATTTTGTGCAACCGATTTTCAGTCGTAAGATGCATAGGAGAAGACTTATTTGCCCGAACGTTTTATGCCCAGCACGCGAAGAATGGTAGAAAACAGTCCTTAGCCAATGAATAATTTGTTAGTACTTAGGTCCAAATTGGTCTGGAATTACAGTAGGTACCTACCTTACCTAGGTAGATTGTGGTGCTAGGTATCGATTTTGCCTCTTGCAACGTACTGGCTCTGTGACTTAGTAATGCTAATCAAACGGCTGGAAGACAGTGACTTGATCTTTTAAATCCATACAAAACAAAGCACTATCAGCAAATTGTTTCAGTATTACGAGGAAAGTTGGTTTCAACACATGTGGAGGCTTTTCTCTTGTTGAGGAAAGATGATTGAAACTCACATTCCAGAATCATAATGTATATATTTTTCTTTCTTTAAAAAGTGAGTGCTGTTCGCCGCCTATAAGCCTTTACAACGAAACCGAGTTTTGGGTAAACAACATGATACATTATTTTATATTTAAAAAATGATTCAAATAACAAACACTAATAAATACAATACAAACAAACAATAAGCAAAACTTAGTCTGTAAGATGGTGAGTTCAGTCCTAGCCCGGCCACGGCGCCAAAAATGGTAATGGTTTTGTGTGCAGGATGTACAGATGTGTACTTCCATGTACCCGAGAGAAAAAACATGGTACCTCAGTAATTCACCAGATATACCACATTTTTTGTGGCCGGGACCCAACATATGTGACCCAGCCCGGCCACGCTCATATCTAATAAACTAGGTAACTTTATGTTATTATTTAGGTATGTGATCATTGTACGCATCATGTACTTCAAACATGCCTTTTTTTATAAAAAAAAGGTATTTGATAGACTTTATTTAAGGATCAAACTTTGTGTCATAAAACGCCTGAGCTGAATGTTAGAGCAAGCTCTAATAGTTGATGCAGGTTTGTAGTACCCCCAAGAACAATAAAAACAAAGATTTATAGGTATAATAAAATATAATTTGAGACCATGTGAGACACTTAATAAAAATAACTACTTAAATGTCGAATTATTTTTGTATGATTTTTATTTTGTGTCAATAAAATAAAGTCAGTAAGGTAGGTAGTAAGGTAACCTAAGTAATGCACTTAAATAAATCAGTTCACAAAATTATAATAATAATATATAAGATACCTACAGAATAAACAAGTGTGAAAACAATATTACCTGTATTTACATTTTTGCCTATCGCTACGTAAGTACGTTATGCTCCTTGAGACTCCTTATCGGATTTCGTACACAAATAGGTCAAGCTACGTCTTTGCTCTAACATTCAGCTCAGGCGTTTTATGACACAAAGTTTGATCCTTAAATAAAGTCTATCAAATACCTTCTTATTTTTAAAAAGGCATGTTGTCGGAAGTACATGATGCGTACAATCATCACATACCTAAATAATAACATAAAGTTACCTAGTTTATTAGATATGAGCGTGGCCGGGCTGGGTCCTATATATTGGGTCCCGGCCACAAAATGTGGTATATCTGGTGAATTACTGAGGTACTATGTTTTTTCTCTTGGGTACATGAAAGTACACACCTGTGTAAGTAAGCTGCAGTGCCAAGACCTATACGTGACTATGTGCAGACGTGGCGAGATGCTGGCTACGCGTTTGTGGAAACTTAATCTTATCGCATAACATGCGGTTACAGCACATGAGTAAATACATATGTGGTTACAGTGTTACACTGTAAAGGCCACAGTCTTTAACAGCAAACTCATTCGTTAAAAAAAGGAAAAATAAAGCGCGGCCGGCAAGTGCAGTGATGGCGACGATGGCTACAATCGATGCTATTGTCTCCCGCCCGCCGCCGCCGCCGCCGCCGCCGCGCACGCATCAATCAGCCAAGCTCAAAAATAAGTTTTAAACTTTTTGTAAGTACTTTATATGATTGTGAGCTACTTGCTACTTACTTAAGCTTTTGAATGCATAAGACTATTTGTGGAAAAATAATATTTTCTTCATCAGCCAGCCATCAGAACAATAAAGAGTAAGTAAAACTTTTATGAGTTTAAACATGTAGCGTGCCACTGAGACAATTAAGCACACTACACTTCATCACAGATTAAGTTTGTGTAGTTACTTCATGAACTTTATATCACAATTTTATCCTGAAATGCTTACGTTACAGAACATCGTGTCCACAAATATAAAAACAATTAAGTTAGAGTTCTGTTTTATACTTATTACAAATATCGCACAAATTTGGAGGTCATCCCAGCAGTTGTAAATAGAAAAATAATGTGAGAAGGCATTTGAAAGAAACAGCTAAGGATGGACACGGTGTTAATGTAAGTATGTTGACAAAACATTGCTGTACCTACGATCAAAAGTTGCAGTTGCGTTCTTCCTACTTACCAGTCGGTGGATGATAAGATATCCAGAATTGATGAGCCAGCTTTACACCCGAACAATCGACAATGATTTATAGCGTTATCACATGTGACAAATACGTACACGGTATGAAATATCGTAACGTATACTGACTCGCGAATGTATAAACCGTGAAAATTTATTCATAGAAGTTTATTTTCACGGTTACGTTTAGGTGCGAGGTGATGTTATGTATGGAACTGGCAGGCGTCCAACGCGCGGATCGGCGCCATTTCGTAAGATTTTATTTTACATTAATTATCAAGGAAAGTGTCCTTATCTAACCGTGTACTATTGCACATCTTAAAGGGTTATCGCCTAGAGTTTAACATAATTTCAAACATACGCTATTAAAGTTTGTGTGCTATATACTAGAGTAGGTACCAACCTATTTCTTAGAATATTTGGTTTGAGTAAAAAAGGTAAGGAGGTACACCTTATCTTTTTTACTCATTTTATACATTTTAAAACCTTGAATACAAAAGACTATTTTTTTCATAGTTTCTACGAGGTGTATGAAAAATAGAATATAATATTTTTTTACTAATTATTACTCGTACGTTAATTGAATCGTCTTCTTTGTGTATGTTTGATACATTTCATATTTTGAGATCCATATAAAACCACATACCTAATAATTAATTTAATACTTTATAAACGATTAATACTTTAAAAACCCCGATAGAATAAAGTTCTAAAAAGGCGGGTAACTTTGAACTTGGGTTACGTTGGGTCATGTTGGTGCCTGCTTTTGGTGTAAGAGCCGTAAAGGTCATTTTAGTTTTAAAACTTAAATTAATAAAATAATCTCTAGGTAAAGGTACTTTGAAAAGTACTTTGAAAAGTACCTTTACCTTTACCTAGAGATTTTTTTATTAATTTAAGTTTTAAAACTAAAAAGAATTATAACTGTCAATAAATGCAATTTCCATTTCTAAAAATACCTAACATACAAATGCAAATGTAACACTAACGTAACGGTATTCAGAATCCTCCTAGGGTCTGTTCGGTTTTTTAAAATCTATTTTTTGATTGGTTTACTGGCTATCCCACAGAAGTATCTCAACCCACACCAACGGTCTACCAGGACTCATGTGTATTAGCATGCTGGCTCTAAGACTGCCGATATTATGTGTGGCAGAAGCACTGCACTGAAAAATGTATATTCCGAAATAATTATTTTAGCAAAAATAACCTTGAAACTAGGCGAAAATTCAGGACTTATGTTCGCTGCATACAAGCTCTCTAAACTTTAATGCACCCAGACGATCACTCAGAAACCCTCGACTTTTCAGCGTACCACCAACGAACAATAACGTGACTCGAAACAACCCTATCCTCATGTGTGATAGGTACTTAGGACAATCTCGATTTGGATCTTGACATTTTTCTTATTAATTTTGAATTTTTATAGTTACAACATAAAAATATTTAAAGGAATTACCTACGTCTTTATCGATTGTTAAATACTTGCAAAAGTGTTCTTTCAGCTGTGAGGGTGTAACTTCACAGTGACGTAATTTAGCGGTATTGCTTATACGTTACTAATAGTAGCGGCACAGATTAGTTAATAGTTGTAGCGGTATAGGCTTGCAGCGTAAATCGCAAACTACTAGAAAAATTCAACGACTCTTCGCCAGAAGAACTCGGTAGCTCAGCGGTCAGAACGTTGGACCAGTTATCATAAGTTCGTGGGTTCAATTCCCACTCGAGCTTCCTGAGGCTGGTTGGCTTTTTCTAGTAAAATTTTATTTTGACATCTTCAAATCAATTGGAAGAGCACCTGACCCGGAATGTCAGAAGAGTGCAGGTTCAAATCCTGCTCGTGGAAATTTTTTCAACATTTGTGTTTTTGACATCTTTCGTCAAAGTAGGCAATCAATATTTTAAAGTAGGTACTCACTAATAAGAGTCTGAGTTTGTTTTAGTGTTTATTGTGCAAGAACAATTGATTAATGTGCTGTTGTGATACTATCATAATAACCTCAGTAATAACTGAACATTGTTTTGAAGAAAATGTTGTGAAAATTTGCTGTTAATTTTTATGTTGTAACTGTATTTTTTAACCTGTAAGCTGTATTTGTACCTATTTAAATAAATTTTAAAATAATATACGACCAGCGCTGTGAGCGCACGAGAGGCTGCGATGGCCAAGCAAGCGCATCAACAGCCTCTCACTATTGTGACAACAGATTACTGACAGCGATAAGGGCGGATATGCAAAAGCAAAGGTACCGCTAGAATTAAGGCTGGCCCCTTCAGTAAGATATCAATATTTCGCACAGGGTTATGCCTGAAGCCAGCGCTCTGACTCTCTCTTGAACAAGACGGTGAAACGAGCTGTAATTCCTCAAATATTGTAGGCACACCTACCTATAGCGATTTTGGTATTTTCAGCCACTCCGGCTATAAATCCTTCCGAACTAATATTGTAAATGCGAAAGCTGTTTGTTTGTCCGTCTTCCACTGTTGCCTGGAAGATATCGCTTTAAGCGATAAGGCCGCCTTTGTACACAACAAATGTAAGACTTTTCGTGTATTGTTTCCGTGTGCAATAAAGAGTCTATGTATCTATCTACACCGATGGAATTTCATTAACAATGTCACACCGGAATAATGTTTCATTTCTGATGTAGTTTCCCGTTTTCTTCGCTAAGGGGGTGCAGCGCGGACTCAAAACTGCGAGTTTCAAGTTTCTTTAAGATGGTGTGACAACGGCGCACGACTACGAATACGCACGCACACTAATATCTGTACAGAGTAGGCTGGTGATTTAATTAGAATCATAACCGTTTGGGTAAAAAATAACAAAAGTCTTAATGTTTTCATATTCATATTTTTAAATTGAAAAATAAGACAACAGTGGCCTGCGGAATATCAATACAAACATGATGTCGGATCATTGTTTCATTTGTGCTATATTTACAAAGCTTCTGAAGAAATAAGTTTTTAGATATCTTACGTACTTATTGTTTATACAGTTTCAGGGTATTTGTTTCAAATTTCAAGACAACCATGGCCTTGTGAAAACCTACACTAGTCCTTTTAATGTTATTATATAACCTATTCAGCGCCTAGCACCAGTGACTTAAAAACACGTAAATTTTCGAAATTCCGCGCGGCACCCACTTTGCCTTTAGTGGGTCTTCCCATATTCGCTTTTGATAAATAGATCGAAAAAAACAAATCACTAAAAATCGAGAAATACACAAAAATTTTAACAAAAAAAAACCGACTCCAAAAAATTAGACTGAAAAAATTGCACTAAAAAGTGAAAAATAATTGCGTAGTTTAACAATTATTATTTTTTTTGGAGTCGGTGCCAGGCAAGGTAAATTTAACATTGACATTTAACGACATACTATAATATTATCATAATAGTACATTTCATTTTATGCATGAAATTTTGTCTACAATCGCGGACTGGCATCGACTCCAAAAATTTCTTTGGCTGGCACTGGCTCCAAAAATAACAATAATTGCATCATCATCATCATCATCAGCTCATTTTATGTCCCCACTGCTGGGGCACGAGCCTTCCCTATGGATGGATAGGGAGAACGGGCCATAAACCAGCACGCGTGCCCAGTGCGGATTGGTGGTAGATAACGACTGCTAATGCAGCCGGGACCAAAGGCTTTACGTGCCTTCCGAAGCACGGAGGAGCTAGAGATCATAAATTTTTGGTCACCCATCCGATGACCGGCCTTTGCGAAAGTTGCTTAACCTCAGCACTCGCAGACCGGGCGTTAACCACTGCGCCATCGAGCTCCAGATTGAGTATAATATAGGTTAATTGCAAGTAAATTGAACAAACTAAACTACGCAATAATTTTTTACTTTTTAGTGCAATTTTTTCAGTCAAATTTTTTGGAGTCGGTTTTTTTTGTTAAAATTTTTGTTTTTTCTGAAATAGTTTGCAACTTTGCAACACCATAGTGTTTTGTGATTTCAACTCAGAACATGAAGCTGTAGATGACTCAGAATAAGAATTTCAAGTCAAAAAGTTTTATTTAACCTCTTTTTTATCTTTAGCTTCGTGCGATTAGCACATTTAGCCAGCGTCAAGTAATTCTTCTTACACGTTGTAGATATAATATTTCCTTCCTGTATGATGAATGATAATAGAAAAGAAAAGTGAGAAATTATATATATACCCCCCAACCCCTTGAGTAGGTATCTCAGTAAAAATGTGGGGCTTTATATGACCTCACGCGGACTTTTTGAGAGAATTTGGAAAGTGACGTTGCATTTTTTTGTTTTATTTGCCAACACTCATCCACGTTCACGAACACTTAACGGTTATTAATCCAGCATTATTTCACATTATTATTCGACATATCACACATTTTAGAAAATAAGACAAAACCGCAGACATGACTCTTCACTTTCCCGCCAAGAAGTAGTTTAACCTTTTAGTAAAACCGAATTGCAAGGTTTTTTTGAAAATTCATTACATCATGGAGATTTGATATGCAGTAACTGGGTGTCTGTAATACTACGAAGCAAGATGGACCTACTATAAAAACTAGAAAAACTTATTTATTACCATACAATGAACAAACTTTTTGAACACCTACTACTTAAATAATGTAAATTCAATTCAATTTTTTTTCTCAATCTAGATGGCGCTTTACTTGAGACCGGCGTTCGATTTCAATTATTAGTTTAATTAAAGATACCTTAAAGGTACGTACACACGCCTGGACATCAGATTACTACAACCTGTCAAATTTTCTCAATAGACTTTGAACTTTATATTTATGCATTATGGTTGAACATTTATTAAAGAAATTTGACAGTTTTGGATAGGTCTTCAGGCCTTAGGTTGGTTTAATGCTCTAAGCTGCAAGCCACTGTACGCTGTAACTTTTAAATTCTATAAGATTTAACATGTGACGTTCCGATTTTTGTTAATTGTAGTGTTTAGTTGTATTAGTTCCACTAGTATTACTTTACTTATTACTGCCTCATTTTGTTTCTTAACCAACATTTTTGTATGTTCAGGAGTGTTTTAAAATAATTCCGTTACTGGCGATATTTTAACTTGCTACCTAGGGATTTATTTATGTTTGCTTGCCTACTAGGTAGTTACATTTTTGTTTTTTATGCTTGGCTAAGTAAGAGACAATGTTATAGTTACCCTTAGGTGTTGTCTATGGGTATATTAAAGTAGAGCTCAGACATGCTCTAAGGACATAAGGCTCAGACAAAGTAAGGGTCGGTTTCATTATCAATGTCTTCGACAATACTATTTTAGTTTAAGCGAAATTAATAATTTATCCAGTTTAGCATGATTATTTTTAACTTTTGAATTTATAACGATGCCGGGATTGTGTATTCCGCTGCAGCTACCAAGCAGCTACTCTAACTTCATTCATCAGCAGCCTGCTCAGAGCCACCATAATTTTTGACAAGCATAAAAAAAGTTCCAAAATGTCTATGGTTGACGCCTTGACGCTAGTTGATAAATTTTCCTATAATATTTATTCGATTCTCTTAAAATCCCGGTTAAATTCTAAGTGATACAATCAGATTAATAATTATTTTAACTATATCCATACAAATGGTTCGCTTTAGAATCAATTCCGTGAAAGCTGTTTGCGGTCGAAATCGTTACATAGTTATTATGCGTCTTTTATCATTTCGCATGTGCGTGAAAGATATGTCAGAATAGAAGAATACGTAGAATTGTCGTAGCTTTGACAATGTAATGCCGAATTAGACTCAACTATATTTATTAGATTGTGTCTTAAACTATCTGGTGAAAAAGTTGATCAATAAAATTGTAATGAAACGAACAAGTGTAGAGTCGGTTAGTTAGTTTTTGACAGCCGGCTGGCTAGTCGTAACCGACACACTATTGGCTCCTTATAAAAATGAACAGTCGCAGTAGTGTAAATGAAACGAATTTGGTGAATTTCTCGACGGATCTGTCGACATTAAATCAATTAGACGCGAAAGACGGCTTGCTGAGTTTCCCTTTCGATCATATTTACGCCTGTTCCGAAGGTTCCGATCGAAGGCAAACACTTCAACTCGATAAGGAGGTTGAAATTTCGACGCATTGTGTGGTAGCTGATGATAATAATTTGGTGGTAGGCACCAGCTCTGAGATCAATCGACTCAATCATCAGTTGACTATATCAGAAAACCAAAATAAGAGGCTGAAAGATCTGCTTGTGTATCATCTGGATCTGATCCAACAGCAGAACGAGCTTATTACCAAAAGAGATAAACTGTATCAGGCTTTAAAACAAGAAAATGATTCAGTAAGTAGAAATATTTTTCCAATTGTTTTTACATTTATTTTTTGTATAACCTATGCTATGTAATGATTCAATGTCAACTTAGTTTTAGTTACATGTTCTTATCAGTTACATGTCTGTGTGGTTGTTGTTATAAGTTGTTTTCTTTGTAATTAGTTTTGTTTTATTGCCTATTTAAATGTATAAATAATGCCTTAAAATTTAAAAAAAATATAACAATTTTGGTTCCAAATAATTGTTCACATATATGAATGTAGCATTTAATAGGAAAATGAAGATTTTGTTTCTAACTAAAAACATACCAACACAAAAAGAAAGATTAAATTTGGTGTTTACACCATACTTAATACCTAAAAAATTGACAAAGTTCAAATGTGATTAATGTTTTGGATTTTCCTAGAATTAAAAGTGAAATATTGTAGAAATATGATTAATTTTCTGTTACTAGATACATTTTTGGCTGTGCTATCAATGTGTTTTGTTTAATCATACTGTAAAATAGAATTCCCTTTTCAAACCAAAATCTTAAAACACATTTTATCTCCTGTTTTATTGTAATCTAGTCAACTGCACTGAATAATCCTATTATAGTCATTACAAATTTAACAAAAGCAATGCGAATTTTGCATAAATTATTAGCAGTTTTGAGGTTATCATAATATAGAAACCAAAACAATATGCAAAGCACTTAATTTTATTTCCATCATTCTTATTTTCTAAGCAAAGCTTTATTTTTAAGTTTATTTAAATGTAATAATAGTACTGTTTTGGCCTTTTGCTATGACGAACTGTGAGAGCTTAATCTTTGACTCTGTAATAATGTGAGATGTAAATTTTAATAGTTCTTACATCAGAAAAACTAAATTATGTTTAAAGTGTTCCTGTTAAACATAATACTATACCCTGTTGTCCCTTTCAAAAACTGTATATATTAAAAAAATATATACAAAGAAGAAAAAAGTTTTTATTATATTGGTTTCTGCTTGCGGCAAATGCTAGGTTAGCATGTAACTAGGTTGGTCAATGAGGTTTTTTGTTTAACTGGGCAGTTTTCCCCTCATTAATCGATGACCTAGGAACTAAACGGCTGGCCGTGTAAGATTTAACGATCTTACAAGGTCTCATAATAACGAAACAGTGTCGTATCTTCTAGCTAGGTATTACCATAAATCTTGTTAAATTTAATGAAATATAAATAAAATTGAATGCATACTCTATTTTGACATATCAGACGGGTGTCTGATATGTCAAAATAAGAGTGTTTTAAATATTGGTTGTTAGTTATTTAGTTATTTATTGTTGTTTTGTTTTGATACATATTATTACTATATACAATGTATTTACTAGGTTTATTTTATTTTATATTTTCTTTCTTATTTCTGTTAAACTGCTTAAACAACAGAGTACCTCAATAAATTTATTGGATTTTAATTTAATTCAGTAAGCTTATTTCAGACTTACATAACTATTATTAAAAAACTTATTTTTGTGTTATATTACAATACTCTTAATTACATTAAGCTACCCAATATAAATTTAAAATATTTAATTTCTTCTCGTGTTGTTTTTGTGTCTAGACTCAATTTCCACTTAACATCAGGTGAAATAGAGTCATTGCTTGCAATGTATTAAAAAAACTCACAAAAGTTAGTATATGGTTTTTAACTATCTGACACTTATAAGGAAGTGGTGTTTCCCTTATTTACTAGTAAATGTTTATACATGTTTTTTTCGTTTGTAAACTTGCCAGTAAGATGTATATTGTTCATTACTGTATCACTATTTAGGTATTAGACAAATAATATTGTGCTTGGTAGTTGTCAATGTCAAAAATTAACTAATATGATTTCAAAAAATATTAATCTAAGAAGCGCTTGTATTTGTGTATGTTCCAAAATCAAATGAATAAATATGGCATGGCAGATTTGTTATGTGCTGATACCCTTAACCAACCCCTTAAAAAAAACGACCCAAAATATAGCAGTGGATTGACTTAAAGGGTCACATCAGAATAACTTGCATGACATTTAAACTGTTGATTTTTAAACTCTAAGTCTTTGAAATGCTTTATCATGAATTTCCAGCTTAAGACAAAACTCAACAGGCGTGTGACCACAGTTGGCCAGCGACACAGCGTGAATCCCCCACCTTTGGTTCATATTCCTTCCACTGGATTGCCACCACCATTGCCTGTCACTTCTACAGTTGTGAAATCAGAACCTGGCGCAGCCTCAACTCAGGTATAATACATTGGCCAGACCATTGGTGCCTGTAATATTAGGTTGTATCTTCTTATTCTTGAGGAGCTCGATAGCGCAATGGTTAACACGCCCGCCCTGCGAGTGCTGAGGTTAAGCAACTTTCGCAAAGGCCGGTCATCGGATGGGTTACCAAAAACTTATCATCTCAAGCTCCTCCGTACTTCGGAAGGCATGTTAAGCCGTTGGTGCCGGCTGCATTAGCAGTCGTTAACAACCACCAATCCACACTGGGCCCGCATGGTAACCACTCTCAGGCTCATTCTCCCTAACCATCCATAGGGAAGGCTCGTACTCCAGTAGTGGGGACTTTATGATGATCTTCTTATCAAGTGATATTTTAATTTAAATACTGAAATTCATTGTTAATAATATTATATTATTTGAATTACTACAACGTTTTTTTAATCTTTTACATAGGTGTAATGGATTAATATATACATATAATTAATGAAGACGCTTATACATATATAATATTGGTATTTTCAGATAATGCTGAATAGTTTTACTGAGCTTCTGCTACCAGATAATCGGACAAATCCATTTATATTCGATAGTGATTTAAGCAAATCTAAACCGTTTGGGCAAGATTCTTTCGAGTTAACAAGAAGTTCCGGAGGTAACTAAGTTTCTGTGTACCTTCATCATTGTCAGTCAGTAGTAGGCAATAATTTAATTATACTGAATAACAATATTAATAATATTTTTCAGACGTGACAAACTTTTTGCAAGGAGACTTAAGGGTTTCCTCTCTTTTGGATAGTAATATAACCTGTGAAAACTACACAATGATTGAAAATAAACGTTCATATGTCAAGAAAGAAATAAAGACTGAACCTCGTTCTGAAGCTTTGTATACTGTTACATCAAATAGCGGTAATCCTGTGATCCAAAGAATACAGAAAAATAGAAGGCGAACATCTTCAGGACTAGGAAGTTTAAGTCGAATGTCTAAAACTCCTTGTGCTAAAGTAGAGCCTGAGAGTAGTGAGTATTTTCTTATTTTATATTTTGAATATTATAATTGCTTATTTTGTTAGCTGCTAACTATTTTGTGTTTCTACATTATTAACATGTTCTATTTGATTTTTAGACAAAATGTTTGATGATGACAAAAGTTTCACAAATACCTTTAGTGTAAATAAAAAATCTAAAATGATAAATACATATGGTAAATCTAGAAGCACTATAACAAAGAGAACATCTCAGTTTACTGGCTCGCTGTCGGACCGGCTGCAGCTCATTGATACTACACCTACCGGGGAAGACCCGTATCAGCTGGGGGAAGCTGACATGAGAGAGCAATCCCCAATACCCAAACTTATGCTCCAAAAAACCAATCACGGTCGATTGAAAATATGTTCCGATGGTATGGGAGAAAGTACTACCACTAGAAGAATCTACGATCCTACTGGGACGGACAGTAGTACAAAAATAACAAATAAAATTAAACTTAACAGGTTTAACTTGCCAAGGACTTACGTACATCCTCCTCAAATTAAGAAAGAAGTGAAAACTGTTATTATACAGGAACCTGATTTAGATTTAGTAAAAACTGAACCGGAAATCGACTGGCGATTGTACACACAGCCTAAGCCAAGGAATGAAACAAGTTTGTGCGATTTCTCTTATGGCGAGAATCCTAATAATTTGACATCCCATATTTTGCCTTCCATTGGAGCAATGGAGTTTCAAGACCTGTTTTCATCGGACTCCCATTTAAATCTGGATAGTTTGAGTACATCGACGTATATTCCCACACCTGTCAAAAATTCTAATGACAAATCTAAGAAAAGAGGTGTAAGAACCACTAGTCTCATGGGCTCTAGTCTTCCAGGGGTAAGCATTATTCGTAATTAAATCTGTATATCTATAAAGAGATTGAACTTTAGATTGAAAATTAGATGTTTATTGGTTTTGGATAATCTACTTCACTTAGTATAGGTAAACATACTTAAACTAAGTACGTCTGTACGTTTTGACCGACTTGTACCGGACTTGGTAACAAGCTGACTGGATACTTGTGCTAATTAGGTTTTGTCGCAACCTGTAAAATTTTACATTATAAAACAATATTACATTTGATTTTTTTTATAGGGAGAACCGTTAGAAAACAAAAGACCCGGAGAAAGCAAACGCGGTAGAAAACGAGCTCTGTCGACGACGGGGCTTGTGAAGACCATAAAAGGTCCTCCAAATACTCCAAAAGTTATTACAGTTGTACCAAAACCAAAGATTATTAGGAGTAAAGGTAAGCAGGAGACAGAACTGTGCTACCCCACTCAAAATATGTTCGATATTATTTATTACTCTAATTGTGGTTTAAAAATTTAAAGATAATTAGGTCTTGATAATTTAACTAATATATTTTCTTCAATGTGAGTTGTGCCTCATAATTGTTATATTTTTTTATAACAAGCCAATCATTTGGGAGATTCTAACAAATAATTACTATATTTTGTGTTGTGTTTTGGAAGTATTTTATTTATTGTAATCTTAAGCGAGAAGCGCGAATACACGCACGGACATATTGTGAGTGCGTTAATACAAATAAAATACACGTTCGACGAAGTAAAATACGTTAATACACGTTCGACGTTCGTATACAGTTATCACTGGCAAGCGCAATTTTTTGATACTATTAAGTCCTTTCGATCTCTGACTGTAATTTTCTATTTTTAGCTGCTTGCCGCGTCAAGAAGTCCCCGTTGCCCGGGATGGTTACTAAAAAGCCTTACCACAGTTTAGTTGGTGATCCGGATTTGTCGTGGTACTTAGGATTGGACCCCGACATCAAATTGGAAGACGTAGATCAGGCAGGGGAAAACAGCAAAGTATCAACTGTGGAGGTAAGCAATTTGTTTACTTAATTTTTATTCTTGTTGCATTCCTATCCTGTTATTAATGAATATAGTCTAAAATTAAACCTTGTAACGCACCCAATATGGCATACCTAGACTTTAATACACCAATGTCACTCTCTCTTTCGCTCGCGCGATACCCCGCACCCCCGCGGTCGTTTGTCGCCGCCTGCGCCGCAGCCACGCCGCTAGCCGCTAGCCGGCGAGCCAGTTAGTTGCCCAGAGCTATCCTATGCGAATGCGCGCGGTCGCTGCCACGCCGCCGATCGACAAATTGTAAACGACTTACCATCACGTTATAACCTGCATTTAAACTGACACTGTCTTTATTTATTAATTTCTTCATATAGAGGGCTTATTCAACTAAATACATACATTAATAGAAACTTTTATAAATTACAACAGATTTTTTTTTGTTCAATAATTTAAGATTTGTTCAGTTGTACAGGCAAACATCAGTTGCTTAAACTGTTCCTCTGAGTTATATATAATAAAAAGTCAACAAAAAATATACTAAACAAAGGAAGAACGACGATATATAATTGTTTTTATATAGTTGTTTTAGCAGTCGGGTTTTTGTTTTATTTTAATAATTTGGTTTATTTCAAACTTTTTAGTTTTGTAAAGTAAATAACCAAGCATTTTAAAACCTACATAAAATTTTTAGTCATAGCACATACCTACACCAATTGTCAATTTGACGTCTAGTACTTTAGGCTGACATGTTCTTTAAGTTTTTTAAACATGAGAATAAAATCTGCTAATATTCCCAAACTTCAAACAAAACATCATAAAACATTGCTGTAAATGAAAATTATGAACTACATCTACGTTCATAGAAAAATTGGCCACATCCTTTAAATTCCGTAGACGTTTAGTTCGTTTAAAGAATTTTGATTGCGTGGTCGATCTAACAGTTTTTTTGGAGTCAAGACTACTAGTAGCTAACCCGGCCAATGTTTTTACTATTTTTTGTTTTTTTTTTCTGGTTTTTTTTATTTTTTTTACAGCTTATGTCACTCCCACAATCAAAACAAATCTAACAACACCTCATATGTTAAAATCCACCATGCCGTTTGGGCTGTAGGGCGTGCGTGCCATACATACATACATACATACATACATACATACATACATACATACATACATACATACATACATACATACATACATACATACACTCGAAAAACATATTAACGATTTTAACCCTCCTGACGCAGTCGGGAGATAAAAATCGGAATAAACTTTAGTAACTTTAATTAATATAAAAAAAAATATCTTTATTAAAATTACTTATAAACTAATGTATTTTGCAATTACTTTCCAGGTTCCACGGTGGAGAGAGAAACCGTATACGAGTTTATACTCTCTTGAAGGTACAGAAAACATGGACGACAGAGTTTTTGAAAAACGACATCAAAAGCTAGAAGCCGAAGAGAGGCGACAATTGAGGTACTATTTCATGCTTACTATGTTAAATAAATTCTGCTGTGATACTGTGGCTTATTACTTCCTTGGTGATATTGTGCGCTATTGGCAACCGGGGTTCAAATGCAAATGATTGATTGCATTCTTTGACGATTGCTGACGTCTCTTCTTTGCCTAGTGCCTTCAGCGCCGTCTGGCTGTCGCTGTAGATGGCCATTTTTCCTGTAATAGTAAGGTGTTCGGCCATCTCAGCGCATGCTATTATTGCGTATATTTCCGCCTAAAAAACGCTGGCGAATCTTCCTAGCGTTATCGTGTTCATCTCCGTCCCGTCTGCGCATTTAATGTGCACGCCGGATCCGGAGAGGCTTTGTCGATTCCTTTTTGGAGCCGTCTGTTTAGCAAGTGGTGTTTGAAAGTAAAAATTTTTTTTGTGTTTTTGCGCTTACCAAGATTTTTTTCCAGAAATTTCTAAAAAAAACTATACAGTTATCCGCGCGGGAGTTTTACTCAGGCATTTGTTGGAGAATACTCTATTCCCTGGCTTTAAAAAAATACCATGTCAGATTTGTAGGTAAAAAAAAGTACTGTGCTTCGCTATCAAGCTCTTCCGTGATTCGGACACCAGTTTGTAATGCAGTGTTCTATCAAGAAGAGCACGGAAACAAATTAGATAGAGGACCATTTCTAAATAATATATAAAAGCCTGTGCAATCAGTTTAATTTATAAAAAAAAGTATACAAATACTTTGCTTCTAGTTTCTTCTCTAAATATTAACTGGTTCTTTTCCTTAACTTTTTTAAAGTAATTTGTAGCGACAAATAGCGCTAAATAGAAAATAAGCTTTGATTTGATTGATAAATCTTTAACCTGTTAACTGGTACAGTTAAAAATATTTTTCATTGGTTTTCCATCTCATTGAAGTACATAAGGTTCAAATTATGGTGGCATCTATGTTGCCATTAGCAGCTGAAGGTTTAAAATAACCCTCGTTCCATACGCGCCGGTGGCCCACATGGCTCGGTCCTTTCTCCAATCCTGTTTGCGCTCTTCGCGAACGATATCCCTAAGACCCCACGCGTACAGTTAGCTCTTTTCGTGGATAACACCGCGCTTTATTCGTCCGGTAAAGATAAAGTCGCGGTTTCCAACCGACTCCAATCGGCCGCTAACACCCTAAGCGATTCGTTTACGTTTTTACCCGCCACCGCGCGGGTGACCCCTGGGTCACGCAAAGAATAGCAACAACCCATCTGTTCCCCATCTTGCTGCTTTTCGATATGAACGGGGTCTTAAACTCTATTAGTCACCTTTGACGACACCCACGGGAACAGATCGGTTGGTGCTATTCTTTGCGTCCGTCCATCACACGGATTTTTCATTATTGAAACTGAATAAAATATTTTTTTTTAATTTGATTTGGTAACAGATGGCATATGAGACGGATCCGCGAGCAGCGGCACGTGGAGCGGCTGCGCCTGCGCCACCGGGACCAGTGGAACAACAACAATGCGCACCAGCAACCCTCGGTGTTCACCATCTGGCCGCAGCCGCAGAGGGACTTGCGGTTCATCGAGATCACGGACACGTTGCCCGTTATGGCCTTCGGGGAAATCTTACCGGCGGTGCCTGAGTCGTGAGTGTAATTTATTTTATTTTTTCGATTTTTCGTCAATGTAGATACCTAAACAAAAGTAAATTATATTTAGTTTACTATTATGAACGCTACAAGATTTTTAACTAGAAAAAATGAGGCAGGATCAGCTTTGGTTGGTCCAACGCTCTGATCGCTAAGCTACAGAGCGTTAGACCGGTTATCCAAAGGTCGTGGGTTTGATTCCCACTCGAGCTTGCTAAGGCTGATTGATTTTTTTCAACTAAAATTTTATCTTGTAACTATAAATAGCATTGTGAATTCATAATTCAACAATAATAAAAATATTACGAGTACTGTAAGTACTGCCTCACTGCTAGGCAAAGGCCTAGCTAGACCATCGAAATCAAGTCATCGCTACAATGGATGGGTATAATATAATACAACTAGTGGACCCGGCGGACTACGTACCGCTCTGACAGTTTCAAAGGTCTGTCAAAATTTCAATAAAAAAGTATAAAAAACTAACAAATACACCAGAGGGCACTGTCGCGCAAGTAAACATTGAGTGGAAAAAAAGTATTATCTTCTAAAGTGAAAAAATAGTTTAAAAGTTATAATCTAGTAATTACCGAACGCGCAAAACTGCAAATAGTCGACACCATTGGAGGCATGAAGAATGTTATCGTAGAAACAGTGAAATAGTGAATAATAGAACCGGCGGATCTTCTTTTGTGACATTTTAAAGGAGTGTGGTGAGGAGTGACAGGAGAAACACAAGAATTACCATCTACCAAGTATTTAAAGCATACCCAGTGTTGTATTTATCGCTGATTTGATAATTGTGTTCACTTTATAACCTCTTTTGTGACTTAGCGATATTGCCAAAGCGTAATTTTCACATAAAAATACGGTACAGCGCCATCTGTTGCTATATGTCAATACTACCTACACTAACAAGCTCGCACCAATAATTGCGCTGAATTGCTTAAGCACAAGTCAATCGAATAAGCTCTGCCTAAATAAGCCTCCATCCTATAGAGGACACTACCATCGATCTCACCACCTATTGTTTGTTGTTTACATTCTGGACTAATAAACCCAAGTTACCTGATTAGTAAAATATGAACGCTGCACAGATATGCGCTGGTTGCCGCAGACCGTTACCTAAAAGAGAATATCTGCGATGCGTGACTTGTGAGGCAGTGTACTATCTGGAATGTGCTGGCGTTTCTTAAAGTTTTTTTTAATTTAACGAAGAAAAAACACCAGTGGAACTGCCCGGAATGTAGAAGTAAGTAGCCAAAACACGGAAATGTAAACACACCAGTCCGTCCCACGGCAAAGACAGACAGCTCGGAAGAGTTTGGATTCTTACACTTCAAATTCAAATTCAAATTCAAAATCATTTTATTCAGTTTAGGCTACAAGTAGCTCTTATGAATGTCACTATGCCATCGGTTCGTAAGTCTACTCTGGCCGGGAGATCTTGTACTGAGAAGAACCGGCAAGAAACTCAGCAAGTGTCCAGATCTTTTCTCCCTTACAGCGTCAAAAATATTGGAAAATGCCCGATCATAGCAGGACACTTTCCATTACAAATAAACACAAAACATACTTATAGAAGACAACCACAAAATGTAAAAAAAAAAAAAAAATTCTAGGTTAACAAATTTACATCAGGCAAAAGTTTCAATTTCCACAATGTCATACAGTACCACTACAGCATTCTAGTAAAAGTCAAAAATTGTTTTAGAAGAACAAAGTCAAACTATAGTGAATAATACTAAAAATAAGATAAGTATGCAAGAGCAGACCAGCCTCCACAGGCGGCACCCGTTCACGAGTATGACATATGAATCAGCCATCGCTTCGCTTAACCATATTCGATAAAGGGGACCACAACATCACGCATCGTAAGAAGGTGTCTCGTTCATCAGGGGGTCGACCGCCTAACTCTATCGCTTTCGATCGCTCTGAAAGCGAGGCGAGGAGGAGGCGTCATCTTGTCATTTCGAAAGCAATATGAAAGCAATATCGATAGCTTTCGATATTATTCGATATTATATCTCGATATTATATTAGAAAGCGAGGCGAGGGCCTCGCCTACAAAGCGATCGAAAGCGAGAGAGTTAGGCGGTTGGGGGGCTGGTGACGCCAATTTCTGCGAACAGGAACTGATGAGTCCGGAACCTAACTCTCGAGGTATCGATCAAAATTATATTGTAAGTGAACTAAAGACATATATGAGTGGACTGATCCAAACTCAGACGGACAGCTTACGCGCTGCTATTACTGCGCTTACTGACACCATTAGATTGCAAAACAATCGTATCGAGCAACTAGAAGCTAGAGTGGAGAAACTTGAGAATAGAACGACGTCACACCCTGATATATCAGTCCTTGAAAATACAATTATGGACCTCCAAACGGAATACATGACCGTGACAAAACACTACTATTGAATGACGTGGAGATTGCTGGCTATCCCGAAGAGGCAGGTGAAAATAGCATTCACATCGTCATCGCGCTGGCAATGAAAATAGGTGTAAACCTAGATGAGAAGGACGTGGTGAGCGCAGAAAGGGCCGGTCCCCTGCGACCTACTATACAGGGTGGGACTTTCGCTCCCCCGCGCCCCTTAGCTGTGCGTCTGACCCGCCGTGCTACACGTGACGCGCTTCTACAGGCTGCACGTGTGCGCCGCAATGTTACCACAGAAGGCTTGCCTCTACCTGGACCTGCGCGCCCCATCTACGTCAACGAGAGGCTAACCAAGCACTATCGTCAACTGTTTCTAAGGGCGCGTGAACTCGCTCGGTCTCATAAGTTTAAATATGTTTAGACACGAGAAGGTAAGATCTTTGTACGCCAGGAGGATGGTAAAGCACGTTACAGACTCCGCTCCGAGGCATACAAAACAGCCTTATTGCGAAACAATCAGCGGCAGAAAACCTTAGTCGTGGATATTAGAAATCCCTAAATAAATATTTTTAAAATATTTTTATAATCACGTATATAAGAAACAAATACACACACGCAAACAGACACACACACTCACATACACATCCACCACACACAAACAGACACACACACACACATTACAGTTACCCACACGCACACATTTAGACAGAGTGCTACTCGTACTTCGCTGTTCTTTTTTATTAGTTTAGTTTTTTGGAGGAATTATTTTTGTTATCTGTTTTAAGCCCTCGCGTAACTCAACCCTCACAATAGACCTTAGAGGAGTGGGAGCGGCTGAAAATCAGCGCTGTCTTATGTCAGCATTAGCTGAGCCGCCTCCATTTGCCTTCAAAATTTATTTAATGATTTACCCATGTATGCTCTTCCATGAAATATGTGTATCTAATGTTTTTTCTTTAGTTATAAGAATGGAATTGTTGCAGCGTGAAAAAGCAACAAATATACACACGCACACACAAACTTTCGCATTTATAATATAAGTGGATGTGGACACTTACAAATACAATTTTCAAGTTGGATTGGAGTACGCGTGCTCTGCGGAGTCACAGCTGTCCTTTCTCGAACATTCCATTGCGCGCAAAGAAAATTGGTGATTCAATTATTTGTCGCATCTCCAAACAAAAGGAATAGTCTACCAGTACCAGTTTCTCTACTTCTTATGACATGGGGTTCTTCAAACGAGGCGCGAAAATGCACTGTTTGGGCTGGAGGGTGACTGCCGCTCCGTTGTTTTCTCGCTCCAACATTTGTCTTCGCATCTGGACTCCATTTCCACTTAACATCAGGTGGACTGGAGTCGCCGGAGTTTGCCGTGCAAAGTATAAAAAGAAAAACCCAATGTATGTGTCCAGCGGTTAGTACAGCCACAACACAGGAAAGCTACGCAACAGGTCCACAGGTCCGTTTAGGGGCAAAACACGTTTAACACGTTATCGAGTGATAACGCAGTCAACAATGTGTTAAAAACTTTTTACAATTTATTTTACATTGATTCTACAATTTTTGGCATAATAGTAATTATATTCTTTGTATTAATCTGATAAGTCCCTACTTATCTTATAAATATGATTTTTGTTAAAATTTTTATTAAAATGATTTGTAGTTTTAATAGCTTGACAAATGTTTTTATTTACTTTTCAGAGACTTTATGCTGCCATGGGTGAGGACTTCGAAAGCTCAGAAGAGATCCAAACGGTCTAAAACGCTACATTGATATACAGCAATGTTGTATTGGATTATTTCATTTTGATGTTCGGTACATTCATGACCACCAAAATATTGATAGTGTCACTTTATAATAACCTTAGTTGGTTTAGAGGAATGAATTGATATAAGAATGAAAAAATCACAATGATTGAGTGCGAGCTCGCAGGGCATTAATATTGCAAGTTTAAATGTAACCATCTGCAGTGGATTGCTGCTAATGTAGTGGACGTTTTAAAGTGTGTAAGCATAGCAGCAGTTATATACTTTTAGTGAGCGTGTACAATTGATTATGTTTTGGAGGTAGGAACTCTGTGTGCTCTCTAAATCTCATGTTTGTGATGGACGCCCCCCTAGTGTACATATGCTTTTAATTATAATGGACTGAACACTGTAAATATTGAAAGTATGTGATATGAATTTTTATGAATATTGGTTGGGTTATGTATGTTGTTTTCTTTTCTGTATTCATTTTTAGATTAGTCGTGTGCGATGGATGGCCTGTGTGTTAGATTTCTTTTTGGAGCCAGTAGTAACGATTCGGGTTTAAATCCTCATGTCTGTGAGAGGTTGTTGTAAAGTGAACGGTTTTATTGTTTGACATTTTCGTTATGTCATGTTATTAAAAATCATGTGGTTATACTAATTAAAAAATGTCTTAAATCCAGTTCTTATTACTGGCGTGCAAGTGCGAAGGAGCGATATGCACTCGATTAGAGATTTTACAATTCAGCTATTCGTCAGTTGTTTTTGTGTCGGCTATAATTTTTGCTTTTTGGTTGAGCATCACATATTTATTTTCAAGTCAAATTATTTAAAATAACTTATACAACTACTAAGTATGACTGTCTTGCTATACGCTAAACATTATGTCAGCCATTTTGTGTATTATTGGTGTTTTATTTTATTTATTTTTCATTGCCTCACCTATTTTTTTGTCTTACATTGTCAAATTGTAATCTATTGACGTGTAGTTTGTTATAGTTATATGCGAATGGAAATCACTGAATAAGAAATGTCTTAGTTTAACACGATAGAGATATTTTTCAATAAATATGGAATGGAAAATTATATTCTATTCAATTTTTTAAATCACTATTAATATATCCCCTTGAGCGTCGAGCGTCCAACAGGTGGCCGATAACAATTAAAATTCTATTGTGTCTGGTTATTCGACGCTTGAGTTCATATATAATATATTTTAAAATTTAAAGTTAAATTAATCTTTCAAGTTTTTATAAGCGTAATTAGTATCTCAGACGCCTACAAACTATCGTTAAAATGTCACTCAATGTAAGACAAAAATTTACCAGCTTATATCAATACATTAGATGCTTTAAATGCCTTTAGAGCTATACCATAGGAGTGAGACTTAATAAAAATCTTGTAAAGCCAAGTTTTCATGTTAATAACAAAACGAATAGTTATTATAAATAGTAACCTATCTACAATATGGCTAATATAGATTAATACAAACTGTATTAGTTATATTATAAATAGGTGTAGATAAAGTAATTAAATGTATATCTATACTAATTAAAGGCACCTGGTTCGATAGTACAACAGTTGAATAATTACACTATAGCAAAATGGCGCATACTAGTAAATAAATAATAATCGAACGTAACGTCCAAGGGTAAGAACATAGTCTTACGCGTACGCTATACATAGGATTACAATTTTAAATGTTTGATCATGAAAATGCTCGTGGCAGCAGCGAAACTCATGGTCGGTACTACAACTTTCTGAAAACTGATGAGTGCCTGCTAGTCTATTCGTACCTTTTGAAAATCTGTTCCAATAAATAAATCGTGTAGGTATAACATATTCGAAACTTCTAGATAGACTATCTGGAACTTATCAGAGGGTTGGGTAACTGGTCCTTAGCTAAGTCCACTGCTATATTGTAATATTGTAGTAGTGCAGTTAGCGTAACCAATACTAGAATCCGTATTAAGCAAACGGTGTCTAGTAGAAGTTTCATTCGCCATTCGATCACGTTAACGTAAACGAAAATTTGTATGGCGAAATGTTAACTCTTCTCGTATGTCACCAGGAGGCGCTGCTTCAATGTCATACTAATTTTCGTTTTCGTTAACGTAATCGAAGGAATACGGATAGTAAATGAAACTAACACTAGGCACCCCGATCGTAGCGGCAATCGAACAAAAGTTGCACCATTACAGGTTGGATCGATTTTGTTTCAAAGTGTTTGGCGCGGACGTCATTCGAACGATTAACTGTTTTTTTTTGTTAGGTAAGTGTTCGCGAATACACATTTGTAATGCTACGGCCACACTATCGCGGTATCGCGAACATTATCTGTTTACACGACAAGTCTGGCCAATCAATAGTCACATTTCAGAACACGGTCAAATATGTAATTATTGCTTGTTGCGAAAACGGCAAATGTTCGCGATAGCGCAGTAGTGTGGCCGTAACATGAGCAACGTTCAATTGTGACTTTTAGAAGCAATCCAATTGTGACTTTTAGAAGCAATCCAATTGTGTTAAGAACGCAATGTTTACTGAAGCAATAAATACTTAAGGTTCATACTAAACCTATGTTTTTTTTTTATATAGAAAGCTATTTTTTTAAATTGTGCCTTTATCACCAACATTCCAGTAGTTTGGTATAGATCTAGCTTCTTGTTGGCATTAGTGCAATTGCATCTCGAAAGCATAATAACGTTACAATGTTTATTTTACTGACGCATTGTGTGAAACTGTATTTTGGAATAATAAACTATATACCTACTGCGTAAGTGAACGTTACATTTAAATATTGTATGTTGAGTGGTATGAACTTAGCCTTTTACATAATAAGCTACGCGTTGTAATTCGAACTAATATATAATTAACGTATTTATTATTACTATAATTTTTATTGGTAACGTTTATAACATTTCATCATGTCAATTTTTCCTTTACATTACATTAAGTGTTGATAAAAAAAAGCTCGTGTCGCGACTAGAATAGTAAATGAACGACTCGTTTAAAAAGCCTTTAGTACTTTTTTTTTTACTAGTTCACTATATTGTTGTGTTGAGTTGGCTTTACTGTTCAATAGTAAACTCAAACGAGATGGCATTTCGGCGGCCAGTGATCTGGGTGCCTATTGGGAGTTTTGGCTTTCGATCACGATTCACGTTAACGAACACGAGAATTGGTATGGCAAAATTTTAACTCCCCTCGTATTCGGACTTCGGCGCATCCTGGTAGGCTACTCTTGACGCAAACTCAATCTCAATACAATTCCAATCCCAAATCTAAAAATTCAAATGGCACTCTTAAAAGCGATAATAGCGCTACATTGGAATTAAATTGCGTGGAAATTGAGTGAACAAATTATTATCGAGATGGGGCGTCCCGAAATTGCGAAACTTATCCAAATATCGATACATATTAATCCCATTGGAATTGTATTGAGATTGAGTTTGCGTCAAGAGTAGCCTACCTGATCTGGCGTTATGTGACCTGACGCAGATGGTCCCGTGTGCTTGCGCAAGGATGTCTGACACCTACTTTATGACCTGACGGTTGGTGACGGGGTGTCAGTATAAATTTTAAAGTCGTTTGTAGCGGGGATGTCCTCTCGTATTCCACTTATCTAAATATGTCGCCCTAACTCATCAATGTTCGTAGCATTGTTGTGTTCCGGCAGCTAGAGATAAGATAGCCAGTGCCTCAGTAGTTGAGGATTTCGGGTGAAGTGCCCTCCATCTTCGGCCTTATCACTTAAGGCGAAGGGTAAGGCATACTAGCGTCGCTAATGGATTTAATTTGATAACTGCTAAACTGGATTTTTTTTCAAACATTGCGGACCTTCCGACACTAGGCAAACATCTATTATTTAATAATTGTGCACTACTTTCAGGTTTGTTTTTTCATTCGCATTCATTCGCTAACACCAAAAGTGTCCCTTGTTTGTGAATAAATGCGATAGCCCGTTTTATGAATAAACCACGCAACAAAAAGTAGTGCACAATTATTAAATAAATACTATGGATGCTTACCTGTTATCGGACAATACGCAATGTTTAAAAAGAGATCCGGTCCGATAGTAATTGTCAAATTATCAATTGGTGGCGCTAGTGTGCCTTACCCTTCGCCTTAACTTAAGGTGTGTCATATAAAGCACTGTCAGTGCTGTACACATTTTCGTTTACGTAGGCACTGTAGTATCCTCCTTTATCAATCGTCGCCATATGCGCCCGTGCGTTTTGCGTTTGCGCAGCTACCGTAGTTACGGTACAGAGACAGTGCATTCAAATGCCACAAAAACGAGCGAGTTTTCTACGTTAACGTAAATGAGAGTTTGTATGGCATTGTACCTGTAGCAGCGCCCAGCGCCTCCCCGTGACAAACTAGGTGTGTAGCAATTTTGCCATTCAAATTCATGTGCGCGATAACCGCCTTAGTGTACGTCGGGCCGCCGCTCGTTGCACTCAGGGTAATTAAAAAATGTAAGCGAAAACATGCTGCATTATGTAAATCGTGTATGCCGCTAAAACTATAAATTCTCTTCAGGTTCACGTCGCTTAATGTTCCTTTCAAAGAAACGTAGCCGCGAATTAAATAACTTCATGTTTGTGTTGGCTATTATATTTAGCAAATAAATAAAATGTGAAATCATTGTTTTTGTATGATTTAGAGTGAGTGAGTTTGTAAATAAGTTCTGTTGAATACTTCTTTATTATAAGACCTATTGGTTTACACTTTTAATATTTTTATGTAATAAATTAAGAGCCGATGTAATTAATTATTAATCTTTTCGAATTTGTTTTTGTCAAAACTTAATATTATTTTTATTTAGTATTTATGACAAGAATGTATTGTTTGCATTTTTTTCTAAGGCCACAAGTTGATTTGTATCAGCGTCGGATTCCAAACCATATGCCAAGTTGCTTCCGGAGAGTTTGTTGAATGGAGTTGTACGTTTTACGGTCTGCTATTAAATTTGAACTACGAGACATCCCACCACTCACATACCACGCCCAATGTGTGATCGTGGGCGAAACGGGGAGACCCGTGCATGTAGCCCAGGGTCAACAACGGCAAACATGTTGAAAAGTCCTTAACGTTGAAGTCAACCTGTCTTTGGAAATTAATAAATTAAATAAAAATTTATTGTAGAACTAGTAAAATTAGCATACGAGTTTTTATCCCCCACTTTCTCTCAATCCAGATCAGAAGACTAGCGGTAAAAGTCAGCCTCGGTTGCCACCGACACATTGTAGATATTAAACTTACTGATTTACAGTGACTATCCTTAGGAAATAGCTTGCCTTAACTCGATAAATGATTTCCTGTAAGACTGAATGGTTTATCCACGTTGAACAAACGCCACAGAGAAGATTAAGAAATGAAACGCCTTTACGGATCTGCTCGCGTTCGTTTTACGTAGCATAATTTTTAGCAACCTTTGCGGGGTTCGCGGTCACATGAAACTTACGCGATTAGATCCGTGAAGAGTGGTTCACGTTAGGCCTTTTCCTCACCGGATCGGTACGTTTTCGTTTCGGTACCGCCTCTGCACCAAATCTGTACAGATTTTCTGCTGAAAAACATTTCCTGACAGGCTCTGGATGTTTTCGGTACGGTATATTATTGCACAGTCGCGTCAACATGACTGGTGTTGTGAGTCACCAACCGTCACGATCGACTCGGTGTGAAAGCTCTCATTTGATTAAATGCGCTCGGTAAACAATTTCTACAGATTCGGTGCAGAGGCGGTACCGAGCCAGTGAGGAAGAGGCCTTTATAGAATAAGAATCATAATATTAATGTTTGTTTGGTTTATCTCAAATAGTTAATAGACATCACAATTGCCTAGATCACCAGAAGAACTTTAATCTGTAATATAATAATAGTGAGACAATTATAGTTTTATACAACTTTTTATAGCACTTTGTCAGAGTTACTTGTGGCTAAGATAGCAGATACAAAGTTATGTTAAGTATTATTTGTGTAGATTGTGGTTGTCGTTCTGATGCATTACGTAACGCTTTATTGTAAGGGTAGCCCGTTAGATAGAACGTTGTTCATCTAAAACAGTATATCGAAGAGAGTTTGGTGTAGTTCCGTAGCATAAAATTATCTGTTATTGATAT
Source organism: Eudonia mercurella (assembly GCA_963082485.1). Taxonomy (NCBI): domain Eukaryota; kingdom Metazoa; phylum Arthropoda; class Insecta; order Lepidoptera; family Crambidae; genus Eudonia; species Eudonia mercurella. The sequence continues at coordinate 17,170,581 of OY720022.1, read as the reverse complement.
TAAGATTTGATGCACTATCCATTTATAGAAAAAAAAAGTATCAAGATCTCATTAATATTAATATCGGAATAAATGTAAATGGTTGTTAGGGTGGGCTTTCAACGGCGACTTCAGAGAGCGACACGAAGCAATGCCTAGTGCGAGCTGTTTTCACTATTCGACTCGAGTTTAAGTTATCAACAATTTATATGGCACGGAGCAGCGCCACCTAGTAACGAATTAGTGAAATTATTATTGTTCGTTGCTATAAGTGGTTTCCTCGATCCCATACAGATTGTTGTTAACTTAAACTCTATTGAATCTATACTAATATTATAAAGCTGAAGAGTTTGTTTGTTTGATTGAGCGCGCTAATCTCAGGAACTACTGGTTCGAATTGAAAAATTATTTTTGTATTGAATAGTCCATTTACTGAGGAAGGCAGGAAGGCTATAGACTATATTACATCATAATATGACTAATAGGAGTGGCGCAGCAATGAAAAATGTTGCAAATTGTTCGCTAATTAACGCGGGTGAAACCGCGGGGTACAGCTATAGTAAATAAATTCACACTAGGCACGTACTCGTGTTTAATGGTGTGACGCAGGCTGCACCGCAATGCGAACGTCGCCGTTAAAAGCAAACCTTTACGTGCAACTTGCAAGTGCCACATCGTTGAGGTTAAGTTTAAAAATATCTTTATAAAGTAAAAATATATAAACAGTATCGTCAAATACACAGAATGTGCATATCACTTACTCAAGAGTTCACTTAATTAACACGTGATTAATATCTTCCTCCTTCATGTTTTAAAAAGTTGTTTAGCTACTGTCTGTAATTGTTGTATTATATCTTTTGTATTCGCAATAAATTGTTGTAATATAACATATTTAGGTATTAAAATGTGGCATTTATTAAATAATCTCAAAAAGTGGTATGTTTCAGTGTACAATTTATTAGTGTGTAAGACACTATTCAGGTAGGTACCTAGCTTAAATATTTATCTTCCCATATTCTCTAAGAAATTTATTTCGATTTAATTACGAATTCATGTGATACTTCAGACTAAGTTGTATAAGTACATGGAAATAAAGGACCTTCGACTTTAGAAACTTACGTGGAATTTTATTTGTTTTTATAAGGTAATTTTAAGGTTTTTATAACAGACTCAACACACTATCTAAAACTGTCAAATATATAATAAATGTTCAACCTTACGCCATAGCTATAAAGTTCAAAGTCTTTTGAGAAAATTTGACAATTTGTGGTAGTCTGTTAAGCAGGCTTGTGTACAACACTTACTTCTCTCTCTTATCTCTCACCGCAGAAATAATCATAAATCTGTGAAGCGGTGAATCGCATTGTTCGTATTTAAATCTGTTATAGGTAAGCAATAATTAATGCAGTAATTATTACCAACTTTTTTACTTTGTTACAATTTGTTAGGATAGTTAGAAACATAGTACAATGCTTTGTAAGTGCTACCATTTTATCGTAAAGTGAATAGCTTTCAACAAAAGTTCAAAACTATATTGAAATCCCCTAAATGGTAATAATAATAGTAAAAATTGTTTAACTTTACACAGATACAAATACAGATACACTAATTTGAATGTAAACAACTAGACGTGTGAACTGGAGCGGTGGAGCATAATCAAGGGCGACCTTTGTATTTCAGGACTGGGAATCCTGGGTGCCTAGTGAGTTTCATTAGACAATTGATCACGTTAAAGAAAACGAAAATTAGTATGGCGTTGAAGCAACGCCCCCTGGTGACATATGAGAAGAGTTCAAATTTTGCCATAAAAATTCATGTGCCCGATAACCATAGTCTACCTCGGGCCGCCGCCGCTCGCTGCACTCAGGGTAATTCAAACATGTACCTAAGCGAAATCGTGTATGCCGCTAAAACTATAAATTCTCTTCAGAGTGCCTAGTGCGAATTTTGTTTACTATCCGTATTTATTCGATTACGTTTACAAAAACAAAAATTAGTATGGCATTGAAGCAGCGCCTCCTGGCGACATACGAGAAGAGTTAAATTTTTGTTATCGATAACGTGACCGAATGTCAAAAATAAATCGCACTCTAGTTCACGTCGCATAATGTTCCATACCGTTTTCAATCGAATAAATACGAATAGTAAACAAAACTAGGCACCCTGCCCAACCAGCAAAACAGTCGAATAAGAAATTATATACACAGCTTATAGTTGAATAAAAACTGAGTAAACCTTTCCAAAACATTGATTAGTGGTATAATAGTGTTTAACTCGAATATTTAGCATTTTTTCCGAAAAAATGCTATATGCTAATGAAAGTTTGTGTGTATGTGTGTATATTTGTTGCTTCCTCACGCTGCAACCGATGAATGGATTTAGGTGAAATTTGGCATACAGATAGTTATATATACTTTTTATCCCGATATTCCCACGGGAACGGGAACCACGCGGGTGAAACTGCGGGCAGCCGCTAGTATTTATATATTTTAAGGCTTACCTCATATACAAACATTTAATCCTAGTTGTATCTTTATGTACCATCTCAGCCAAAAGACGTCCACTGCTGGACAAAGGCCTCCCCCACGTATCTTTATGTAATCCCTTGTAAAATGTTTAATTTAGTGCTATCTGTTTTACATACCTACTGAATACTGTGCGAGCACCCGTCCGAAGCATGGACGGGCTGCTAGTTTATAAATATTTCGGTATAGGAACGGTGTTTAAACGTAAACTGATTCTTAGACTTTAGTTATCCTGGAGCTTTACAAGTACTCGACTTTTCGTATGCGTCACTGGCTAACCGATAAATCATGTAGCCCTTGACGCAATAGTTAATAAGCTAATGTCAACTAAATATAAACAAAGGTGTTGTCCTATTTTAACCTATGTATGTTTTATGTGAAAGGTATTTACTTACAACGTCAGAACCAAAACTTTAAATTGAACGTTTTCCGATACGCTTGTATATAGGTAGCTATCTGTGATTGTGTTTTTTATCACTTTTTGTTCATAGTATTTCTTTCACTCTACAATGGTGTCTTTATCAGTATTGAGGTCTGAATAGAACCATAAAGGCAAATCGAGTTTGTATTATGACCCTTTTAATGTAAAATAAGTAAGCTGTTTCATTGACTTCCTCTCTTTTGTAAGCCGTTCAATTATGGAAGTACTCGTTTACATAATAACATTGCGGCGCGATGAATGCTCTTTCTCAATACCTGTTGAGATCTTTTACAAACATGATATACATTTATCCTTGAGGGATTACAAGATTCTCAATTAGACGATTCAACCAACCCCAAATACTCGCTAAAAAACAGCTGTTTATCACGAGGGTGATACGTGAGTCTATTGAAATTAAGAAACAACCGAATTTCTATAGAAGACATTGTTGAAATTTTGCCACGGGCCTTAAATCCAGTAATACAGGTTATTGGATCCCAGCCCATTACACACGAAACTGCAAGAGCAAAAGATGCTGCAAGCTCATTTCGTGTGAAAAGGCACGCACCTTTTCAAAAACAGCTGACGGTAGCAAGTAATAAAATAATATAAACACGTTATCCTTTTTACGTGAAGGATACCCACAGTGAGAAGAAGAAGAGAAAATAATGTCTATGATAAACATAAACTGCACATTACTCTAGTATCTGTGAGGCATAGTCAAGTCATGCTGTCAGCCTGTCACTGCTGGGGCACAAGCCTTCCCCATGGATGGATAGGGAGAATCGTATTCAATTCATAATCATAGTCAAGTCATCCTTATCAGCTCATATTTATGTCCCCACTGAGGGCACGAGTCTTCCCTGTGGATGGATACGGAGATTGGGCCATAAACCACCACGCGGCCCAGTGCGGATTGGTGATCGACTGCTAATGCAATACTCGAATGGCCTTGAGAATATAGCTAAGGTATGGGGATATGTCCACATGATACCTAGGTCCTAAGGAAACCTTCGGCGTTTGACCGGATAGGTACTATTGCTTGAGGAACCACCTAGTTTCTTGTTTTTTGGTTACCTTATCAAAGCAAAAGGAGGCAAGTACAGTAACATAAAAAGAGAGTCGTTCGCCTCTTATTTATTCCTGCGCTGCCATTACTGCCCTAAATCGCTTCTTATGATTTTGCCGGAATATGGTGTCTTGTTATGAACCGCCATTACACAGCATAGTATGATTATGTCTGGTGATAACAACAAAAAAAAACTAACAATAACTTTAAACTCAACATGCTCCTTTTCCTTGACTCTTTATCACTATATGCACTTCTAAACATTTTTGTTATTTACACTTATAAGCACACTTTTGTATTCCTGTTTGTATAATTGACTTACTCAAATGAGTAAGTAGCATTAAATCATCTTTAGTAATAAGTTTATCCACGTCCAAGTAGACCGGCATAGTTACTGGAAAAATACATTCAATATAAGGAACAAATAACAACATTTTTCTATAATGTTATTTAATGTGAATTATGAAGGTTTTTATAACGCATTTAAGGAACCCTATAATGTTTTAATGGCTGCATTATATGCTACATAAAAGTAATCTAATCGCCTTTACTCGAGTCAAAATCGTATAATAATGAAAAAACTAACTCACTAAAGTAATTTTCTTTAAAAACTTTTAATATTTAATTAAATTTATTATTTGAAGTTTCAAGAATTGTGTGCGCATTAAAAGAACTAGCGTCTCTAGTATGATCAGTAAAGTTTTTGTCGTATGTTGTTCTTCATTATTTATAACAGTAACCACCTACCTACAATGTTTTAACCACTTAATATGACTTAGCTAAATTATTAAATATTATAAAATACCTTGATACATATTTTCGATGTTTGACGTATACAGTCCTGCGAAAATCAAATAACTGCGCAACCGAAGAGCTCGACAGCACACATTAGCCGAATTAAAGCAATTCATTTACCTATAAAGCTGCTGTTACAGAACAAATTTACCGAGAAATAGCAAACTGGTAATTTTTATAGAACAAATGAATCGTATGAATGCATATTATTTGCTATTACAGCACACAAAGAGATTCTGTTCCCTTGTACTAGATATTTATAGCATTGTTTAGCTTCTTCATTCAGCGGTTACAGCATTTTTACAGCACTTAAGTCTGAATAATTTGTGCCCTTTTCGCGTTGAGTAAACATTCATGACATTCTTACTCGAGTTATGTTACCACCTTTATAGCATTATTTAGCAAAAATAGGAACGTGATCTCGATATTTATAGGACAATGTTTTGCTGGTTGGGTGGTATGTAGTTTTATACATATAAAAGTGTGGATCTGAGTGAGTAAGTGGTGTGATTTCGGCCTGTCTGGCCTACATAGAGACCCCATTACATCTTTTCTTTGCCGTTACAAAGATGACACATATTTTGGTCTGTCGTCGTAAAAGTAACGTAAATTCTGTTCTTTCTAAGGATATTAGCGATTTTATCTGAAGTAGGGCCTACACAGGTCAGACTACCTACATATTTGTTGTTCTAGGAGACATGTATAAAATAGTGAACGCACCCTTATATTCTGCTTATTTATAATTAAACTAACAATAACTTGTTTTGAATAACCGTTAGAAATCGCGATATGATAATCAATAACGTAGTTATCTGCGGACAATGGTACCGATAATAATCTATGGACGTAGCTGCGGAAGGCAGCTAAGTATATAATTTCTGTTGTAATGGATGACAAAAAGTGGCGAAGATACTCGTAGTTGTATCGATCGGTATGTGTAAGTTTGCGATAGTTTTGGAAATCTAGTTTATAAATGTTCAAATAATTTTTAACGCAAATTTTGTTGCGAACAAATTACATAAACACAAATGTTGAAAAAATTTCCACGAGCAGGATTTGAACCTGCACCCTTCTGACATTCCGGGTCAGGTGCTCTTCCAATTGAGCTATCGTGGTTCTAACCAACCCGCCGAAATTATTCAACACTTCTTACTTTGAAAGCCAAAGGCGCCCATTCAATGTCAACAACTACCGCCAATAACATCCGATCATTTGCAAACAAAATTTGCGTTAAAAATTATTTGAACATTTATAAATAGCTTGCTTATTTCTTAACTGATCTTTAATATTTGTAAAAATATTATGACCGCTAAATGTTCATGGAGGATTTTGTGCACTTGACTCATACCGATGCCTAAGCTTGTCCGAATCTGCTGATAGGTCACTCTTTTGTCAGTCTCTATCATACGCCGCATAACACTGATGTTATCTTAGGCCGACGCCGTAGAAAGCCGTCCCTCACGCAGGTCATCGGTGAAATTAGTGCGACCACGTTTAAACTCATTAAACCAGTCGTAAACAGTGGCCCGAAATGGGGCTTCATCGTAAAAGGCCAATCGAAGTCTATTACAAAGACTACTATATAATACTGGACTATTATAACTTTTTTGTTGACTTAAATGACATCGAAAGTCGTATAAAATCACTAGCGGCCGCCCACAGTTTCACCCGCGTGGTTCCCGTTCCCGCGGGAATATCGGGATAAAAACTATCCTGTGTTAATCCAGGTTATAAACTATCTGTATGCCGAATTTCATCCAAATCCATCCATCCGTTGCAGCGTGAAGAAGTAACAAATATATTTTTTTGTTACACTTTTTTAAACTGAACTAGTACACTTAAGCTGAATTAAATATTTATATATAAAATACAGTGAAAAAATTAAACGCCTACCCGACCCAGCCAGGAAACGAAACTTGGGTCTTCCGCAATCCGGGCGGCTGCACTGACCGTTATGCTACCGGGAAGGCTGACGTAAGCGCTGAATTTTGTCACTGCTTTTTGATTTTTGAAATACTTTAGAGCGACATTAGTGCCATCTATCCAAAGGTGATTGCAACCGATGGACATGCAGATTCATCTTTGCACATGAATACCACAAATTGATAACACAACGCTATAGTATTTTTTTTTAAACTTTTATTTTTAAGTGTTCAGCAACAAATATACACACATACACACAAACTTTCGCATTTATTTAGTGTGATGTGATTGCACGAAATTTTCTCGCGTTACATTCATGCTGAAAGAGGTATGGCAGGTAACACAGACAATTTTCAATTTGCCGCCTTAGATTAATAACTTAGTTTGCCGCCAAGTCGTAAAACAAAATTAAATGACAAATGAATTCCATTTTCAAAATTTGTACTTTTTTTTCCTTTACTTATTGGATGGCTTCGTGCGATTAGCACATTTAGCTAGTGTCAAAGTAATTTTTCTTTCAAGTAATACATAAATAAACAATATTTCCTTCCTGTATGCTGATAATGATTGATAAAAGAAATGAGAAGTGAGAAATGATAGACTCCCTAACCCCACCCCTCGAGTATCTCAATGAAGATGTGGGGCTTTACTAAGTCCTCGGGCGGACTTCTTGAGAGAATTTGAAAAGTGACATTGCACAGTTTTGTTTCATTTGCCAACACTCATGCACACTCACGAACACTTAACGGTTAATAATCCACCATTATTTCACATTAATATTCGACATAACACAAATTTCAAAAAATAAAACAAAACCGCAGACATGACTCTTCACTTTCCCGCCAAGAAGTCGAAATTTGAAATATTTTTTTTATTATATCGTTTACAAGTGGCCAGTTCTTAAAACTTTCAGTGTCGCCCTTTCAGTATTACGGAACGTAGAATGCTACGATAGCCACTAGCGAGCGATTGACGAAGTAAAAGTACATGACTGACGGCGCTCTATAGTAAACCGACCGATTGTAGCAACCGCAGCTTTGAAGAAATACTTCTTTGATTTAGTTTATTAAGTACCACATTACTGCAAAATATTTTTTTTCGTAAATTTACTATCATTTATAAAGAGTAATATAATGTAGCAGTCGCGTTGCCATTGTCCAATTAGCAACTGGTTGCTTTTTTTTTCGTAATAAGCCTGCCGGAGCTGCGTAGCCGTGATACCCCAACCAACCCACGACCCGGTCAACTCGAGCCGAGGTCCTAGCCTTTAGATGCGCCCTCGGTTGTTTCGCTCTTAATCTGAACTGAACCCCTCGGAGAATCTTGTAGGGTCGGGGACACGCACTAGTGCGTTCTGCCGTTCCTTCTAGAAAACTTCTTACGGTGCTTCGTTTCACACGGCTTGAGTTACCTACCCTTAAAGTTTCTCGCCGGGCCCAAATAAGCCCGGTGCAAGCTTAAAATGCCCAGTGGTAATCAGCAAACTCTCACAAATTAAAAAATAGCCGTAACTGTTGCTGCGCAGCTCACGACCAGTCAACAGCTCCTGAGCTGAGGATGCCCCGTGGAGGGGGAAAACAAAACACGTGTCGGGTATCCATTTATTCTTCTGCATGTGCATATTGCTGCGGCGGCGCGCGGCGTGGCGGCAGCGACCGGCGATTGCTAAAAATGTTTGACATTTCAATTAGGTATATTAATTTTTAATCATTCGATATTTTAATCACTCGGCATTTCAATCTTAGAAATTTTTAGGCTTGGTATAGTAATTTTCAATACATTCGATATTTAAAGGAGAATGGGCAAAAATGTATGAAGTGTGGTCTAGGTCGCGGCCACTTCAGAGACCGTTTTTTTTAATTCTTCACCACTAATCAAATAATCATCATCATCATCATCGGCCCATCTTAGTCCACTGCTAGACATAGGCCTCCCCTAATGAGCGCCATAGCGCCCTGTCCTCAGCTTGACGCATCCAGCATCTGTCTTTCGCAGGTCAAAATAAAATAATATTTATTATTTATTAGCACAGACCCGTATTGTTTTTAAATAAAAAGTTATACCACTTTGTAAGTACACAAAATCCGCATTTTTGATGTGTAACATCATTCCGCTCGCTTTCTATCACAGTATAAACTGTGCTTTCTATATATACAATTCGTGGGAGTGATTTCGTAGAAATGTGATCGATCATAACAGTGTGATACTGCCGCACAATTTATGAACGCATTATTACTGTGTTTGTGATTATGATATTTGAGGTGCTGAACATTACGATCTATTTTCTCGAAACTGTTCACATGTTCTTTACTCATAAATAAATTGCGCGGCAGATAGGATGTGTCAGTGTGACATGTCTTCTAATAAGTATTTACTACATTCTCTTTATGATTTAAAAATTGGTTTAATGCACTAAGTTAAAAATATAGGAGTCGGAAGCGCGCATTTAAAATCGATAATAAAAATAAGACCTATTATTATTTTAAGTGACATACCTTATTGTGTCATCATATTAATATGTCAGATCTAATGAGTATTTATGTACTGCATTCTCTTTATGATTTGTAAAAAAATATAGGTATAATAATAAAATTGTTAATTCTCTAATCTATTTTCTATTGTAATATTGATTTCAAAAGGTGAGATGTCAAATGTTATACACATCATGCGACTACTGTAAGGCTCGTTCGTTTCTTTTTTACCTGCTATTTTCTTTGTGTCAATCAACCTATTGTTGTTTTAGGAGTACGGGAACAGGTAGTCGATATGATATTGTCTACTTGCTCCTTAGAGTAAGAGCGTTTTTAGATTATCCGATCCAATATCGGTGTCGGGCGCCGCCGCGCCGATCCGATATCGCAGGAAGTAAAATGTATGAAATATGTACCTATCTGTCTTTCATATTGATCGGCCCGATATCGGATATCGGAGCCGACACCGATGTCATAAGTATGTATATATACTGTGCCGATGTGTTGGCGGCAGGCGGCACCATCGGATGCCCGTGAGCCGTCGGACGATATTGTTTGTAAGTGTGCTATACGTGTATAACGTGTGCGCAGAGCCCGAAGCGCGGCGGCCATTTTGAGCTTGTTTTGTTAACTTATTTAGTTGTCATCATGGCGTCGTCATCATTTAAATACGACATAATTACATTAATTGAACTGGTAGAATCAAAACCATGCCTGTGGGATAAAACTCACGACGAATATAGAAATAAAATACTCCGAGACAACGGTTGGCGGGAAGTATGTGAATATCTTGAAGAGGGATATGAAGTTTTAAATAAGGATGAAAAAAATAAGACTGGTATGTAAATTATACTTTAATTAGATATAAAAACAGAACTACACGTTTATTGTTTATTATTTAGTTAGTAAATACTTAGAATAATAACTTAATCTAAGAGTAAATATTTATTTTTATGACCTAGGAAAGTTGCCATTCTTGGAAAGTTGCCATGGTAATTTGCCTACATCTGAAACGAAATAATTAGCAAAGGTTACACGGACTCCACGTCCTGTTTTATTAGTGGATTTTGTCTGGGTACTGGACAAAGTTTCTAGAGATGATCTTTCACTTAAAATTATGTCGTCTATTCGATATCGATCACGCTTCGTCACGATGTTATGTAAAATAATACAGGTTTTCACTATGTTTTTGGCAAATTTTGGGGACACATCGATGGGCCGATGGAATATTCTCTATTTATTACTCATAATACCAAACTGCGCACTCAACATATCGACGTGCTCTGCAAAGTCTGTAGTTAAATACGCGTTGTTTTTGACTTAAATTATGTCCAGAATAGCTTCGTAACATATTATGTTCATTCATTGGAAATGCATCATCAACGACAAATACGTAGAGAACTGTAAGTCCTCCTTCAGTAATGGGTTTTGGCTGTGGAATGTGTTAATTTCGTTGCATCAACAATTTCCAAAAATGAGTAAGTATTTTGTAGTTTAGAAAAATCACAATCTTTTCCATATGCGCCTATATCGACTAAATGAACGAATAATCTGCATCTGCAACTGCCAAAAGGACAATTGAAAAGAATTTCTTGTAATTTATTCATATACATTGAACCTCCATGTTGAAAATTTTGAATGCGTATGTGCTTCCCGTCTATAGCACCGAGGCAATTGGGAAAATAATATGCTCTTTTTTAAAAAACCTCGGCTATGGTTTTCCACTTTTGTTCAGACATGTTTTCCAAATGTTCACTACGCTCTTTTAAAAATTGTGGTTACAAAAACTTTGCCTTAGCCTACTTAAACTATATATTGATACCTAAGTACATTTCTATTAATAAGCTTATTTTTATTTCAGCACAACTCATTATAAACAAATGGAATAATATAAGAGACGCGTTCATTAGATCTCTTAATGTAAAATCAGGGCAAGCCGCAAAAAAACCATATGTGTTTCATGAAAACCTAAAATTTTTACTGAAGTTTACAAAAAAAGCTGAAACTGATGCCAATATTGTGGAAGAAACAAAACAGGAGCATGAAGTAATCGCTGCTAATGATAATGAACATTCTGACAATGTTACTGTATATGAACCAAAGAAGGAGTCGTCAAAAAATAAAAGGAAAATAGATCCCATTGAGGCCGCAATATTAACAAAAATAAAACAAAATAAAACTGTCAACTATGAAAGAGTATCGACAGAGGACAGTTTTTTTACGTCTTTTATACCATTTGTTAAAGATATGTCAGAACTAGAGAAAATACAGCTACAAATGGACATTCTGTCTAGTATACAAAAAATTAAACAAAACCGGGTCCTTCATCAACGAGTACAATCACCTTATTTTCTCGTAAACCCTGCACCTGGATACAGTAGAACATATCCTAAACATGGCCATTCGATTCATAGCAATTCCATAAACTCTTCTTCACCTATATTAGTGACATCTCCTTCACCTTCACCTACAAGCAACTCCTATGCTGATGTACCAAGTCCACAATCAGTGGACTAAGACCTGCTCCCATACCCCGCACTCAGACCCCCCGCACGCCGCACCCACACCCCCCGCACCCTTGCGATGCGCTCGCGCACGCAGTCCGCAGTCAGTTGCCTGTCGACTTTCTTCTACCTACCTACTTCTCGCTTACGTTCTCGCTGTTTGATTTATTATTTTCTAACCGTTTATGACTTGGCTTGCTCACCTTGCTTGCTTGATTTAGAAAAGTGTTTTGTGAATTGGACAGTGATTGTGTATTGGATCGACGACTAGGCTTGTTTTACGGACAGCTATTGTTACCTGATAGTACAGTCATTTGGTAGTTCTACCTGGAAAGTTTTTTGGAAGTTTTGAAAATTGGTGATTGTATGGATTTTGACGAGCTCTTTTCGAATTTTCACTTTGTCACCTCGTGTCTTTGCCGCTTGCGCCGCCATATTGGAAAAATGGCGCCCAAAATCAGTTTTTTGACAATAACTTCTTCCCAACTCATTTTACGATGAAAATAGTTATGTGATAAACTAGATAAACTAGAGAAAGTTTTCTACAATTTATGTAGTAACCTTTTTTTTGTAGAGTCAATAGTTTTAGCGTTCGAGCGCCACAAAGTCCACTCTAACACGCGTTCTGGCCACTAATTTCCACACCACCATGATGTAGAGTAAGTGGCGCGTTTTTTTTTGTGGTATCCCCAGTAGGCCTAATCAGTTCACTTCGCTATGAAAATGCAAACTACACTGTAGAACGATAAACCCCTATCTACTATGATAGGTAGGGTATGGCAGTTAGAACTACGGGTCCGGCTGTCTTTTCAAGGGTACCACGGGAGTTCCGGATCCTGAGCCCCCTGCCGGTTATGCCTTCGCGGGCGTCTTCGGCAGGTCCCGGACATGGGTTGGCCTCGTGGTAGCTATCAGCCGAAATTAAAACCTATCCTAAGCAAGAGATAGGCCTACTAGAGATTTGTTGCTTAGTTATTTCATATTCATATTATTATTTCATATTAATTCAGCTTAAGTGTAGCAATTAACACTTAAAAAATAAAAAAGTATAAATTTACTATAGCGTTGTGTTATCAATTTGTGGTATTCATCTGCAAAGATGAATCTGCATGTCCATCGGTTGCAAATACCTTTGGATAGATGGCACGAATGTGGCTCTAAAGCATTTCAAAAATCAAAAAAGGCAGTGACAAAATTCAGCGCTTACGTCAGCCTTCCCGGTAGCATAATGGTCAGTGCAGCCGCCCGGATTGCGGAAGACCCAGGTTCGATTCCTGGCTGGGTCGGGTGGACGTTTAATTTTTTCACTGTATTTTATATAAATATTTAATTCAGCGTAAGTGTAGCAATTAACACTTAAAAAATAAAAAAGTAAAAATTCAGTTTGTTACAGTAATTTCTATAACGCGTATAAGTAATTTTTTTGATGTCGTTGTCAGGGTCATCACGATATAGTTTTTGGAGCTTATTGCGATTTTTAATACATCTGAGGATGCCATTTGTTATCCAGGGTTTTATTATACGTTTACTTTTAGGTATTTTTATTGTAGTAGTATTTTCTTTTATAGATTCCTTAAGAATTTGGATCAAATTGTCGGTAATTAAGTTAGGGTCAGTGTAAAACAGTAGTTCAGACCTAATGACACAACTATGAAGATATTACTTCTCAAGTTATTATTACTATACATTTTGGAGCTTACAGCGTACAGATTTTTTTTACATACGTATAAAACGATGTAAGTATCAAGAGATATTGTATGGCGACATAAAATTTCAGTTAGTTTCAGAAATTTATAAGGCTGTAAAGAACATACTTGATTTTTTTAGTATAGCTTAATGAACGTAAGGTCTAGTGTATACCAATCTTGTATTGATATATTGGTTTAAGTGAACGGAGTAGTAGTATTTCTTTACGAATAAAACGCAGTAATTAGTCATATTTATTTATAGTTTCATTTCCAAAATGTTGATGCCCTTAATTAGAACATTCAAATCAATAAAATTGTCAGAAAACTTATAAAAATTATCAAAATTATTATTCAAATAAATTCGTGTTAACATTTCAATTAGGTTGTGTGTGAAGTTATATCTACATTTTTATTTAAGTAAGTAAATAAAAATGTAGATATAATTTCTAAGTATACGGTCACAAATTGTCTGTAATAACCATACCATTGCAGCATTGAGATGAACACCTCAGTAAAAACAAAGGCTCGACTTGGCGGGGGCACTGCCGTGCCCCCAGATTATTATTTTTTAATCAAATGAAAGCAACCAAAATTTTTTTTTCATAAAACTAATTTACAAACAAAATTTTATTTTAACAATAACTGTGATCAACTAATGAGGATCAAGGAACATGCGATGACGTCACCACGTGCCACGATCATCACCCGCCCCACCACCCGCCGCGCCGCACTCATCGTCGGTTGTTTGCCCTTATCGCACGGAAAGCACTGCTTTGTTATTATTTATATGGTACTTACTTAGTAGACTTCTAGTCGCTGTTTCTGATGATGCAGTCGGAAGGTGGTCATAGGAACTGAGGTTATAGAATTTTATTTAACTCTTAAGAATTTCACATTTCACTTACTGAGCTAACTAGGAACTCTGCAATGAAACAAGATAACCCGGCCGTGTTTGTGCTTATTTTATTTGTCTTGATAAAAACTAACCTTGTGTGGTGCCCAAGATCTGATGATGAAACTGAAAGGAGGTCAGAGCAGAGGAACTCCTAGACTGTAGGTACTTACATGTTAAAAAGTTAAAAGTAAAAAAGTTTTTAATCAAGCTTTTATTTAAATTTTAACCGCTTTTGTGGTCTAGCGGCTTAGCCACCGGTCTTACACCCAGAGGTCCCGGGTTCGATTCCCAGCGGGAGGTACATCTTTGTGTACCTACTCGGTTTGGTTGATGGTAGGGCTTGTTTAAGTCCGCCTGGCCTTTAGATTTTTAAATAAGTTCTAAGATGCTGTATTTTTTCGCAGACATTAATAAGTAGGTTATTATTTACCTAAAGTAAAAAAAAAGTAACATTTAACCGCCTCTGTGGTCTAGTGGCTAAGCCTCCGGACTTAGACCCACTTAGACCCAATGTCCCGGGTTCGATTACCAGCGGCGCGTTCTTGATTTGTTTGCTGGTTGGGCTTGTTAAGTCCGCCTGGCTAGCTACCACCATCTTATCTAATACCGGCGCCATAACAAAAATGTTAAAAGCATTGTTGTATTTCCGACAGTTTAGAAATCCTTTTGGGTCTTTTGGAACACAAAAAAACAAATTTGTCCGGCGTAGCAACACTTTTATTTTCGTATCGTGGCACAATACAATATTTGTAAGATGACATTGTCCATTTACGTGTGTTAACTACGTACGAGTCAACGCGCTGCAAGCAACTGTGGTAGAATGCGCGGGTAGAACTGACGTTGACGTTTCGCGTACCATAGAGCAGAGGCTGCGCAGACCACACTCAAGTATAGACTTTACTTGTCGTTTCTAAGCGATGCTAGCGCCATGTCTCCGACACGGCCATCCTGATGGAAACACGTCCTCGTGTTTTTCTCTGTAACAAAAGATAACCAAGCACAGTATTTTTCGTTCGGTCTATCTTGATCAAACAACAATTGACTCACATTTGGCTCTACAGTTATTTAGGCACTACAATAGGCTCCACAGCAGATTCTGCAGTAAGCTTCACAGTAGGCTCTACATTAGGTTTTACAGTAGGCTCTACATAAGGCTCTACATTAGGTTTTACAGTAGGCTTTACATAGGGCTCCACATAAGGCTCCAACTAAGACTTCACATAAGACTCCACATAAGACTCTACATAAGTCTCTACATAAGTCTGTACCTTCACACGTCCTCGCGTGTCTACTACTACGGTCTTTGAAACTCAATTTCTTTATTTCAGGTGAATGTTTTTAGATAGAAATGTGATAATGTGATGCAAATTAATTATAATTGTGAAGATTTGTTAATAGCATATGTCTATTTATTCTCCTTAACTTTAGATGTTATTTGTCTGTAAATCTTCCTAGAAATAAATAATAATAATAATAAAAGGTTTATTGGTTTTATAGAACTGTAAAATAAATACATAAATATTGTATATTAGTCGACAATTACTTGAAAATGTTCTACAAGGGTCCGAAAAAAGTATGTAAAAACTTCAACGCCCTATTTCAACTTGAAGCATATACATAAACATTGATATTATGATGAATAATAAGTTAATTAGTTCTAATTTCAGTTTTTGATGTTATTCTACTCTCCTTTCATACAAAAACAACTGAAAAAACCACATTCGAACAAAGTAAATGACATTAAAAGAGTGAAAAAAGCCGTCCGAATTTGGTCGGCAACAGTAACGCGTTCACTCACTCTATTCGAACGGTTTATATGTCATTAGAAAGAAAATTTTATAACGTCCAAAGTCACAGAACATTTCATCCAAATCCAAGCAGTAGCACTTTCACTATAAGACAAAGATTCGCTTATAAACTCCCGTACCCCTGAGTGACGGCAGTGCTTGACGATAGGCAGCGCGTCCGTCCCACTACTGGAGCACGGTAATAGATATTATTACCGTGACTGGAGTGACGGCAGGGCGGGCCGGGTTAATTATCCATGGAGAGGCAATCGGTGCTGCGATGTCTCAGTTTCCCACACATGAAAGCTCGCGTGGGACCAGGAGGTTCAGCAAGGCATAGGTCCCTTGAAGTAAGAACGCCCGTTGCTCACGAGTCTTGATTTCGATAGTAAAAGCCGTGCGTTGTAATCTTTCGGCGACTGTGCAACGTGGGCTAGTGCTGGCTCCATGGAAAAGTTTTCTATTACAAAATGACATCCTTGAAACGAGCCATCACTGTAGTTGAAGCTCGTGAAGCATAAAAAGCCATGTTGTTTTTGTCCTTTTAAAGCTCTTAAGCAAGGTTTCACTAAGTAAGGCTTCACCAAGCAATCACTAATGCAGTGCACTTTTTACATTTTTCTCGCGCAGAATGCTACATTCGACGTGTGAGTATACACTCACACGTCGAATGTAGCATTCTGCGCGTGCGTACTCTCCGACTGCTCCCGTTCAAATGTCATGTTGACAAAACATATTGGAAAATTTGAGTCACATCATTAACAGTTTTGTCATGAAGATATGACAAACACTTATTTGATTATCAACCCCGCTGTGTGCAAACTTTATTCATCTATCTTTTTAACAAAATAAATAACTGATTGCAAATTGCTTTTGTGAAAATATCGATAATATCGACAATCACCGCGTTGGCACGGCCGATATATCGTATATCGATATTTAGCAGCATGCATATGAACATCGATTATTTATATCGATATTTCAAAAGACTTTGCATCCCTACTCATGTGATTGAAGCTAAGGGTTGAAGCGATCAATACAGGGTTGCCAGATGAGATTTCTCGAATTTCCCCAGATTCAAAATGATTTTTCCCCAAAATGTCACCTTTTTTAGAAAATTTCCCCAAACCTGATTTGACGTAATTTTTCAAATAAAAACAGCATTAAATTGTTCTTACTATTTATTTATATTATTTATATATAAGGCCACTTTTTATCTACTGCAAATATTTTGACAAACATCTAATTATTACAGAGAAATGAGGCATTTAAAAAAAATTCAGGCTGGTTTTTTTTTACTTTTCCTGACACAAAAATTGTAATATTTTTAAGAGCGGCCTCTCTGTCGGCTCTTTTGAATGAAATTAGGTGCACGGTGTAAGCGGTGAAGGCTTTGCGGCCTCTCTGTTTCGGCTTCTATGAATTGAAACTACCGAAAGTGCTTTATTTTTCTTTTTAATCGAAATGTCTTTTGGCGTTTTTCTTGAAAACTAGCGTATATTTAAAAAAAAAAAGAGTCTTATACTTATTTATTAATTTCAGTGTCACATAGAGAAGTATATAACAGAAATTTTAACCATAGGTATTTTAATTTTCGCTATCGCTATTCAAATATGTACCCGAAGTTACATGTTGATTGATAAGGTAAATTGACAACACTGTCTGATGCCTGCCTATACTGTACCTACTATTAGAGATATGGTATCGGAACAAAAGTATCGATACTATACTCATGAGTAGTATCGCATCAAAAGTATATACTCGGGTATCGAGTACTTTTTGTTTGGCATTCAGTGTAAATAAAAATACGTAAAATAGTATTTAAAAGTTGTTTATTAAAATATTTTTTTATTACCTCAATACAAAGTTATCAGTCATCTCATCACCCGTACAATGGGGAAGCAAACTGTCAAATAGTTCATTCTAGAGGGCGCCAGCTGTCAATCTCCATACAAATTATTATAATTTAATAGGATTCTTTAACTTTATTAAATAACGGGTCGACGTGTGGCCTTTGGATATGAAAAAATAGGTTCATGAAGAAGAAACTTTAAAGCAACAGACTATATTATGTTGTAATAAAAACGAAATATCCAGTTGTACTATTTATTTATAGATTTTAAAACTTGTTATAACAGGTTTTTTACTTCGGCGTAAATTTTTGAAGAAATCAGTGGTGCCAACACAATTTTCCAAAAATGGCACAGCAGAATCTTCTACTTCAGCCCGAACAGAGCGATTGCAAAGACATTATTTTAATATAATATAGCTTATGCCCAAAAACTTTAACAGAAATAAAATATTTAACTTCTATAAAATTGAATTATTTTGAGGTAATTAATGTTAGTTTTCTAATAAGTTGTTAGTTCGTCTGTAGGGTTAAAAAAACATCATATTTCACTACTTTTTAATTACTGAAGTGTGTGTGTTTTTTTTAAATAGTTGTAGTAATCTAAAAGCGTGAAATAGGCGTGGAACTTATATCAAAACTTACCTTTGTATCAGATCAGCTTTCTTTCCTTGACGCGAGGCACCCCATTTTTCAATTCTTCCTTCAGATCTGCGATTCGCCAGGTAATACATTGCTTAAAACTTTGTTTGCACCACAAAAGGATACTACTTATAGCAAAAAAACGTAAGAAAAACAAGCCGATTCTTGTACAGAATGTTTGACAAGTAACAAACACACAGCGCCCTCGCCGTAAAAGTTTTGCGTTTTCTTCCCCATTAGACAAAAATAGTAATTTATTAACCCTTGAGCCCAACATAGTCCTCCGTTTTGTTTTAGTGGAGTTATTAGTCTTAATAATAGTCAAGATAGAACTGTAATAGGTACATTATATTGGATACGACGAAAAAAGTATCGAGTGTGGTGAAAAGTATCGATTTTTACTCAGTATCGTATTAAAAAGTATCGACTACCAAATTACTTGGTATCGTGTCCAAAATATCGAGTAGATTCAGGTGTCGATACTTTTTGCGGATCCCTACCCTATTAATTCCCTACCCTACTTTACTGTATTGATTTTTCATTGCTGCTCGCTCCGTTCGTTGCACTTGATCGTTAATTATTACTGAAGAGTTTATAACATACTAAACATTTACTAAAAGTAATTAGCAAACCAAACGACAATTCTTAACTGAACTGGTCGCAAGCCATCATTACATTCGCAAGATGGGTTTTAAACTAGTTCGTACGGATTCTGTGGAACCATGCAAGATACAGCTTACTAATGGGAGACATGTTTTTGGCAGAGGCACATTATTAAAGGTAAGTATCTACTTCTATTTATTATGTCTTCATTCTACAAAATTATCCAGATAGATATGTAGATATACCATCTTCAACAGCTTACAGATTGCTATGATTTTAAGTTTAAAAAAATGCCCTGAATTAAATAATTAATTAATTTATGTATTTTATTCCAAATTGTGCTCTTACAAAAATACTTAACATTATGTGTAATTAATTTATTAATTAATTATTACATTATTATTATTATTATTATTTTAATTAGGTGTTGTGATTAAAGTCCAAGATCCCGTGAACACCAGACCTACGTTGTTTTATGAAGGCTGATGTTTTTCTTTGTAAGATGTAAGTACACTACCTACGTCAGGTAAGATCAGTTGTCTACTATGAACATTAGGTTGTAGTGGCTTTGACAAGGATCAAGGGCCAAAGATGTCTAAAATTACTGCTCAAAATATCATAATTTTATAAAGAAAATAGTATCATGCGAGCGTGTCCCCATACCCTACTAGATTCTTCAAGAAGCTTGGATCGGAACGAGAGCAGAACAACCCGAGGGAGCTTATAAAGGCTTTTTGTTTGGCTTGGGTTGACCGGTCCCGCCCGATCCTCTAAATGTCACTACACATTTACAGAATACACTAAACATGCACACTAGCTTAGGTCCAAGACACCGTACTCGTAGAACAAGAGTACGAAGAATCGGTTCACACGCTCTTTACCAGGTACAGACATGTACCTGGGCGCTTCTCTCCTCCACGGCCCAATCTACCCGAGCCGAGGTCCGAGCCTTTAGAGGCGCCCTCGGGGGGTCCCGCCCCCGATCCGATCCGAACCCTTCGGAGAATCTAGTAGGGCACGGGGACGCACTGGTGCGCGATGCCGTTCCCTCTAGAAAACCTCTGAAGGTGATTCGTTTCACGCGGCTTGAGGGACCCTTTACGTTCCTCGCCGCTCCCAAAAAAGCCCGGTAAAGCTGAAAATGCCGTCTGAGGCAATCAACAAACTCTCAAAAAAAAAATCAGGTTGACCGGGGGAAGGGGTGGGGAAAAACTCCAAGATTATTAAGTAAAAATAGATATAAATGTTCAAATAATTTTTAATGCAAATTTTGTTGCAAACAAATTAAAAAAACACAAATGTTGAAAAAATTTACACGAGCAGGATTTGAACCTGCACCCTACTGACATACCGGGTTAGGTGCTTTTCCAATTGAGCTATCGTGGTTCTAACCAGCCCGGCGAAATTATTCAACACTTTTTACTTTGAAAGCCAAAGGCGGCCATTGAATATTAACATTGAATGTTAACATTGAATGGGCGCCTTTGGCTTTCGTGGAAATTTTTTCAACATTTGTGTTTTTGTAATTTGTTCGCAACAAAATAAACAAAAAAAATTGAATGTAAAGATTCAATGTTAATATTCAATGGCCGCCTTTGGCTTTCAAAGTTAAAAAGTGTTGAATAATTTCGCTGGGCTCGTTAGAACCACTCCTGGACACAGTAGCATTGTCAGAAGGTTTCTTTCTCTGCAGCCTTAATCGCTGTCAGCTTAAGTCTTGCTCCGCTGCTGGTGGCGGCGTTCTAGGTTTAGGTTTTTATAAAAGTTGTATTTTTGTATGATATTTTGTTATATTTTACTTTTTATAATAATAATAATAATAAAGTATAAACTATTATATGCATCAATTTCTATAAATTAATATTCCCCTCATTTATAGGTAAAAAATCAATAATATTTATTTATTACTTTATTTATTTATTACAACACATAACAGATTACAGTCAGTATGTAGGTACAATATTATTGAGAAAACTTAAAATAATTTGATCAGACTAATAACCCAATAAAAGAATAATAGAGTAGAATGCTTTTTGAACTAACCATTATATGCTCTTTCTAGTTCTACATGTTCTTTAATGTCATCTGGTATTTTATTATATATTATTTTACACATACCTAGCATAACAATTTTTTTAAACTCCTTGTTTTTGGAACAGTTAGGATAAGTTTGTTAAAGGGTGTCTAAGACTTCTAGCTGTCATTTGTTTTGCTTGTAAGAATAAGTGATCGTTGTTTCTAAGAAATGTTCCAATTTTAAGTATAGAGACAAGTAAAGGTTAACATTTTTAGAGTTTAAAAGTAAGGCTTACATGATATATCTATCTGGCGCTATGCCACATAAGGTTCGTCTTTGAGCAACAAAAGCTTTGTGGTATGTGGTAGTCTGTGGCATTTCCCCATATTATCAGACCATATCTGAGTACTGACTCGACATATGCGTAATATAGCAGTACCTTTAATTACAACCTTTGTGAATTTGTATAACGCAAATGCGAATTAATGATGATGATGATGAATTGCGAATTTGTTAATTTTATTACAAACTATCTGTGTGAACACACAATTCCAATCAAGTTTGGAATGAATGTCTAATCCTAAAAATTTTACTTTATTCTTATACTTTAGCTTTGATGTTATTTTAATTTCATATAAGGTCATGCGGGGCTATTCCGCCTAAAAAAAGTGACGTGTGAAATTCAAATCTTTGCTATTTCGCTACAGCAAGCAATAACAACAAATGAGTAAATGCATCATAAAAAGCATTTATTTGTTAATGGTTACGCTGTATTACTTCTGTAGAAAGTCAATATTTTACGTAACAACCGAGAAATTTTATTAAAAATTCTGGAAAACGGCCTAAAAACCCCGCTGCGGGGCTTTTCCGAGTTTTGTTTCTATCGCTGCCATCTATGAATCTATTTAGAAAATACTTAGTGGCTCATGAAATTCACGGCGCAATACATTCTATTATAAAGCTAGGAGGTTTTAAATTCCTTTAAAATGATTTTTAACAAATTGTGGGACTATTACGCCGAGCCTCCATACATGCTAGTGATGTGACGAATAATTCAACAAATAATCAGTTTAAAATTGTTAGGTTATCGATAAATGTTTTACTTTAACGGCTAATCATAGAAGTTTTAACACCAAGTACACTAGTAGTATGTGCACCAAACGATGATTATTGGTTTTAGGATGGCGAAAATTCTCGTTTCGTTGATGTGATCGAATAGCGAACGAAATTGTCGAACAGATATTGCAATGTATTAAACAATTTTTTTTAAACGTATCGTTTGTCATTTATCAACTTTGTGCAACATTCACCATGACAGCGTTTTACGCCCCACTTCTGCTAGTAAAAGTTACAGTGAAAAACCTTTATTTCGTTAACACATTACAGTGCACTCGAAATAAGTAAAAAAATACATTATAGTTTACCGTACATTTCAGAATTTGCAATATTAAATAACTATAAATCAGAAATTATGGATCCCATCCCATATCAACATTCATCGTTATTTTTTCGAAACTAGGACATCACTGACTTTTTTCAATATCGTACTAAAATTGTGGGGCTATTACGGCATATCATTTTGGTTGGAATAACCCCCATCTTAGAATTTGTGGCGCTAATATGTCACATCAAATAACTCAATAAAACAAAGCGCAGAGTAAAACTGAATAGCACAAAAGAATTTCCTGCTTCTTAGATAGTCATTTAACTATAAAAACCTTGAAAAATGATAAATTTTACTCATTTTTGAAACTCAATCCGTGGAGCTTGATTTTCACTACAGTTGTCAAAAATGGCGCTCTAAACAAACATGGCTCTCGATCAAACAGTTAACGCGTTAGCAGTGCCATCTATATGTCGATCTAAGAAAAAGAGTTTTCACTATACGCCCATAGATGCCGGTATTGATAAATCATTTTCCTATATAAGTTATAGCTAAACGACGGAATAACCTCGCTGACGGAATAGCCCCGCATGACCTTACGTGCTTTTTCAATACTTGTTGTTTGTTTGTTGTAACTGAAATCGAGACATCATCCGCAAACAAGACCGTTTTGTGAATTATAATGTCAGATAGGTCATTTATATAAACCAGGAACAGCAGTGGCCCCAGCACACTGCCCTGTGGTACTCCTAGATTATTGCGTTGAAGTTCCGACTGCTATGCTGTGCCTTTTTAGAATTGAATTTATTTAAATATGCTACTTCCATACTTTGAAGTCTGTCCTGCAAATACGACTTAAGCCAGCTCCATGCAGGGCCTCTTCTGAGTATACTGTTATGTTCGAGTTTGGAAAGTAGTTGTTTATGTGAAACAAGGTCAAAAACCCTATGTCATGTCAAGGAATATCACAGTGGTGTAGTATTCATAATTACATTTTGCACAATTTCACAATGCACAATTAAATGCACTGCAATGCACAATTAAATGCACAATTGAATGCACAATTTAAACTGAAGGCTTTCATTTACAAAAAATTTAGTAAACTTTTTTTTGTTGAGTATTATATTAATTGTAAGAATGATTTAACCATATTAAAAAATCAAAAAGTTTACAATGAGACCTCCCCGAAGGATCGATCCTAATGCCACATAATAATTAATAGTGCCGCGTCCACACGCTTGGCAAACCTCAACAAGCCGTCACAAATTCAAACGTCCACACGTTTGAATTTGTGACGGCTTGTTGAGGTTATAGAGCGTTTGGCTTGGTTTACGTAGGTTTGCAAGCGTTTGTAGCCGATCCGTCGAGTGTCGGTTTTTTGTCTCAAATCAAAGGGAATTTGCCGCAAGCGCTTGCAAAGCGTCCACTCAATCCGACAGTTAACAAATTGTCCGGATGGTTCATAAAGAAGTTCATTAATTTTTTCTTTCACATATTCTCTGCAATGCAATAAACAATATACGACCGACGCAACAACATCCAAGTCCGTCATGCTTGCTTCTTCAGAACAAACTAACGCACTCGCAAGCGTGTGGATGGCGTCGTTAAAGTCCCCAAATCAATCCAAACGTTTGTAGAGGTTTGGAGTTTGCGGCAAGTGCCAAGCGTGCGGACGCGGCATAAGCTTTCTATATACGAACTACTATAATACGAAGCGTCGTCGCAGCCGGCCGCTCGGCCACTGACTGAGATCTGCCCAAGTAACATTATCTGAAGGCGTAAGTTATGAGAAAGGCCTTTTAGTCCTATAAAGTATGTGAAATGGTTACTGTCTTGCTCAAAGTTTATATTTAGGAAAAATCTATTACAAACAGGTTTTAGAACTAGTAAGCTTGTAAAAAATCATAATATTCTTAAGAAACAAGTCATAATAACGTTGTGTTTGCTTCAAGTTTAAACTCAAAGGTTTTGAGACCTATAGGTTTAGAAGATGTCATATTTTAGCCACAATTTAGCAATAAAAATACTAAAACAAGATAACTTGATCTTACACATTACCTTTTCAAAACCACTTGTTATTTCAGAAAATAAAAAAAAACAGTTATACGCAACCTATCCTAGAGTATCTAGTTTATTTTAAAACCTTAAGAACTAATTATAAGCCTTACGGAATAAAATATTTCCTTTTGTACTATGGTACAGCTAAATACTTACGAGACATACTGTTTATTCGATGTTGTGACTTCTTAGCAGTACCAACGGTCCAATTTAAGATCGGTTTGGGACTATTGTTAAACTAACGAAGATACAGAATGATGGCCTGGCAACGAATAATTAGGAATGGACATTTCAAAAAGATACAATCCATTCATTCTTACAAACAAACAAGCCGTTTAATAGAATTCGCCAGAACTTTGACGGCTAAATGGTTATTCATACAGCTAGTTAGCCCTGAGAATTGACTATTAGTTCTGCTTTAGCCATTTGTGAAACCTACTAGCATTTTTAGATATTTTGTGGACTCCACGGTTTCTGTTAATTTTTATAAAAGCATTTTTTGTAGCTTGTAAGAATTACAACTCAGGCCACCATATTGTATTATGAAATCACGTTTGTCTTATTATTTATATCATATAAATTTAGTTAAAATAATTAAACAATTTATATTGTAAGTAAGGGTACTTCAATATTAACTCATTTCTAGCTTATATTGATGCCTGGAGCTAATATTACAATAAAAAATATTTTTATATTTTTATTTTTATTTAGAAAAATATTATAATTTGGTAAATATCGAGGCGCCTGAGTTTTTTTTAACTGTATAACACCTAACTTCGACGGCGAACTGGTATGCCCTCATCAAGCCCTAATAACTAGGTAGGCTATCTGTATTATTTTATTTCTGAAATGAGTTTTAGTAGGATCATATACATAGCCATTGTTTTATTTTGTTTGTTAAACCATAAACAGTTGTTAAAGCTTAATAAATGCATTAGGTAACAGTAAATTGTTTAGATTTTACACTTTCTGGGGCCGTATAGCTTAATTGTAGTTTTTTTGGAATACTCAAAATTAGCTTACATACTACTTCATTGCCCACTTTAAAGCTAAAGTGTAACCAAGTAAAACTAAGATTCACGTCCTACCTATAGTTAAACTTGAAACTTTAAGGTTGTTTTATGGCATTTACGTTTTTTTCTTTTAAGTTTTAGCATTTGCTTTTTGGTTCTAAATCAGTCAGAGCTAATTGGCTTATTGTTGCCTAGGCTGGGCCTTTTTGGGCTACAGGTGGTTCTGTAGTCCAAACTATAACGTTGTTTATATTAAATGGCACTAACCAGCATATATTTTCATGATGTTTTAGGAGTTGTTGATGACCTTTCAAGAACTTAAATTGTTGCTTGGGTAGTGTCCGTTAATCTGGCGTACACATGGTCTAATTCACGCTTGTTGTTATGCCCTCTTTTAGTGCGTAATTACTGCAAATATAAAGTAATTAGGGCCTCTTTAGTTTAAGAAATAAAGACCTTTTTAGTGTGTACGCTGGCATCACGATCAAGCTGGCGTACACGTGATCGTTCTCGAAAACTACTTATATTATAGCAACGAAACAGATACATTTAAAGTTGTTTTTGAAATACTGAATTAAAATCAAAAACTAATCTAGCAGGAAATAAGATCGTTAATTATCACATTTGCCCTCGATCTGCGATTGCTAAAGTAAATCAACTTTTGCAAAGGCCGGTCATCGGATGGGTAACTAAAGTTTATCATCTTGTGCTCCTACGTACTGCGAAAGTCACGTAAATCTGTTGGATACAGCTGCATTACCACCAATCCGCTCTGTCCCCGCGTGGTAGTGTAAGGGCTCCTTCAATTTAAATATTTGTTGTCGGCTAGCTGCCGCAAGTTTGCACTGCGTTCCATATTAAAAAGGTCGTGCGACTGTTTCGGTCAGCGGACCGACACGAAACGTCTAAATTGAAAGAGTCCTAAGGTCTGTTCTCCCTGTGGTGCTTCCATACACTGAGAAGGCTCGTACCCAGTATGCTGACAGCTCGTATGCAGTGGGGACATTAAAATGAACTGTTGATGATGAATTGGACAGTAGTTAGGTCTTAAGTGATTTATAAATAATGAATGAAATTCAAATAAAATACCATAATATAAAAAAGGATTTATTGCAAAAGAAATAGATAAAATCACAGTTTAATCACCTTGTCGTTTATGTACAATAATCTTTTCATCATTGAGTTAAATATGTACCAATAGTTTCCATAATAACAAAACAAACAAATCAATTTGTATTGGAAAATTAATTTGTCGTTTTTAGTATTTTATTTAATATTTTTTTTAATATAACCTATGTTACTCAGCGCTAATGTAGCATTCTAATGGTGAAAGATTTTTTTAAATCGGTCCAGTAGTTTTTGAGTTTATTCGTTGCAAACATACATACATTCATACAAAAATACAAAGGTTTCCTTTTTATAATATTAGTATAGATAAGGAATTAAGTATAAGTAAGTATTAAGTAAGTATCGTGATCCTATAACCACAGGGGAAGCATACATTCCGTCGCACACTATACTTATAACTTACTAATTATATTGTCGATAAAGTATTACCTCTGGTAGGCGTGATGATATGCGCTAACAATTTTTTTAAGATGTCGCACTTTCGGTGCACCAAAGTCACAACAGCTCATTTTGTGATTTTACATTACTGGATCTTTACATATGGAGTTAAAATCTTTATAAAATGTATCGTTTATTGTTTTTGCTTCTGTTTCTTCTGTTTCTCCAAATATAGACAGGGTTTGCAGTGTTTGCAGTTTTCAATGCAACAAAGTCACAGATGGCCATCTGCACCGAAAGTGCGATGTCTTGTAAATGGGTTGATTGGGGACTGATTTTATGTATATTTATATTTAAACCACCAGTGATAATTAGTTTTTTATTTGAAAATTTACGAAAAAGTTGGTAAATTAATAAGTCAACTCTTTTAAAAAAATTACACCAATTTTTGTTCGCCCTTGCTTGATGGAGTTCGATGCAAACAAACAATAATAATGCTACTGCTAGTCAGATGTGTAATGCAGAACTCCAAATGATTAGTCGTCAAAAGAAATAAAGTGGCAACTTATTTGTACTCTATTCCCTTTTTAACTAAAATACACGTTACCCCACTTTTTTGGCCTTGAGTAGCTGCTAATTGGTAATTATTTAAAACTATGAAAATAAATGAAAATAGTTTATTTAATTAACATTAGATACAAAATATATGCAATGGCCAGAACCAACCCAGGAAACATGTTACCAAGCTTGTAGTGGGAGGTTCTGCTCTTCCCAAGATACAATAAACTAGGTTAAGATACAAAGAGTAAGTAGGTACAGTTGTAAATAAACTATTTTATCTATGGCTAATTAATTACAATTAAAACTGTGCGTACAAATGTGTGTGCGTGCGTGCGTGTGCGCGTGTGTGTGTGGGTGTGTGTTTGTGTGTGTGTGTGCGAGTGTGAGTGTTCTTAGAAAGTATTCTTGAATAATAAATCCTCAGTCTCACAATATCCAATTTTCACAAACGCTTCAACCAAAGCGTTTTTGCATTCGTTGAATGGGAGGTTAAAGATCTTATTTCTGTAATTTAGTTTTGTTATCATGGAAACCATTGATATAATATTTAACTCAATGATGAAAACTGTCAAAGCGCTACGAAGTCCGCCGGGTCAGCTAGTAGATTATAATTTTGCCATCCCTTAATAAGAGCTTAACCAAGTTTACGTGCAGCTAAGTGTACATATTGAATAATATGCTTGTGGTATGAATGAGAGGGAAAACTTTCCAACGCAATTGTACCCTTGTTTTATTTTAGCCTGTTCTGCATAAAAACCTTATTTGTTAAAAACTAGATGACTCGGTGAACATCGTATCACCTCACCTACATATATTTGTGAAAAAGACAAATTTCTGGACGCAAAAAATATGTTTTTTTTCTTTTAATTTTCTTCTGTACAAACCTTGTCCTGACAATAACAAACACAAAAAAAAAGAGTTATCCAATTTTGTGCAGTCGATCGGAAGTTATGCGCGTACATACATTTCAGTGATTCATTTTTATTTATTTATATTGATAGATAGATAGATAAAAGATTAGTCAAAGCAAGAGCCTGGCTATGCCAGGGTGAGTTTTTAATACGGAATTTCAAAATCATTTATTCAGTTTAAGCCACAAGTAGCTCTTATGAATGTTACTATGCCATCGGTTCGTAAGTCTCTTGAGAAGAACCGGAAAGAAACTCAGCAGGGCATTTCTGTTCTCATTTCTTAACATTTATTTGATATTTTTTTTGTTACAGTGTGATGACGAAAAAGTGGCTACACATCATGGTGAACTGATAGTGACTGAAGATACAGTTACTGTAAAAGCTGTAGGTATCAATTCAGAATTTGCACAAGTTTATTCTTCTATTTAAAATTTATCTAAATTAAAAATTGAAATGTTTCAGTTGGATCAAAATCAATGTTATATTTTGAAAAAAGGATGTGGTAAGAAAGTAGTGGAAAAGGATTCTGAAATGCAACTCGAAAATGGTGACCGCTTTGGCCTTACCGCAGACTCATACTGGTATGAGCTATACTATGTTGCCAATGACAACAAACACCAAGGCGCTGCACAAATGGAGACCGAGGCTACCAGCAGTGAGGAAGCAGGACCATTCAAATCAGAAAATATGGATGATTCTCAAGAAAATAAAAATTCTGATAAAAGTGACGTAAATGTTAGCACTGATTCACCTTCCTTGTTATGTAAGTGATTACCTGTTTTAATTAATCTTCCTTTGCATGCGCAATTTAAATGCTTAAATGGGTATGTTTTTGTTTTTGATTGCTTGAAGAATGTATGTATATCTCTTAAACATTAACATTGGAACTGGCATAGTATAATTGCATTATTCTGGTTCTTAGTGTATTTATTTGTGTGTCCTGGAAATATTCTGGCTTGACTTACAAACTTACTTTATTACTAGTTGTTAAAGTTTTATTTAATCACAGGCAAGTAATTGTAAAATACATTGTTTTATAGCACCAGAAGACCAAGACACAGCGAGTGCTGATAAAGAAACCTCACCACGATCAAAATCTCCAACCAAAAGGTCTATTTGGACAGACAATGCATCTCACGTGCTTCTTAAAAAACCCAGGATGCTCTAAGAACTGAAATAAAAGAAAAACCTTTAAACTGAACAAAACCTTTTGGTAAGCAATATTTAAGTGATGGACAAGATATGCTTTGTATAAAGCAAAAAAACAAAACCTAAGGATTTTATTGAAATGCAAAGCATAATGGTTGTCCAATATAAACACGAACAGATATGGTTTTTCCGCCACGCCTCAAAAGCACCTATTCACGGTTTGATGATTTAGTATTAAGTTTTAAGTATTAAGTTAAGGTTTGTAAGCGTCTCTTAAATTATAATAAATAAAAGTGATGGTAATGTTTACATAAACTTATGATTTTGTACTGTGTTGTGATGCTTAAGATAACTAATTGCCTGCACACAAGTTCAGGTGTTTATCAGTATGTCAGATTAATTATTATTAAGTTTCTGTTCATGTACAATATTGCTAAGGTAAGACTACGGATTATCCATTCATTATTCCAAGTTTAAATAGAACGTATGGTCTACTGATACGCAACCAAATGTCAATCGTAAGAAGATTAATGACTTCTTTAGCCGACGACGGTACAACCACAAGAATGGCACAACTTCATTTAACCTACAGAATCTATGGTATTGTACCTATTTGAGACAATTTTTTATCATAATATGTAGTAGGTAGGTACTTCCCGTATTTATATTGACGTATCATTTTAATTATTGTAACGGTAAACCGCGTTCGATCAATCTTAGTAATAATAATTAACAAGTTGTTTATTGTACAAATTCACATTGGTAAACATTTTACGATTTTTTTTTTTTTACAATAACAGTAAAATATGTTAAACGTCATTCTATAAAACAGGTTTGTCACACACATTATTCACCTTAAAAATCAGTGTCAGTGTTAGAGTTTACCTTTTTACAATGTTGTTTAGAGTCATTTCGCAATGTGATTGCTGTTTGTGATGCTTATTAAAGAAGAAAACAGGTACTTTCTAGTATTAAGACTTTGCTTATAGGGTTCTATTTTCAGTGGCAGTTTATTTATGACGATAAAGTGTTCGACATATAAGGGACATTATCTAACCGTAGAGTTTAACTTTGGTTTTGACGCAGTTCTTCAAAGGGTTGTCGAAGTCGCGAGGCGTATATGGAAACCCTTCCAGTATTCAGGGTGCTTAGTGTGAGTTTTATTCTTATAATCTAAAATTATTTATACAATTTTATTATTTTTATTTTTATTTATTATTTATTATTTATTTTTTAGTTATCGGTCGCAATTGATATTGTAAATATGTAAATTATTAACTCAAGCAAAGTGTACTTTATTTAGTCGAAATATTTTTACTTTTAAATGTTAAAAGGAGGCAAACGAGCAGGCGGGTCACCTGATGGAAAGTAATCACCGCCGCCCATGGACACCCGCAAAACCAAAGTCATCGCAGATGCGTTGCCGACCTTGAGGAAGGAGTTGGATCTTGAGGAGGGAGTAGGAATTGGGAGGAGGGAGGGATGAGGGAGGGAGGGATTCTGTGAGAGGGTGGTATTACGCCGGGCGAGCCGGCCCATTTCGTGCTGAGGAATTGGGAGGAGGGAGGGATGAGAGATGGGCCTCCGGTACTTTCACTCACCGGACGATACACAACAGCAACGAGTGCCATTGTTTCACGCCGATATTCTGTGAGAGGGTGGTATTACGCCGGGCGAGCCGGCCCATTTCGTGTTGCAACGCAGCGTGGCTCTACCACTCAGACAAATATGTGTGTATAAAAGGTATTTTTAACTAAAATATCGAGCATTAGGAAGTACTGTAAACGCTTTTTATGCCATAAAGGTAGGTCTTTTGCAATAGAATACATATTTTTAACAGGTTTCCCAAAAAGAAATGCGGTTTTTTTTCCTTCAATGCAATAGAAATTCGTTTTCGAAAACGTAATCGACAGAATACTTATAGTAAATAAAACCCACTAGGCACTCATTTCGCCTGCCGAGAGTAATAATTATGGTCGTAGTAAGTTAAACTTAACAGGAAATATCTTAACTGATGTTTTCCATTTTTTAGTAATTAGTAATATACGTGTGAATTTAAAAAATGAATTGTGTGTATCTTAAATGATATTTTCCATTTTTTTGTAATTAGTCATATACGTGTGAACTTAAAAATAAATTGTGTGTAATAAATTATATTTTTTTTATTATAACGACGAAAAAGTATCTAGATCCTACTTTTATTAATAAAATGAACTTTTTATGTATTTATGTAAAGACTGATTAATAATTACGCCAGTTATATTAGGATTTATTTCTATGTTTGATTAAGTGAACATCAGCAGGGTTTTGCTAAAACTTGCTAATCTTATTTTCATACTCACAGTCATACAAAAGCAAACTTGCAGGCCTCCGTCACTCCGCGCTTAGGCATGAAATAACTACTGACCGCTCGGCGCACCCTATCCGTGCATCCACACCGCAGTTACTTTTTGTTGAGCAACACTGCAACACGATAAACATTAGGCAACATACAGTAACTTTTCAAATGTAAAAGTAAAAGTAAATGAAATTCCATCAGATAGATAGATAGACACTCTTTATTGCACACGGAAACATCAAATACACGAAGTCTTCCATTTGTTGTGCACAAAGGCGGCCTTATTGCTTAAAGCGATATCTTCCAGGCAACAGTGGAAGACGGACAAACAAACTAACAAGTGCTCGCATTTACAATATTAGTTCGGAAGGATTTATAGCCGGAGTGGCTGAAAATACCAAAATCGCTATAGGTAGGTATGCCTACAATATTTGAGGAATTCCCTCAATTCCTCAAGGATTCCATCATCAGAACTGAGTTCCGGTGCCTGCCTTCTTTTGCTTCGTCATAGTCACTTAACTATCTTAATCGAGATATGTTATCGCCACCCGTGAAATACTTATCATTGAGGAGTTCCGGTTATCATCAGTTAACTTCATCAAATGATACTTTCTGCATGCAAATGCTTAACTTATTGCTGAAAATACCAAAATCGCTATAGGTATGCCTACAATATTTGAGGAGTTCCCTCAATTCCTTACGGATTTCACCATCAGAACTGGATTTTGATAAAAATGGGACCAATCTGGAAGTATATCCTTTCAAATGTTTTTCCAAGTCGGTGTATAAATGACGGAGTTCTGAGGTAACAAATATTAAAAAAAAAACAACCGAATTGAGAACCTCCTCCTTTTTTGAAGTCGGTTACATACATTTTGGTCGAATGAATATTGATGTTTTTGGAACAGCTGATTTTTGTTTTCGAGTTAGGAAGTTGGTCTAATAGTAAAAGTTGTTCGTTTGTATCACGGGAGTCATCTCAGAAAGTTTGGATGGTGATAAAAAAGTCGACCTGTATATTATAAAAGGACTGTGGTTTGTGTACCGTGAATAGTGGCGCGTCCACATATCTAGGACCATATTTCTAGTTTTCTTATTTGGTATTATCAAAATTACAGTACATCTTTAGGGTTAAAATTTAGTTTATTTTTCTCAAGCTCATTGTTATGTAATTAATCATACTTAATTTTCTTCAATAAATTATTTGAAATGATTTTTTTTATATTTGTTTACTTTCTTTCTCATTCATCTTCACGTCACTTCAAAGTTCTGATTTTCATGAATTAGTAAAGGTTATAGAAAGAGGTCCTTCACCAGAAGAGTAAGGTAAGTAGCTATAATAGTTTTTTGCTTCAAATACATCTCCACTTATATCTACAGCTTCATGGCCGTAATTCTAAATCAAAGACATTTAACTACTTACTATAGACCGGACATAGAGATCGACACTGAAATCCACAACTTATTACCAAGTGGTAACAAGTCGCTCAGTTTGTTGTGATACGACCTCTAATGCAGTCGTGTTTGTGCGCGAATAGATTTGACAAAATCTACAGAAAATATGCCAAATTGCGTATTGCTATATTACAAATCCCGATATGGTAAAACGGCTGAACGTGATTACAGTTTAGTTTCGTAAGTATTTTGTATATTTACCCAATAATCAGCCTATATAATAATTTCCAATAAAGTATTCTAGAACATTTGCCTATGCTCTACACCGCCCTCTAGTGGTAAAAAGCAAAAGCACTACTTTTAGGGAAGATGTCGACTTTGTAGATGTTTTAGTGATGTTCAAGTGATGTCGTTTTATTTGTCGATTAATGTTATAGATAATATTTTTATACCGTAAGTTAAATATAAGTAGTAATATTCTGATACAATGATCATTGCGTTGGAGAACTGTTATGCACTGGAACAGTAAAACTAAGTGATACCTCAGCGGTCCCCCGACGCGATGATCATTGAATCAGAATATTACTACTTATATTAAACTTAATGTCTGACGCCCCGCAGGTTCACATGTGAACCTATAACAATTGGTTTTCATATTGTGTTTGGTTAGTGGTTGTTCTGTGTATTTTTTATACCGATTTTGGTTAACCTTTATAAAAATTGTCGATACGTCGAAATCATAACGGAACATCCCTAAATGTTCCTACTGCAGAGCGACACCTAACGTGTGGTAGCTAAAACTTATTCTAATTGATTTTAATACGCTGTTTTTGCTTTTCAACGTTAGATGGCGTTACTAGCGCCCCAGCTCAAAGTCTTTGTATGAAATAGTCTCTAATAGCCGCTCTTTGTTCTAAATATTTAATCTCTTTGTTCTAAATAAACTTTTAAAACCCATAGTCAACAGTCTGGTAAACCAGCAACTTGAAAGATAAACATAAAAGTCAGGATATTTCCAAAAAGTAAAGGGTTAAAGACCTATATAGTAGAAATCAAACATTGCAATTTAGATTAAAAATTTATTAAGACAATAATTTCATTGAATATAATGAATTACATTTTCACCACGACGAATACTAAATATAGTACAAATGAACAATAGCTAATACAGAACAAGAAAGAATAAAATTAACAAATTTTTGGTACTTAGCTACCTAACATAAGCATAACTATTTATAATAACTCCTGCAAAGTGTCTTGTCAAGAGCATTCTTATATGCTCTAATATATATTTTCTTTAAAATGTCAACAATTAAGGCTAAAAATTAGGCTAATAAGTCGATAAGGCACAAAAATACTCAAAAGAATATGTTAAATTGCGTCTATTCAGGCTAGGTCTAGTCTTAACTAGCTGTTTCGTCGCCTACTTACACTGTATTTATATACAGATAGTGTTGAACTTTTTGGATCATTATCCTAAGTTAACCTTGGGTACTCCGATCAATTAAATAAGTTTTCATGACTACTTATATAAAATAGGCATTATCTCAGTATAAAATCGAAGGCTCTAGTTTGGCTTGAATATTAATTTGTTATAAAACATTTCTCTAGCTTACTGCATGTAAGGGTTAATAAGCACTATTATTGCAATATAACCTAACTATTTTAAAACATCTATATTTAACTAAAGCTTAAACAAATTGTAAATAATAATAATTACGTATAAATACTTCAACGTAGCTCTTCACTCGCAATATAACAGCAACTAATGTCTCTTGTAATTATTATCTAATTTCACTAATAAAATATGCATGACAACAATAGAAACATAAAAATAAGACAGAATCTAGAATGATTAATGCATTAATATTATTTGATTTTAAAGAAGAATTATAGAAACACTAAAATTCAATACACCGAAACACAATTATACACTTTGGTGTATTAAACATATTGAAGCAGTCATTTTGATTATTAGTACAAACTACAGACACAATCACGTCAACAAACACATTTACCATTAGGGAAACCAATTCTTGCTACTATCGAGTTTATATTAAGGGTAGGCCCTTTGAACAACAGTGACGTAAAAACCACGCAAACAAACAATCTATCGTCTATATAGCAACCACACATTTTGTCAATATAGAATAAGAAGTTAATAGTAATAAAAATGTCATTATAATCAAACTATAAATTGTCTGAGTATTGCCAAAATACACTCAATGTTTTTCTTTGTGTAACTTCGATTGCTAGCAGATCATAACAAAAAAAGTGATGTTAATGTTTTCATAAACATACGACTTTGTACTGTGTTGTGATGCTTAAGATTACTATTTGCTTGCACACAAGTTCAGGCGTTTAACAGTATGACAGATAAATGTCAGATTGCTAAGGTCAGACTAAGAATGATCCGTTCATTAGGGGGTGCAGCGCGGACGCAAAACTGCGAGTTTTAATTTTCTTTATGATAGCGAGCGAGCGGCGCGTGGCAGTGGTGTGACAACGGCGCACGACTACGAATACGCACACACTTTAATATCTGTACAGAGTAGGCTGGTGATTTAATTAGAGCAATGTTTACTTTCGTAAAATCATAAGCGTTTGGGTAAAAAATAATAAAAGTTTTAATATTTTCATATTCATATTTTTTAACTGAAAAATAAGACAACAGTGGCCTGCGGAATATCAATAAAAACATTTCGATGTCGGATCATTGTTTCATTTGTGCTATATTTACAAAGTTTCTGAAGAAATAAGTTTTTAGATATCATTACTTTTACGTATTGTTTATGCAGTTTCTGGGTATTTATTTCAAATTTCAAGACAACCATGGCCTTGTGAAAGGATCAAGTTAACCTACACTAGTCCTTTTAATGTATCGTCATATTTTATTTAATAAGATAATAGTTAAATACATACAATTATCAACGATGATTATTTTGCCGTCTAGCATCAGTTATTTGAAATTGCGTAGAATATATTATTATTATTAAGTTATCTTCTGTTAAATTTCTGGTATCTTTAAATAGGTATATTCATATATCAGCATAATAGCTGTGCCCTGCGGTTTCACCCGCGTTAATTAGCGACTGTTCCACTCCTATTAGTCATAGCGTGATGTAATATAGCCTATAGCCTTCCTCAATAAATGTACTATTCAACACAAAAAGAATTTTTCAATTCGAACCAGTAGTTCCTGAGATTAGCGCGTTCAAACAAACAAACAAACAAACAAACAAACAAACAAACAAACAAACAAACTCTTCAGCTTTATAATATTAGTATAGATTTTTGTAAAAGTTGTATGGTAAATCAAATTGCCTTACTTTCCATTTTTGTGGAATAACATGATTTGTAGGCTTCATATGTAGTCCGAGGTGGGGGCACCTGACACCGAAGAACAGGTTTTTCCTAGTTTGGTTGAAGGTAGTCTCAATTTTTGTCAACCAGCGTTGCCTTTATACCTAATTTTAACTTATGTCATAAAAATATGTAAACAAAACTTCGCTGTATACTTGATACAAATAAATAAATTATTATTATTATTATTACAGTAAAAGCTCCCTATTCGCGCTTCCGTCATTCGCGTTTTCACTATTCGCGGATTAAAAAAATGCAACCCAATTTCTTTATTCGCGGATCTAAAATTTCATACAAAATTCCAATAGGTGTTTAACGCAATATCTTTTGCAAGTGCCGTCAAATGGTACCGCCGAGCACTTTGACCTAAGGCGCCTTTGTCGCATTTGCCGCAAACACCGCGGTCGGCGTTTTTGAAAATGTAAACAAACAGAAGAAAGCAACCTTATTGCTGAAGGAATAAAGTATATTTTTAAATAAAAGGCTTCCACTAGCACTGAAAATGTGACATTTACTCTGAAAAATCTTAGTGAAGGTTTAGGAATGGCAAATGAGCTTTGCGATTTCTTTGTGAACATTGATCCATCTATGGAACGAAGTCTTAATTTTAAGAGGCAAATTGCTAATGCGACTGCTGAGTATCAGTCTGAATTGTCGGAGCTATTAAAAACTGGCAAGCAAGAGAAAATAACAAAATTCTTCAAACCATTGCCTAAGCCTGAGGATAATGATTAATCAAAATGTTCAATAACATCAATAAAATTGATTTTCTTATATATTTGTGTTTTTTATTTTGGCACCTAGGAACGTATCCCCTATAAACCCATATAAATTACCATTCTGTTGTCACGGTTTCTGTATTCGCGGCATATTTATGGAACATATACCCCGCGAATAAAGAGATTTTACTGTATTATTATTATATATGACCTATTCAGCGCATAGCACCAGTGTCTTAAAAACACGTAAATTTTCGGAATTCCGCGCGGCACCTCCTTAAATAAAACGTATAGTCTTCTGATACGCAACCAAATGTCAATCGTAAGAAGATTAATGACTTCTTTAGCCGACGACGACGGTACAACCACAAGAATGGCACAACTTCATTTAACCTACAGAATCTGTGGTATTGCACTTATTTGTGACAATTTTTTTACCATAATATGTAGAACCATATTTACCTATACGAGTCATCACTTTAAATAGTGTTACGGTAAAACGCGTTCGTTCATTCTTTATATCCAGTACCTAGTAATAATTAACGAGTTGTCTATTGTACAAATTCACATTGATAAACATTTTACGAGAGCAATAACAATAATATATTTTGTTAACTGTATAAAACAGGTTTGTCAATTTGTCACACACATTATTCACTTTAAAACTCAGTGTCAGTGTCCACCTTATTACAATAGTGTTTAGAGTCATTTCGCAATGTGATTGTTACAATTTGGTAAATCAACAAAATAGTAAAAATCTAAAAGTCCATGCTTATATTAAGAAACAATAAAAAAAACAGTTAAGTACTTTCGAGTATTAAGACTTTGCTTATAGGGTTCTATTTTCAGTGGCAGTTCATTGAAGACGATAAAGTGTTCGACATACAAGGGGAACGTGTTAAATGTCATTTCGCCAAAAACACTCGCTTTAAATATTTTCTTTTTCAATAACTTGTTTTTTTTCAGATTTAGATAAATTCTAATCTGACATAAAGTCTTTTTTAAATACTGAATTGGAAAACAATCACATTGGCAGATCAAATGTACAGTCATTATACACGTTCTAAGATTTCAGTGCCAAAATATTAGGTTGGGGAAAAAGTCTTTTCGCATTATAGTATGTATGTACTTGTAATAAAATCTCTTTGGCTATACTATTTGTTACATTAAGAAACAATAAAAACAGTTAAGTACTTTCGAGTATTAAGACTTTGCTTATAGGGTTCTATTTTCAGTGGTAGTTCATTGATGACGATAAAGTGTTCGACATACAAGGCGACCGTTTTAAATGTCATTTGGCCAAAAACATTTTCTAACCGTAGAGTTTAACTTCGGTTTCGACGCAGTTCTTCATAAGGTTGTCAAGGTCACCTAGCGAGCTCTGGTCACTTTCATAGCCCTGGATGAACTCTTCTATCTCGGAGAGGCAACCATTCTCCATGTCGTGCAATACTTTGGATATCTTCATGTTGCCCGATTTCAGGACGTGCTCCGCGTGCAGTTTATAGAGGTGATGCTCTCTGTTCGCCTGCGGAGAGTAATAATTATGGTCGTAGTAAGTTAAACTTAACAGAAAATATCATAAATTATGTTTTCCATTTTTGTGTAATTAGTAATACGTGTGAATTTAAAAAATAAATTTGTGTAGTGAATTCGCGTCAACTTGAGACGATATCGAGACTCTTCTTCGACGTCTGGAGACCACAGCGTTGGATATTGGACTCGCAATCAATCACGATAAGACCAAATGAATGATGGTAGATCGTGCCGACAACAACCAACCGGACGTTCAAA
Organism: Eudonia mercurella; assembly: GCA_963082485.1. NCBI lineage: Eukaryota > Metazoa > Arthropoda > Insecta > Lepidoptera > Crambidae > Eudonia > Eudonia mercurella. The sequence goes on along the minus strand of OY720022.1, from coordinate 17,131,222 downwards.
ATGTAGCGGGATGTGAGGTAGTCCAAAGCTACATATATCTAAGCTCCAGTATTACCAACGCTGGAGGCTGCGAAGATGAGATTCGAAGACGTTGCGCCGTGACTAGATCCGCAGTAGAGAGACTGGCAAAGATTTGGAAAGACCGCAGAATAACCAGAAATACAGAGGGTCGGCTTATGAGATACCTGGTCTTTCCAACTTTCTTATATGGTGCTGAAACGTGGACGCTGAGGATGCAGGACCGGCGCAAGAATGATTATCGTCGACTGTGCAAATACGAATCCTCAAGTTCTTCGGCCACATCACCCGTAACGAAGACTCCATGGGACGGCTGGTGGTGCAAGGGAAAGTTAAGGGCAAGAGACCTCGCGGGCGCTCTCCGACACGGACAGACCTCATTAAACTGTGAAAACCCCAACATTACGTTTGCTTTCACTCTGCCAACACATGGCGACGCATCAAGAGGGAAGGGTGAACGGGGAAGTGACTAAGACGTGATCACGACCACTCTGTCAAGAGCGCACGACTAGAAAGAAGTAATACATTATCACTTTTTTATTAGAACGACGACAAAATACCTTTAGATCCTATTTTTAGTAACAAAATTAACTTTTTACGTACTTATAAAAATACTGATAAATAATTATTAAAATGTAAATCTATGTTTGATTAAATCAACATCAGCAGGGTTTTACTAAAACTTGCGAATTTAATTTTCATTCTCATAGTCATACAAAAGCATATTATTTATATTAAATACAGCGAAAAAAATTAAACGCCCACCCGACCCAGCCAGGAATCGCACCTGGGTCTTCCGCAATCCGGGCGGCTGCACTGACCATTATGCTACCGGGAAGTCTGACGTAAGCGCTGAATTTTGTCACTGCTTTTTGATTTTCGAAATGCTTTAGAGCGACATTAGTGCCATCTATCCAAAGGTATTTGCAACCGATGGACATGCAGATTCATCTTTGAAGATGAATACCACAAATTGATAACACAACGCTATAGTAAATTTTTACTTTTTATTTTTAAGTGTTAAAAATTAAACGTTTAATTTTTTCGCTGTATTTTATATAAATATTTAATTCAGATTAAGTGTAGCAATTAACACTTAAAAAAAAGTTAAAAAAAGCATATTAGTTAATAATGTAGATGTATTGGTACTTTGCCGCCAATATAAGCTTCCAGTGTGACTTTATAAAAACTCCGTCTCCAGAATCATGTCTAACTGGCTGTGACAATTTATCGCATAGCCCAAATGTCAAAATCAGGCTCCCAACCGCCTAAATCTCTCGCTTTCGACCGCTTTCTAATATAATATCGAAATACAATACCGAATAATATCGAAAGCTATAGCCTATAGCTTCTGATATTGCTTTCGAAATGACAAGATGACGTCTTCTCCTCGCCTCGCCGTCAAAGCGATCGAAAGCGAGAGAGTTAGGCGGTCGACCCCCAGACCGCTACGACTGGACGTTTTGTCAACTGTAGGTAATATACAGAAACAACTTCGGTCAATAATAGTACTAGATAATAGGACCCAGTACAAAAATGCATCCCAAAAATGGCCACATTTGCTCATACCTATATTTTTATATTTCGTATTACCACATGTTTAAAAAAGTTTTATCCCATCAACAACTTCAACTTATTATGTAGCTTAGCTCTTAAAAATAAAGTTGAATTCAGATTGTAAATTGTTTGTACTTAATATTTATTGTCATCGAAGAAAAGCTAAAAGCAAAGACGTTTTTTAATAATTACAAAAATATTTATTATGAAATAAATCTTAATTGTTATGCAATAAGGTTGAAAACATAGTCTTGCCAATATAGTGCAATATAGTGCTCTTTTTTAGAACTAGATGCTGTTCTGTTCTGAGTATTGCCTTTCAATGTTTGTAAGAAGGAGTTAGAAATAGTGGTTGGCGCATTGTAGGAAACATTGGTCAAACAATTCTTACAATAATAAATTATCTATATAACTGTCAATATCATTTTCACTATGTGAATAAACACTTATTGACATAACTTAACGGCAAAACGTTATTCCTACCAAAACCTTGGTGTTACAGTCACATGAGTAAATACTAACAGAGTCCAAGCTTCCCTAAGCCGCGTAAAATTAATACACACTTTGGTAGGGCTGTATCATGAGGATAAGATAAATGAAACATTTTATTTTATTTTTCATAAATTTATTAAATACCCCCTACTAATAAACAAAGAATAAGGTCCGAATAGTTATTCCGTGTTTTGTTCTGTCATGTAAACGTCATTTCAAATTAGAGTAAAAGAGACAAAACACGGAATAACTATTCGGACCTTATTCTTTGTTTATTTGTAAGACACTCGCTCTAAATATTTTCTTTTTAATATTTTTGTTTTTCAATAACTTGCTTTTTTTCAGATTTAAATAAATTCTAATCTGACATAAATTCTTTTTTAAATACTGAATTGGAAAACAATCACATTGGCAGATCAATTGTACAGTCATTATATACGTTCTAAGATTTCAGTGCCAATATACCGGGTGTAATCGTTAAGTGTGTCCAGACGATTATTACGTCTATTACAGATATTAAAAAAACTTTAAACTGATATCGAAAGTACGTTACCTAATGAGTAAAATGACATCATTAAATCAAACGAGAAGTATCTAAAATTTTGACATTAAACACTCCCATACATTTAGTATGATATTAGTAGAAAGGTTTTAGTTTCCTTATTTTAAAAGGTTATTTTAGCTTAGTACTGATATTAAAGGAAACTGTTAATTAACCTAACAGAGTCATAAAACTATCTTTTAATTGAATAATATTTATTTCTTAGTAAGTACAACATTTTGTATTCACAGCAGATTTTCGAAGTGACGTCCTCGTTGTGCGATACAAGTAATTTGAAGTGGTAATATAATTAAACTGCACGTGTATCTACTTAAAAATCATTATTATCATATAATGAATGAGTACGAGACCACTTAAAATAAGGAAACTAAAACCTTTCTACTAATCTCATACTAAATGTATGGGAATGTTTAATGTCAAAATTTTGGATACTTCTTGTTTGATTTAAAAAGTTATTGATGTCATTTTACTCATTAGGTAACGTACTTTCGATATCAGTTTAATGCTTTTGATATCTGTAATAGTTACGAAATAATCATCTGGACACACTTAACGATTACACCCTGTATATAATGTTTGCTTTAAGATCGAAGTGTTCGTGAAACTTTGTGAAATAGGAAATATTTTTATATTTCTGGCATTGTTAATATACGTTATAGTAATTAGCCATATTTTACAGTAAACCACTCTAATTTAAATCAAACATAACGAAACCTAAAATTATTATAATATTTTAGCGATGACAGTTTACAACACGAAACAACGCGTGTGACACTCATTGAGATTATCCGCTGGCTGTGCCGGTGTACACCGGTTTGTCCTCTCGCGGCGCGTACGTGGAACCGTCCGTCGGTGAGAGGTCACGCACACATAACCGTGCATATAGTAGTGTACCTGTCGCAGCGCGCTCTAAGGAAGCTTGGACTTTGTTCGGGTATTTACTCATGTGGTTACGGTAGTTTTACCTACACAATTTTTAAGCGAGCACAGCACCAATTTGCTGTCATGGCGTTGGCTTCGGCTAGACTACCTCAAAAATATTTGTGGTAAAATTCGTCAAAATTGGCGTTCTGTTTTTAAAGCGCTTGTCGGGAATCTAGTACTAGTATTAATCGAAGAGAAACTATCAACTTTTCAAAAGTTTACTATGGCGACATGTCATACGACTGCATCGTACCGGCATCCAGCGCAACTGACTCTCGGAGGATCCGTGCGTTCGTATTTAGGTGTGCGATTATTAACTGTGTGTAGGTAGGTTACTGTATAGTAATAAAGTCGCACCCTCAAAATGTATGTTTTCTGTGCTGTACGAAAAAGTTGTATAATACGTTGAAGGTTGCCAGTTACAGTGACATTTTACGGTTGCCGTCAAACTTTTCAAATCCATTGTCAACAGTCAGTTATCGACAGTTGGATAAACCAGCAACTTACCATAACTAGTACAAAGCTAGTTGCGGCAATTTGATTTAGGCGCACAATTCGCAAAATGACATATTGAAATTTCGCCAAGTGTCATATCGCACAACTTTACATTCGCAAAACGCTACATTCGCAAAACGTCACATTCGCAAAATGCCACACTATCAAAATGTAAAAATAACTATCTAAAAAACCTTGTCTTGTCCTCCATCAATTGCAGCCACTGAAAACTGTTGTCGATCAACGAAACTCGCAACTAGAGTTGCTCTGTCTGCGCAGTTTCTTTAGGTTACATGGAAACAGCTATAGTTGCGAATTGCCTGTTGCCGCAATCAGAAATTAAAGTTGCTCTATCTGCGGACCATCTAAGGCAAGGCGCACCTTTAGATTATTCGTTGACATAATAATAAAATTAAAAATACTATTTTACCTCTTCAGTACTTTGGGTGAACGAAGACACTTGAGGGTTAGGTGAGAAAACAAATGGCTTGAAGTATGACACACTGGGATCCGGCGTAGCAGTGAACCAGTGGACATTTAGACAAGTACTTGACAGACTTGAGACCTGCAGATGAGAATTTGTATTAGATTACGTCCTATTACCAATCTAGGCTTAGGTAAAGCTTTCGTGACCGCCATAGTATACTATGGCGGTCACGAAAGCTTTACCGGTTTAAAGAAATGTTCGTTTAATTTGTTTTGTAACTCTCCCACTTCTTTACGTCACTCGAAAATTGCCAGATTAGTGGAATATACACTTTTTAGCATGTAATGAACCCTACCTTAATCTGACGCGCTCGAGAATTTCTGATGATCAATTTTTTTACTAATCTGATCCTTTATCCTTGATGGGCGGCTATATATATGGTGCTCATATTTGGTGGAGGTACTTAACCGGGTACAAGGTATCTCCCTGTATGTTAATCTGCCGCATAGTAAATCCCGAAATCCCTGCTTGGGCTCCCCTGCTATTAAGACCGGTAAAACGTTTGTGTCCGCCATAGTACATTATCCAATTACTAGAATGTGAAACGCATAATATGAAATTTTAAAAAGATATCCAATATTGAGATTTTTAACGACTCTGCGAGTGTCTTAAGTTTTATGTTTCTTTAATAAATCATTATATTGTAATATCTGAATAACTTTGTGTTACCAAATCAAAATATTAAGAGCTCCTGCTTGTTTTGGAAGGCGGGTTAAGCCGTTTGTCATTGATATCGTAAGACTGCAGTTTACCACACATCAGACTAGTGGTGGGCTATGGTCCAATCTTGTCATGTGCTACCGGATTTTGTAGAGTGACAGGCCTGAGTCCAGCATAAGTACGTCTAAAGAAGGTCTTTGTATACCGTTAAAAATTTAGTAAGAATACTTCTGACAAACGAATATACCGGTAAAATAAGATGGTTTTGTTACTTGGATGGCATTTTACCGGTAAAGCGCATTAGGTTAAAAAAAACCAAAAAAAAAACCAGCCTAAGTAAAAAATAATAAGTAACTAAACAGAAAATCAACTGAAAAGGCCGGATAAAGATAAATAAACAAAAAATGAAAAAAATCTTTTTTTACTTCACAGCCGTTATTTATTATAGAAGATTTGATAAATACAATGGTAATGAACTTGTATACTATTTATTAAGCAAACTTTATCAAAATAATAAATCAATCGCTTGTATCCATATCAATATCACTGGAACTTGATTCTTCACTTTCGAAGCAGCCATCATCAGAAATATATGTTCATTCTTTGATTGCCAACATTTTGAAACATTATGAGACGCATTAACATAAGTTTCGTCAAGATATAAAATATGTCTTTCTTCTCTACGATATTTTTTAATAGTATTTAGGTATTTCCACCTCCACGATGTTATATTTGGCTGTTCGATAAGGAGTTTCCTTTTAGATCCAGATCATGTAATTAATAGTCTTAAATATTCCCTGTAGCACCTATATTTATAATTGCATATCTTCAGATGAATCTTGTTAAAATTATCACGTGTAACACCTTACCGCCCCCCGTCCCGCGCACCAACCGCAGGCGAGGACTCAGTTACGCGGTCTAGCTATAGACAAATTTCATGCTATACCTTTTTGAAATCCTTGTGTTGAGCCCTCTAATTTGATACCTATAACGAAGTATTAGAAAAAAATGTTTTTTTCAACGTCACCTATCTAAGAACACTTGGGCAGCTAAGACGAATCTTACGATATCTTAATTATGAAAATGTTCAGCGGTTCTGGAGATATGAGGTAATATAGAATATTACATACAAGATAGCCGCGAAAAACATAACCCTTCCTTTGCAGTCGGGTAAAAAGTAACGATACTTTTTGTTGCTGATACGTTGCCAAGTTACCTTTACTGAAATAATGTTATTTACTGAAACTTTAAGTGTGTAATCCCGGATTTAAAAGTTGATATTTAATACCTAGTCTAGACATAAACAAGTTCAACAGCTCGCATAAGTTATATAATTAACCTTTTGAGCGCCAATACCTACGAAATGCAATGTGTCCTCCAGCGCCAAGCTATAAATGTATTACGAATGTATAGTAAAATGTAGTGATGAGAGTAATTATTTTATCGATAAATGTTATTTACATATTTTCTTTCCATAAATATACTGTTAAAGACATTTAAATATTACAGATAAATAAAATAAGGACGTATTTCGAAATCTTGTTTTATTTTACAATAATGTTGATAAGAAAAAGCAGAATACACTATAATGACAAAACAAAAACATAAATCAGTTTAGCCATTATGAATTGAGAACATGCCAATGGCCTTATGAATCATCCCGTTGTCTTCATATAAAGGCCGTGGCGCCCGTAGCACGTAAAATGAGCGTGAAATTCAATTTTTATTAGGGATGTCTATGGTCTCGATGTACTATCGATTTCATCAGATTCGGCATCCGACTCCACATCTTGTAAAATTCGTATAGGTTCTTCGGAACTTAATTCGTTATCTTCACTCTTTTTTTATTTACAATATTACAAGTGAAAACAATAACAAACACCATCCATACTCGGAGCTGCACTATCTGGCACTGATCTTGATGCGCTTATGTCTATGACTTCAAAGGGTATCTTCTATTAATTGTCTATGACGCACGAAGCGCGGGACGGGATCATTCAATATCGATATCCGTACTTACCAAAGTACCTACGGTACTTTGTGTGTATTTAAGGATTCGTGTAAATACATTAGTTTAAAATCATCATGAACTGTATTTATTTCAAAATTCATAATTGCGGTTTAAGATGAAAGTGTTTTATTTACACGTTAATAGTGTCGACGGAAGCTTTAGAAACTTATTATGTAACCTCATCACTAGGCGTCTTCCTATAAAGACTATAGCGCCTGGGGCACTACAATTTTCTTGGCTAGTATTATTTAGCTGTTTTTAAACTAAACAAAAGACCCTATTAACATAAAAAGTAAGTTTATGGTTTTAGGCAATAGTAAAAGTACGCATAAAATAAAACAAAGCATTTGCTTACGTATTTTTATTATTAAACGTCATATAAGATTTTGTCTTCTAGTAAAGACTTGGCACTCAGGGCACGGAAACGTCTGTCGTCCCTAGAAGACCGAGGCGCTCAAAAAGTTAAACAAGCTGTTCCCGATTTACCGTGTCGCCAGAACGCGCTAGCACTTCGTTTCGCTTACCGTTTTTGTGACTTTTTATGCTCTTAAGGGTCATAGCGTGATGTTAAATAGCTTATAAACGTATATCAACTGCAAATATTTTGACAAAACATCTAATTATATCAGATATATAAGGCCCTAGCATTTTAAAAAAAATCAGGCTAGTTTATTTTTTTACTTTTCCTGACACAAAAATTGTAATATTTTAAGAGCGGCCTCCCTGACGGCTTCTTTGCATGAAACTACGAGCACGTGTAAGCGGTGAAGGCATTGCGGCCTCTCTGTTTTGGCTCCTTTGAATTGAAACTACCGAAAGTGCTTTATTTTACTTTTTAATCGAAATATCTTTTGGCGTTTTTCTTGAAAACTAGCGTATAAAAATTTAAGGTTTTTCATAAATAGTTTATATATTTGTTGAATTTATCCCCATCAAAATATTTGCAGTTGATAAAATGTGACCTAAAAAACAAAAATTGGGCTAATCAATGCAAAAATAAATTTTAAAATCCGATTAATAGTTCTAGAGATTAGCGCGTTCAAACAAAAAACAAACTCTTCAACTTTTATATTAGTATAGATTTAATAATTGGAATACAACCTGACTGCCTTGCGTTGGAAAGGTGTCATCGCAGCCGCGGCAGATACGACTCTCCTTGTGCCTCAAAATGTTAAACATATCTTTAACGCCGAAGCTCAAAGACGCAGTCCCAAGCTTCAAGAGCTTCTCGCCTTCTCGTTGCCGCACCTCGTCGCCGCCGGACGAGAAACATTTTGTAAAATTAAATTCCTCCTGCGAACGAAATAATAAGGTAATAGTAAATAATATTTATTTATTTATTTTATTATATTATAGCAGTCTCCCTGTCACCACGGACCCTGAATACCAAAAGTCAAGATAAAATTATAGTAAAGTAAATATGCCTATTAGGGAGGTTGGGCGGTTTGATGTATGCTCAAGTGTGCGATGTTGAGCTATATGCGTCTGCTGTCAAGTCCTATCACGCACGACCTCGTCGCCGCTTGTTCTGTCGACCACCTGTACAGGCAGGCGGCGAACCCACCCTGCGGTGGGTCGTTCGCCCTGGGCAATATGGTCACCAAGCAAACATTACATACTCACTAATTTACCTTGCGACCTCAGTAACGAAGAGTGAAGGGTTAACCCGCCAGTGATATCCTGCACGGCGGGCCAATACCCTACCCTTCTTCCCATGATCCTATCCACATAATTTCACTCCTTACCGCATTCCTTATTTCCTACCCCTGTCCTGGAGGGATGACAACCTCGACTCCAAAATTGTTAACCAATTCCTAATTATGGCACATTTTTAAACACTAAGTTACCCCAGGAGGGTAACAGCGGAGCCGGAGAATCCCTCCCTGGGCCTTCGGGCTCAGGTTGCCCCTTGTATCTGGCAAAAGATTTGCCACAATTCAGTGCCGCTATGCGCGGCGAAACTAAGGTCGGCCGTGGGAAGTGGGGCTACGGGAGCGGGGTCTTGATGGGATCCTACCTGTTGGTCCTCGGTCTGATGTAAAGAAGGTGAGCGAGGAAAAGGCGCCAGGTCACCGATCGGGCCACCGCAGGATAGGGCAAAGCTGATTAAACAGCAAGTCGAAGATGAGTAGGCTGTGGTGGAACGCTCTAAGCGACAGAGGGCGGCGCTTCAAGCTAAACGTGTTAAGACTCACGGGTCTTACGCGGGAGTAGTGAGTGCCTTTAAGATGGCCATCATTGCTGATAACTACCCGGCAACCATGCTAGGGGAGAGTCACTATGTGGCCATCCAAGGAACCATTTGGGACCTTTGCTGGAGGCCACACCTGACCTTCTCCCAATAGTAAATATAGGAGGCATTTCGTCGGGAGCCATCCTTTTCACATGTGAAGGGAGGGGCTCGGTGAAATGGCTTCGAGCACAGGACGGCCTAACCGTTGAAGGCGTGTTGCTCAGGGTGGTCGATGCCAAGGACCTTCCAAAGCCAGTAAAGATGGCATGGAAGTCCCGAAACATTAGCCGCCTTGACACGGATAGTTTTGAGAATGATGCAGAGGTGTCATCCCGGTTTGAAGACCTTGGGCTGGAAAATCGTTGACACTAAGGTCGAGGGTCTGACAGTACGCAGGGTCATACTGATGGATGGTGCCTCTGCAGCATTAATCAAAGCGGAGAGCTATTGCCTTAATACGGGCATCGACAGGAGCGTCTTTAAGCTTTTAAAGGAGAAGCTTACGGGCGAGCCTGTCGATGCCCAAGGCGATTAGGCGATAGTAAAGGAGTGAGCGTGAAGGTGTGACTGAGGATGAGTGCTCCCAAAGCGCGCTAGTGGCAAAGGTGCAGCCAGGACTGGGTGCTCTAGTCGCAGCTGTAGGGGATGTTGGAGAGAAGATGACACCAATGGAATGTGGTGGGATCTCCTCCCCAAGATCTGAAGACGTTGTGGGGGAGCTCACCCTAGATGAGCTGCTTCTGGGAGGGTCCTCCCCGTTACGCGCGCAGGCGACAACGGATGGGGAACCTAGCTCGGAAGATGTCCACTAGATAATGGAAATGGCGGGACTAAGGTGTATACAGATCAATTTGCATCAGTGCAAGGCCGCAACTGCTCTTCTGGCTTGCGAGCTTAAAATGAACAAGTTCGATATTGTCCTAATTCAGAAAACCTATCTTTATGAGAGAATGATAAAAGGCTTAGGTGGAGCTCCTGGTACTCTTTTTCATAATTGTTCCACTAATGACATGAGGACTTGCATTTACGTCAGAAATGACATACATGCAATGTCTTTAATCAAGTTCTGTTGCAGGGATCTGACAGTTGTCGGGATTCACACAGGGGGGGGACGGACGGGACTAAGCGAACGGTAATCTTATAGTCAGCTTATCTCCTTTACGAGAAGGTAGACCCGGTATCACCACAGATACGGGAACTGGTAACCTACGGCAGCCGAGAAAGATTAAATGTCGTCATCGGCTGCGACGCGAACGCGCATCATGTCGTCTGGGGCAGCTCAGACACCAATGAAAGCTTTTGGAATATCTGGTAAGTTCACCCATGCCATTACTTAACAAAGGTAGCAAGCCTACTATTTTTAACGCCCGCAGGGCACAGGTGATCGACGTAATCATTGCTAACAATAGAGCGGTAAGGAACATCACAAATTGGCATGTGTCGGATGAGGTCTCCCTCTCTGATCATAACTATATATGTATGCTTTAGGTACAGACTAGGTGTAACCTTTGGTAACCTATGGTTACACCTAGTTTCTATAACTGTGCGTAGGAAGAACCCGAGAAACACAAACTGGGAGGGCTTCAAAAAGGACCTCAGAATGGAGTTGGATGGTGCTAGCTGTAAACTAAACTCAGCCTTGTACATAAGAGTTTGAAGCTGACAGAATTACAGAAGCATTGATGACGGCCTGGCAAAATAACTGTCCAGAGACAAAATTAGTAGCAAGGAGGGTACCATGGTGGAACCCGGAACTGGCTCCAATTAGAAGAGCTACCAGGAGAAAACATTGCGACAATCTGCTCCGGAAGCAATGTGACTAACCAAGGCTATCTCTACCACAAAGGCGATTCCATTAACCACGTTAAGGAAGGAAGATGGAGTACGTACAGAGACAGGGAGTGAGACATTGAAGGTTATGTTCGAAACTCATTTCCCTGGATCAAAAGTCATTCAAGACGACCATGATCGAATCAGCTGGAAGGAACAGCAGAGAAGAACTTCCAGATATGACTGGATAATAGCGAAAAAGGGTAGTAGATGAATATAAAATTAAATGGGCGCTGGAGAGTTTCCAGCCGTTTAAGGCGCCAGTGCCTGACAACATTTATCCCATTTTACTACAACAGGGCGCCTCCATCCTGGGATATCATCTCTGCAAGCTGTATAAAGCATGCATAGCTTTTGGACAGATTCCCAGAACATGGAGGCGTGTTAAGGTAATCTTCATACCCAAAACGGGAAAACTTGTCGAACTACCCTACGCAATCTATATGCATAATGACTTGTCCTGATTAATTCATCATCGCCGAGCCGAAACCGCTGAAGCTAATTAGATGAAATTTGGACTGTATGTTAATTGAGTCAGCCATTAAGAAAGGATTTTACGGAAATCACACCCTAAGGGCGTCAAATAGGGGGTGACGTGTCTCAGGAATTTTGTTTATTTTCCTTTAAAGGAGTAAAAAAGGGAAGAAGTTTTTTTTAAGTAATAGCTATAAAGAGAAATAATTTAATTGATCTATAGATTCTTCAACATAAATAAAGAATGACGTGTTTTAGGATTTTTTTAAAAAACCTCCCCGGTGGAAAGTTTGTATGGAAATCTGTCATTCCTTAAATTTCGGTATTTGACCTGGTTAGAAATTATGAAGTGTTTCAGGATTTTTGGATAATGATCCCTAAGTAGGGGCATGACAATTTGTACATAATGTTTCAAAACGGACCAAAAATACTTATACAGAGTGATCTTTATTACGGTGTTTTGTGTTAGACACATTTTAGTAATTCTAGCTCGCATGGATGGGTTAAATAAAAATATTAATTAAAAATTAAAATCTTAGTATTTAATCATGATCATCACATCATCATCATCATTTTATTACGAATGAGCACAAGTCATGTAACCCACGTGAGCAAAGCCGCGAGAAAAAGCTAGTTACGTATATAATAATTTGGTTTGTTCAAATTTTGTTGTGAACAAATTACAATTTGAAGGTAAGTGTTAAAACCTTCATCGGATCACCCGATCGGCATGTAAGGCGCACTTTTTTTCATTCTTCGTGTTGATGACGTAGTTGTTGACAATGAATAAAGTTTTTTGGCTTCAAAGTATATGTTATCAGTTTTGATAAAATGGCACGGGCTGGGCAGAGCTACGATAGCACAATTGGTAGTACACCTGATCCGGTATGTCCTAGGTAGCAGGTTCAAATCCCACTAGTAGAAAAAAAATCAATACTTATCCAATTCCATGTTACTACTATTCTGCGCCCTAGGTACTAGGCCCGCATAGGCAAGTAGGAGTGAATATAATTGTAAGTACCTACACATAGTTCATTGAACCACTAGTGATGGCACTGGAAGGGCACTGGTATGTTGGGTGTGTAATGTATAATATAACAACATATCGTATAATGATCAAAACATATACAATCAAATGACATAGTTTCGTTTAATATAACACTTATTTGATATAATGATGGAATGATATAATTTTAAAATACACAATTTTAAAACGTATAACAAACGATTGAGCTAAACTCATTTAATATAACAGCTGTTTTATATAACATTTACATGATATAATAATTAAAACACATAACATTTATCTAGTATAAGAACATTTAGTATAACATTCATTTACGATAACACTATTTTTGTATAATAATAAATAAAACATGATGATAACATCTAATAATAAAAAATCCAATTAATATTATATCGTTTAATATAAAGACAACAACATAAAATAAGTAATTTAAAATATAAAAGCAAAAGTAAAAACAAAAGCAAGCAAGCATGAAGCATGCAACATGCAAGCAAGCATGCAAAATGCAAGCAAGCAAGCAAGCAGCAAACATAGTTTCTGTCACGGCTCCGGCGTTGCGGGGCTCTGGCAGTCTCACTTATCGTCGCAGATGGTTTTCGCTCACCACCGCAGCTTCGGCTTGCCGGCCAGCCTTAGCCGCGGCGGCGTGCTTTTGAAACCATCTGCTCCTCAGCTCGCGGGCCGCCTTGCCCCTCCGCGCCTACGCGGGCTTAAATTACACTCTAGGGGTAGGGCGGGTAGGGGATTCGTTTCTGTCACTGACACTGTATACCAACAGATTATTATGTCAATTGATTGTTATACCAAGTGAAGATTATATCAATCAATCATTATTTGAAACGTTATTATCTTCAATAATAGTTATATAAAATGACGCGTATATCAAACAAAATTATATGAAATGAACGATATATTAAATGAGTTTTATTTCAAATGGCATTATTCGTTATGAACGTTATACTAAATGGTATTATATAAAATGAACATTATGTTTTTTATTTTTTATATTAACGGATAAGCACAGTGCCTTGATCTCACCTGATGTTAAGTGATGATAAGGCCAATGATGGAAGCGCACTTCACCCGGGATCCTCAACTAGTGAGGCACTGGCTATCTTATCTCTAGCTGCCGGAACACAACAATGCTACAAACATTGATGTTATGGCGACATATTTAGATAAGATGGTGGTAGCTAGCCAGGCGGACAAACAAGCCCTACCACCAACCAAACCGAGTACACAAACATGTACCCCCCACTGGGAGTCGAACCCGGGACCTCTGGGTCTAAACCGGTGGTCTTAGCCACTAGACCACAGAGGCGGTTATGTAAAGTAAACGTTATTTGTTCAATTATATCAAATGTTGGTACTTATATCAAGTGAGACGCTCCGGGTATGTTTTGATACGATGTTTAATAAAAAATTGCCTGACAAATTCAAGTTAATAATTATGTCTTAGTAAGTAGATCTAGATAATTTTCTTTCCAAGAAAATAGCATTGGACCGGTAATCCAAGAATCGTGGGTTCGATTCCCACTTAATCTTCCTGAGACTGGTTGATTTTTCATAGTAAAATTTTAACTTGTACCTTCATATAGTATTGTGAATGCAAAGATTTAGATTTTAATAAAAAAAACAAAGTCATGAAAAAATGTTAACACAAAAAAGAAAATGCTAATACCTGACCATCCCACAAGCCCATGGCCTGAGCTTTCGCATGCAAATTCTCTGAGTGTTTATCTATTGTTGTTGTTATCGTCAGCCCGTTGGAAATGTTTCTGAAGCCGGACTTCACTTTCTCTGCAGCCCACAGCTTGCCGCTGGTCTCGAGCACCCACGCTTTCGTTGGGTCAGCTATCAAGAAGGAGTTATGGTAGAAATGGCTGTCGTCCAGTTCCGAGCACGGTCCGCCTTGGCCATATTTCTCCAAAAGAGTGGTTATAACATCTAATGCGTCGGCTGCTGTGTTACCTCTTTCCAGGCCTAGTCTGAAAAAAATAAATAAACGTTCGCGAGTTGGCAGGTCATCATCGTCATCATCAGACTCTCTCAACCCATTGCTGGGCATAGGCCTCTCTTTGGTAGGTAACTAAAACATAAAATCTTTAGAGCCGTTTTAAATTTCGGTATCACATATAAACTCAAAGCTATAATTCTTTTGCCAAACTAAACATTACTAAACAAAAAACATTTTAAGAAAAAGTTTGTATAACTGAATTTATGCGATTTAATGTCCACTATGGAAATTTTCAAATCGTTTTTCCTGTTATTGAATTTTTTGCAAAACAATATGAGTAACTTTCTCAAAAAATATTAAACCTTATACACTTGGAATAAGGTTGAAAAGAAATGCAAAACTACACCGTGCTGTGCAGGTAGGAAAGATTAATATAAAAAAGCGACACAATAATCTGAAATTGTAATATCCAGACTGGGACATGTCAATAGACTTAATTTGCTTATCAGCTGTATACAAGTATAATAAATTAGGTGGTAACGAATGCGTTCCGTGAAGTGGGGTGCGCCGAGTGACGCGCGTCACTCAACACGATTGTCTAAACATAGAAATATAAACGCGAGCGAAACTTTCAATAAACGACGCCTCATCAACCGACGACTGTATGTGGTAGCCTTGAGATCATTTAATTGTATTGTACAATTAATATACAGGAACACCTTTCCAAATCGATTGTCCAATCAAACAAAAAGGAAGTTCTCTTTTAAGTCTCAATAAATTGTATTTCATTTAGCATTCACCAGTGCTATATATTATATTCCGACAAAGAAACCAATGTCTAGGTAGCTTAGATGGAGAAGCTGTCGTCCAGATTGGTTGTAGATTAGAATCTCTCCTGACTGAGACAGATCGTCTTTTTTCAACAACTGTTTAACATTTATACTTAATAAAGTTTGTTGAAATAATCAAAAATGTTGTCACTAAGAAACGGCCTTTCGCATTTTCGATTGATTGTATCCCCATTTGAGCAACTTACAATGTTTTTTTACCTCAAAAAAGAGTCCAGTTTTGGAAACACAGGCCCAAATATTATTTATGGGGGTGATATGATAAACCTATGTATAACGAATCTACTATTAGTACCAGACATAAGTTCAACGCCGAGATAGAAACAATATGAAAATTAAATATATACTACTCAAAACAAAATAAGGGCCACGAGGTATTTTTTCATTTTGGTGTAAATTATTAAACATTTACATATTGAAAGTAGTAAAATATTGAGTATACAAACTCTTTGATACCTAAACTTTTTAATATTGTAGTATTCATCTAATGCTGGCAACAATTTTAAATAAAATTTGATTTAAAATTATTTTTGAAAATTTTGATTGCATTTTCTTTAACGTTTTGCTTTCCTTAGCTTCTTGGTTTATTAGAAATTATCAGAGTTCATTGATATCTCGAGTCAGAAACATCTTTTGCAATATGCCACAAGCACGCAGGCGTCATATGGACTCGCTGACAGCAACCAGAGCCGTTACAATGATTGAAGAAGGTCATTCGCAGCGATCTGTGGGTTTGCAATTGGGATTTTCTCGAAGAGCTATTCAAAATCTATGGAATCGTTTCCAAGAGACAGAGCAGGGCAGAGTTCGCATTACAACAGCTCAAGAGGAGCGTTACATTCGATTAAGTGCGCGCCGAGATCGCACAACGACGGCCCGCAAGCTGCAAAATCGTTTACGGCTCACAACGGGTACTCGTGTCAGTGACCAAACTATTCGTAATCGATTGCATGAAGACCAGCAGGCATCAAGAAGGCGAGTTGTCCGTATTCCATTAACCAGAAATCATCGTGCAAATCGTTTAAGATTTTCCCGTCAACATTTGGACTGGGACATAAACCAATGGGGCATGGTGCTCTTCACAGACGAATGCAAAGTTAATTTTTTTAACGACGATCGGCGTATTAGAGTATGGAGAAGACGCGGCGAGAGATTTTCAGAAGCCTGCATCCATGAAGTCGATCGTTTTGGTGGTCCAAATGTAATGATTTGGGGCGGGATAAGCTTACACGGCAAAACTGAGCTCGCTATTTAAAATGAGGGTACTGTTACTGCTCAGCGGTATATTGAGGAAGTCGTCAGACCACATGTGATCCCATTTGCCCAGCGAACGGGTCCTGGATTCATCTTGATGCAAGACAATGCTCGTGCACACACGGCTCAAGCGACTCGGTTTGTACTGGAAGCGTCTCAAATTCAAGTCTTGCCGTGGCCGGCGAACAGTCCGGACTTAAATCCAATAGAGCACATGTGGGATCAGTTGAAACGAAGAGTTAGAGACGGTGATCAGGAAATCCACAACCAACAGCAACTCATCAACGCTGTTAAAAGAGCCTGGGAAGAGATTCCAATGGAAAATGTCAGGCATTTGATTGAGAGCATGCACTCCAGGCTTCAGGAGTGCGTAACGAAACGAGGGGGGCATACCCGTTACTAAAAGATGAGCATGGAGTATTTTCTTTTGTTTTCAGTAACTTTACATTGTTTTTATTTTTAACCTTAAATGTGTTTTTTCTTTCAAAAGCAAATAAACTTTTTAATCATTATTATTGAAATAAATTTATTGGTCTACACGGTAAAAACAACATTAGTTTTCGTTATGGAGACAAAAAAATTAATATTGGTTTTATTATTTTCATGGTACAGACAAAATACCTCGTGGCCCTTATTTTGTTTTGAGTAGTATATATTTCGTTAAAAATAGAATTTCCGGGGTCTATAATCATTTTTGATTGAATAAAAACGGGAAAATATACGTTTACAATTGCGTTAGTCTACAATACAAAAAATAACATACAGTATACAAAATTGACAAATGGGATTTTTTTTTGTGCTTTTTAATGAACTATTGAGTAGGAATATTTAATAAAAATGAATGTCAAGTTTATGGGGCAAGAAAACTGACACTCTTACAATCATAGTGTCAGATACAATTGTTAAAAGACCAGTTGTCATAATATCCAGGGGGCCGACCGCCTAACTCTCTCGCTTTCGATCGCTTTGAAGGCGAGGCGAAGAAGAGGCGTCGTCTTGTCTGGGGGGGGGGGAGCCGGGGGGAGGGCGCACAAAGTCTATTTCCAGTCAGTATATTATATAAATAAAAAGTATTTATCGCATTACTGTAAAATAATTTAATCAAATAATAAAATAAATTTTTCTCTTTTGCCTTCTCGCGAATCGTGTAAACTACTTATGACTTTTGTGAGCGTGAAGAAATTCCAACCCAGTTAGGCGGCGCCGGCGGTCTTCTGCTATTGACGCTCTAAGCTTAACTTTGCTTTACTACATTGGGATACATTTCAGCATCATAATTTGCCATCAAATTAGAAAATTTACTGCGGAGTATTGTGATCGCGTTGCCATTTTACTATCTACAGTCGATATTCGTTAATAATTACTGATACTGGAGTGATGTCTATTAGCAGCTTATAGTTACTTATACCACTTGTTTAACCTAGCGTCATGGTGATTGAAAATGACTTCATGAACAAAACAGCACGTATTTCTATGGAAGAAGGGAGAAGGTGGGATGAGGTCAAAATGTTCTTCAGATTTTTTATTTTTTTTGAGAGAGTTTGCCGATTGCCTCAGACGGCATTTTCAGCTTCACCGGGCTTTTTTGGGGGCGGCGAGGGACGTAAAGGGTCCCTCAAGCCGTGTGAAACGAATCACCTTCGGAGGTTTTCTAGTGGGAACGGCATCGCTCACTAGTGCGCGTTCCCGTGCCCTACTAGATTCTCCGAAGGGTTCGGATCGGATCGGGGGGCGGAACCACCCGAGGGCGCCTCTAAAGGCTCGGACCTCGGCTTGGGTAGACCGGGCCGTGGAGGAGGAGAGAAGCGCCCAGGTACATGTCTGTACCTGGTATAGAGCGCGTGTGAACCGGTTCTTCGTACCCTTGTTCTACGAGTACGGTGTCTTGGACCTAAGCTAGTGTGCATGTTTAGTGTATTCTGTAAATGTGTAGTGACATTTAGAGGATCGGGAGGGGGATGTTCTTCAGAGCACTCGCCGTGGTATAAGCGGTATTACATGCTGAGTGAGGGTGGGTCATTATGACCTCGATACTCTATAAATCAGTGTCGTATTAAAGAAACGAGTTAAACTTGATTATAACTTTGTTTTATATTTCATTACGAACTAAAGAAATATATTTTTGGTACTAATAGAACCTTAAAAACTTAATAATATATTTTTTTCATAAATATGCTTATAATATCAACAAAATATGCTCCGTATTGCTAATCTCACTTATTTTGTAAAAATTATAGAATTTCATTTAGTTAAAAGAGTTTTAGACCTTAGCTAAGAAAAAGAAATCTTTCACGATCATACAGCTAATTGCTAAAACAAATTTTTTAGAGTGGACAATATTAGCCGTCTATCTTTTTCCTCTAGATCTATTTATCAAACTACCTAAAACTCAAAACAAATTAAATTATACTATATTGCAAATAAAATATACACTAAATAACAATACAAATTCTTAAATTTGCACTAAAAGAGCGTATCTTCAAGTCACTTACGTTTTTTAGTAAAATGCCTGTGGCATACGGACGGACGTGACAATACTACAAGGGTTCAGTTTTTGCCATTTTGGTTAGGGAACCCTAATACCATGAGTACCTAAAAAGGACACTTGGTGGTCTTTGTAACATCTGCCCGGCTAGCACCATCACGTTTGTACGAGTATGAGAGGGACGTATGCTTTATGTCGGTAATAACACTCCTTTTTTGGCAGTCGTGTAAAAACGTGATCATGCTACCCGGTCTGGACGTTATGACTTCTTGGACATTCAGAGACTTGTACATATTGACTAACGGTCTTTATATCATCTGGAGGACGTTATGACTTCTTAGACATTCTGACACTTGTACATATTGACCAACGGTCTTTATAACATTTGGACTTTATGACTTTTTCGACATTCAGAGACTGGTACATATTGACTAACAGTCTTTATAACTTTCGGACATTATGTCTCCTTGGACATTCTGATACTTGGCCCAACATACCCCGGAGGCAAAAAGAATACAGAGAAACTAATTTTTCAGTACTTAGCTCAATTTTATGAGCAATCGCCCAAAACAAAAATATCTTGTAAAATCAAAGCACGTGATGCACTTTGTTTTTATTATCGAACTTTAAATATGAATCTAAAGTCAACAACCAATCAAATGGAATTTATATGGCAAAAATGTTCTTGATAATACATAGATAAGATACAGCACAGATAGGATGTGGTTTCCGCAAAGGTGCCCCATTCTTCTACATGACTTAGCATCTGTGCGCAACAGATATGAATAAATGCCATTGTGTTCTTGTATTATGTTACATTGTTGCCAGATCAAATTGCTTCCAAGTGCATTTGTATACCATAAATACCTAAAGGTTACAATGAAGTAAAGCGATCTTTTTTGTACCTTATTAGATGCGCATGCGCAAAACAAGCATATTTTTTCTAGTTAACGTGATAAATGACTCTACTCTACATGATGTTAAGTGGAAGTGGAGTCCAGACGCGAAGACAACTGGTGCAGCGTGAAAAAGACTCAGCATCAGTCACCCTCACCTTGCTGACCCACCCCACAAGGTCTACGTTACGTTTCGTTAGAAGCACCCCGTACCATAGGAAGGAGGAAAAACGTGTGCTGGCAGACTATTCCATCTTATTTTGTATCCCAGAATTACCGAAAATAAGTAGACACGTTTTTTATTTTTTTCCAAAATGAAAGACAATCTCGTCGTTATACAGAGTGGAAAGTTGAGATGGGGCATTAAGGGCAGCTACCAGATCCCTTGCTGCTACGCGAAAATGATCTTAGGAGACCTTTCCCAACTTTTTGAGTGATGACAATCGACATTCACAGATCTTTGATAAAATGTACAGTCAGCGAGAAAATCATCAGAATTGCGTAATTTGTTTTTAATGCCAACCGATTCCATTCCTATAAAGGATTAAAACACTCTTTGACACCAACTGAGGTTAGAGTACTAGAACACCCATAAATCAAAGAAAACTTTTTCCAAACATTTGAGTAGGGTAAAAGCAAAGTGGAATTTTCTTAACCTTAAAGATCATTAATTTTTATGGGGACAACTTCCATTAGGACATTAAAAATGACAAAAGTCGGTATTCTTACAAATAAAAAACAACTAAATACGATACAAACTTTTTGCTACATAGATAAAGTCATGGGTGAAAAAGCTTAATAATTAAAAAAGAATGAACGAAGAAAATTTTAATTTGAATTTAGAACAGTGACGATATCTCATGTTTTATTTCAATTTTTGTTCTTTTCTGGAACGTTCTGTTTAGTGTTCGTAAGTGAAAAATGGATTCAAATCAAGAAAAATTAGATTTGTTAGAAGCCTATTTTGTAAATAACAAAAACTTGTCTTTTGCTCTGAAATGGTACAGGAATAAATATCCGACAAGAGTTACCCCGACTAGAAAAGTTGTTCAAAATATTTTGAAAAATTTCGTCAAATGTGGCAGTTTCAAAAAAAAAATTGTCCGGCAATCACATTCACACATTCATTCATTCATCACATTCTTTAAGTATAAAGGACCGATACGCGTAAAAAAACCACATGCGAAAGGTCTTCTCTGTTATAGTGTTATTACCCTACTAAAATATATGGAAAAGTTTTCTTTGATTTGTGGGTGTTCTAGTACTCTAACCTCAGTTGATGTCAAAGAGTGTTTTAAGCCTTTATAGGAATGGGATCGGTTGGCATTAAAAAAAAAATACTAAATTCTGACGATTTTCTCGCTGACTGTACATTTTATCAAAAATCTGTGAATGTCGATTGTCATCACTCAAAAAGTTGGGAAAGATCTTCTAAGATCATTTTTGCGTAGCAGCAAGGGATCTGGTCGCTGCCCTTAATGCCCCATCTCAACTTTCCACCCTGTATAACGACGAGATTGTCTTTCATTTTGGAAAACAATAAAAAACGTGTCTACTTATTTTCGGTAATTCCGGGATACAAAATAAGATGGAATAGTCTACCAGCACACGTTTTTCCTCCTTCCTATGGTACAGGGTGCTTCTAACGAAACGTAACATAGACCTTGTGGGGTGGGTCGGCAGGGTGAGGGTGACTGAAGCCGAGTCTTTTTCACGCTGCACCAGTTGCTTCGCATGATGGCGCAGTGGTTAACGCGCCCGGTTTGCGACTGCCGAGGTTAAGCAACTTTTGCAAATGTCATCAGATCGGTGACCAAAAATGTATTATCTCGAGTTCCTCCGTGCTTCAGAAGGCACATAAAGCCGTAGATCCCGGCTGCATTAGCATTTGTTAACAACCACCACTCCACGCTGGGCCCACATGGTGGTTTAAGGCCCGTTCTGCCTATCCATCCATAGGGAACAGTGGGGACATAAAAAAATGAGCTGATGATGATGAACTAACCAAAGTAATTGGATAATTATAAATAAATTATACAAACTGTCATGTAATGTAATGTTTATGAAATGAGATAGCATCATGCAAGGGTGTCCAGCCCATAGCATAAGAAAACATGACAACCCGAGGGCGCCTCTAAGCTTGATTGACTTATTTTAGTTAAGATAATGTCTGAATTAGACTTACCGAACTAGATCCATGCCTAAGAGGCGTCTCTGCCTGGCATCTCCATCACCTTCATTGTTGTTCGTCCATACAGCCTCATTCCCAATGACAACATTCTTATCATTGGCGCCCATTTCTGCACCCCACATCCATGCTGGCTTACTCAATATTACGGAATTGATGGGATCTACATTTTCATCTATGGCAATGTAAGTGCACTGGAATAAAAAAAATTATTATATAAAGAGTACACAAATAAGCATAATCAGCAGTCGTTAACAACCACCAATCCGCACTGGGCCCGCGTGGTGGTTTATGGCCCGTTCTCCCTATCCATCCATAGGGAAGGCTCGTGCCCCTGCAGTGGGGACATAAAATGAGCTGATGATGATGATGATGACACAAATAAACTTACAGCCGGTTTCTCGAACGCTGATCATCTTTATAATTAACTAATCAATGATCAAATCTCTAATCAAGTGTAATTTGGGTTGCTTGAACGTTGATTACGTACTTTGATTTTGAACAGAGATTAGTTGACAAGTCTGTCAAATCATTGAAGTAAATTGCTTGTCAAACATCAAAATGGGTTTCTGGAACGCTAATTTGGCATTTTTCTTTGGTCAAGCGCTTGTCAAATCAATGATCAACTAATCGGTGGTTTTGCTCTAATTAGCTGAAATAATAGTTTTGCTAAGTTCTAAACCAGGTACATCTAAAAATTCAACAGGTTGGTACTCCAAACACTTACACTTTTTACTTTGAAAGCAAACGAGCCTGACCCGGTATGTCAGAAGGGTGCAGGTTCAAATCCTGCTCGTGGAAATTTTTTCAACATTTGTGTTTTTGTAATTTTAGTATCTACCAAATTGTAATACTTGTTTTCTTTACTCATACTCGTAATAATATCTACAATAGGGAGGTATAGGTATCAAAGTGATGAAGCAGTTCTTCGTCACTTTGATCATCACAAAGTTTCCACACTTGGCAGACGGGTGGTTGAAAACTGGTGAAATTGCAGCTAGTGTTTGCCTATACTCATCACCTCCTGGATTCGTATGATAATATGCCAGGGCTCCCATTATTTTTATATTCAAAACTGGCCAAGGCATGGAGGTAGAATGTCACCAAACTAATCATCATATCAGCCTGGGATCACCTATGTTGTGTTTGGGCTCGTTTCGCTCGAGCATAATACTTATAGATAATATTTCTATAAACAATTAAAGGAGAAATCAAAGGAGAAAAAATTGGTGAAAAGGAATTGGAAAACGGCTCTTACTTGTCAACTAAAGCAGTCAGTATTAGTTTTTCTCTTTCAGTATAGTTTTTCCCTCTGCTGATAGCTTTACCGTCATAATTATCAGCTTGGTTTTCTTTCATTTCCAAAAATATTTTACAATACAATATTCAAAGTAAGCAAACAAAGATTCGCGGCAAAAGCATGTGACATTTTTGACGTTTAGGAGTGAATGATTAAATGAAAATATACACTGATTTTATAATCGTAAGATGATCATTGATTAGCTAATTTTTGTGTAATCAGCATTCGTGCAACCCGATTTGATTTGAACAGTGTGTCAAGTTAATTGCTTTGTCAACTGATTTGGGATTTGATCAGCGTTCGAGAAACCGGCTGTAAATGTATAGAATATTTAGGAATGAATTTTAAAACTTCACCACCATTAAAAATATCTACTCAGAATCTTATAAATGCAAAAATGTGTTTGGATTAAGCTAAGAAGGTTAACATATAGTGTGGATTTATCTTTAATTTTTGCGATAGCGAGTTAATCCAGTCAATGAACTACTTAACTAATACCTTATGAGGCTCTCATTAGGAAAGTGGATTAACGTCATAATGTAGAAGGTAATCTTCCACGCAGAGTAAGTAGAAAAGAGGTTTCTTTCAGGTAACATAATTGTATTTTTAATTAATTTCCATATACAATAAAGTGTATGTTACATACAATTACAAAAGATTAAAATAAGAAGTACTCAGAGAGGTAATTAAAATAAAAAAATAAAAAAAGTTAAAGAAACAAAACTGTAACTTATATAAATATAAATAGCGATGTTTAATGATTATTAAATTTTTATGTCTATATCATACCTTAAGCTTTTAAAGAAACATAACTGTAACTTTTATAAATATAAATAGCGATGTTTAATGATTATTAAATATTTATGTTTATATCGTACCTTCAGCTTGGGGTCCCGTACTCCACTTTTGAAAAACACCAGTTCTTGCACTTCATTCTGGGGACGGTCCGAGTTCTTCCCAAATATGACTCTACCATCCTTCGTTAGCGGCGGCAGAACGACGAAAGTGTCACAGGATTTCGGAAACCTCATATTGAAGTTCTAAAAACAACATATTTATTGTAAATTACCCAGTAAACACGGTGTTATTAAAATATATTCGAAAACAGATTACAGCCGGTACCGATAGAAATGTTAATGTTATTTATTATTCAAGGTGAAAACGGTCAAGAAATCTAATGTAATGTGTATATTAGAAATATTTCAGATCTCCATCCGCGACTAAACCTGATAAACTGATTGACAATATTGACATTTTGACAATGACAATCGGGCGCGGTGAGCGAGCGCCGTTCCGTCCGAGACGCGCCTGCGAGTGCTCGTGAGTGATATGAGTCATGCGAGTGTGATGTGAGTTGTGGTGACTCATCATCAATCATTATGAGCGTCAGACTGACTAGTAGTTAGGTACAAATTACTTTACACTGCTCAGTGAGCATTTGACTACTAGCAAGCATTATAAAATGACATAGTAGATAAGGCCAATATTTTAGCTTACCAGTTTATAATAAATAAATAATGATATCATATAACTTAAAAATCATACTATTCATCTATTTATACATATAAAATTCTCGTGTCACAAGTTAGTTGCCATACTCCTCCGAAACGGCTCGATCGATTTTTATGAAACTTTATATGTATATTCGGTAGGTGGGACAATCGGTTGTAATCTATTTTTCATACCCCTAAGTGATAAGCAGAGATCGGAATAGGCTGACTATATTTACCTAAACTTCGGAGAACAGAGACAAAAAGTGGAGACTTCCTTACGACTACATTTTTTTTCCCGGAATTTGGGAAAAATCTTAAATAAGTTAAAAACAAGCTTTATTTAAGATGGGTAAAGGCTATTTTTAACTAACCTTGCAATTACCAAATTTTCGAAATATATTTACGATCTTTAAACTAACCGTTGTATGAAATCATTGAATACATGACGTTTTGTCAATAAGTATACTAGATATATTTTACTTTTTTTATGCAACATGCACACTTTTTTTTAGTCAACAAAACATTTATATGGAGCAGTTTGTCATTGACTTTGGGATTTTAAATTATTGTGTCACAAATGTTCTTACAGATGATAAAAACAAACTTTGTTTTTTTAATGTCTTTATCAATATTCAAATTCATTATTCATTTAATGAAAGCTAAGTACAACTAATTGCTATACAAAATGTAGAATTTTTTTCTGTCGTATGAAAATCAAGTTAAGAAACACTAATGTGGTAAATAAAACCAGCAAATGTTACAATGAATAAATTTCATTTTTTTGAGTAAATTTTATATACCTACTTATGTACAAAATGAATACAAATTAACTAAACTATAACTAGTGCATAAAATACATCACTCAGGTTGATCCTCATTCACTCTTTCGCTAAACAATAGAAACCGGTACCTGTTCTGATACCTTTTTAACCGACTTCTACTGGTTAACCTTGTGGCTAACAAAAACAATAGACCTTTAATTCTCGGAAAAAATGGTTTAAAATTTCAAACAGATTTACGCACTCGAAGACCGTAAAGCTAAAAACCTATATTCTATTTTTTTTTATTATATGATAAAGTGATTGATATAAAGGTGTTATATTCATGTTTGTTTGTAATGCTTTTCTTCTATTTTGTATATACCTCTAAAAAAATTAGTTCAATCCTGTGTCTGCATTGTTGAGTCTCAAATTGTGACACGAAATTCGTGTCAGAAAGTTTTAGGAGCACCGGCATAGTAGTTAACTAGGGAAAGAGTAAATACGTAATTTGTGTATTTCACAATAAGATTATGCAATAGTCTTAAGATCCCGGAAGACTTTTCGTAAATCTACAGTACCTACGTTTAAAATACATATCGAAGTCTTTTTTATGCAATTAGAAATTAGTTTTACTTAGGTGTAACATCTTGACAAATCAAATGTTATGTATTGAAAGATTTGATGCAACAATGGTCAGTTTTATAGATCAGTTGTCTCCGCCAGGCGTCTACCTACCGGTGTCACTTCTCACCCAGTAAACAGCACGGAGTAGAAATGACTATCAATAAGTCCTAAGGCCAAACGATGTCTGTTTGTGGCTTAGATTTGAGCACACCATGTTTTTCATACTATACGTGGCATGCTCTCAAGTGGGCAAACCATCCAGTTTGTTTGTGTTAGCTAAAGATGGGCTAACAAAAAATATTGTACACACTGTAGCATTAATGGATTGATATTTTTTGTTAGTGTTATTGTCGTAATTAATGATATAAATAAATTATAATCATCATCATCTCATTTTATGTCCCCACTGCTGGGGCACGAGCCTTAGCTATGGATGGATCCCACGGATCTGAACGGGCCATAAACCACCACGCGGGGCCAGTGCAGATTGGTGGTTGTTAACGACTGCTAATGCAAGCGGGACCAACGGCATTACGTGCCTTTCGAAGCACGGAGGAGCTTGAGATGATAAACTTTTGGTCACCCATCTGATGACCGGTCTTTGCGAAAGTTGCTTAAGCTCAGCACTCGCAGACCGGGCGCGTTAACCACTGTGCCATAGAGCTCCTATAATAATTAAATTATAATAAATTAAAAAAATAAATGTTTAGTGTTTTGTTATTTTTATATTCCGTCATCGTTCACAGCGCTCCATTTCTCTTTCACTTATATACCACATCCTCACACACTTACAAAAAGTTAGTTTTTTTTCTACCCTACAAATTCCCTACAAATAATTTGCAAAACAACGTTTGCCGGGTCAGCTAGTTACATTATAATAATAACGTTACTTAACGAAACTAATAGCGTGAATTTGGTTACGGTATTATGCCCTGGGGTCTGCAATTCGTCTGCTATAAATACACTTACTACATTCACTTTCCATAGTATTACTTTTCTCTATGCATTCACTACACTCATTATGGGAATTTTAGTTGTGTTTGTGTGTAAATTCCGTTGCTTTAGTAAATTGACTTTCCTTTGCCGCTTTCGATTTTTCGAAGTATCTCATTTGTACGCTAGCCTGACCGTTATGCTCGCGTATACAGTACACAGAAAAAAAATCTATATTATTTTCTTCTGTGACTTTTCGAAATTACTACGCCTACTTTCACCAAACTAATAGGAACTAAATTAAACTAAAAAGATAACACCGCCGTGCGGTTCGGACCGAACGGCAAGACATTTTACTTTTTAAAATTTTATTCTTACGGTTCTGGGTTATAAGCCTTTTAGATATGCGTATTTATTTCTTATATTATTAATAAAATATTTGAAAGACCTTGTTTACAAAGTTAATATACAATTTGTATGTAGTTTTATCGGAGCAGTGCTACCTAGTGAAACAAGTTTGTTTCACAAGTTTTACACTAGATAGCGCCACTATGCTTTAGTTGCAAATTGAGATCATCCATATAATTGGTGTTAGGCTAGCATCTTCGATCAAAGGCTAGCATATAGGTATTAATGAAAAAAAAATTGCACCGTATAGGTAGGCAAGCTACACTATACCTATTTAAAATTGTCCATATAGGCAGTACCTCCATTATGAGTATGTATAACAAAAATAACCTGGGCTTATTCTGTTTTCTTTCTTCATATTGCCTAGTACAGACGCCTACACAACCTCCTATCAAAAACTGTCAATTTTCTTCAATAAATGTTTAAATAAAAATAAATAACTAAAAACTTTTTATTTCAGACAGCGTGAATCCATAGTTTGTTAGTAAAACTTCTTAAAAGCTATGTGAGTATCTAAGACTAAAATAATCAACCAAAATAATCAACTAAAACAATCTTAAAAAACATTAAAAAAAAACATTCAGTCGAATTAAGAACCTCCTCCTTTTTTTGAAGTCGGTTAAATATACGATATTTTATGATACGATAGGTGAGTGTGCTAAGAGTTACCAAAGTTTGTTTCTGTGGTAGGGTAATTTCGCGAAACACGGAAAAAAACTAGTTTTAGTTGATAAAAAATTATATCTCATTTTTCAGTTACTTACTTACTTCTTATGTTTAAGCGAGGTTTTAAACATAATTTAACGTAAGGTGACACAGTTAGGAACCTTGTATTCTAAAAACTCATTTGGTAATTTAATAAAAACTGAGTAAAACATCATAACTACCTAAAGAAAATATATGTGCACAAAATTTTCAAAATAAATATTTCAATAATTAAGAGCGCCAAACCCAATTTTCGCAAACGTTTAGTAATCTGTATTTTACCGTAAACAACATAATTAGCGTTTTTAATTCTATTTTAAAAATGATACTCACGCACGCCTGAACATTAACCTACCACAAACTGACTTTTTAATTTTTTGACATTTTTTGGTTTCACATA
Source organism: Eudonia mercurella (assembly GCA_963082485.1). Lineage (NCBI taxonomy): Eukaryota > Metazoa > Arthropoda > Insecta > Lepidoptera > Crambidae > Eudonia > Eudonia mercurella. Next base: position 17,102,200 of record OY720022.1, on the reverse strand, counting down.
TTTGACAATGAGAAAACTGAACAGAATCGTAACGTAGTGATTACTTGCTCAGTGGAATCGGGCTGAGAACCATGAAAATTTGAACATGCATGGCCGAGTCCAGCTGAAACGTCTATTAATAAAGATTTTTTAAAGTAGCTGTATTGAGGCCTTGCATATTCGGCCCCCGAACCTTTTTATTTGTATGTCTAATGGCCTGTCAACCGCACGCAGGAACAGAATACTAAGAGCGTAATTAGTTACTTTTTCTTAATTTTAAAAAAGAAAATAATTTAGTATAATTATTCAGAATAAAAACATTATTTAACCATTTTTAAGGTACATACTAACAACATAAAACTGCAGACAGTTGTTACTGTCTAATTGTATGTAGGTAGGTCACATCACATATGAAGCTGTAGATGTGTACGAGTAGAAGGATTTAGGGTACACACGCCTACTGCTCATCAGTTCATCATTAATCTCAGCCAACAGACTGCTGCACAAAGGCCTCCCCCAAGGATATGAGGGGTATTTGCCGTAATCGCCACGCTTGGCAGGCGGTTTGGCGATCGCAGTAGGTTGACGGTAACCTCAGAGAGATGCTGCTGCCCATCCTCTGGAATGGTCCCTTAGTCGGCTTTTACGACACCCACGGGAAGAGATTGGGTGGTGCAATTCTTTATCCCCGGCACCACACAGGGTCTGCTCATCAGACCTACCATAAACTGTCAAATTACGTCATTGCCTTTAAATTGTAGGTCTATGGCATATGGTCGAACCCTTATATCTACAGCTTCATAGTTGAACCTGGTTAAACTTAGTTATTGTTCTGAGTTAAATATTTATCAAAGAAAGGATAATGGGTAATAGCGTCCCCAACATTTAAGTTCGTTGTAGCAATATGAACATTGCTGATATGTATTGTACTCATCAATACCTTCTTTTTATTGTATAATGACCTGCTGAAATTCCCTAGGAGAAAAAAGATATTCACAGTCAAAGATTTAAGTTTTCCTACTGTTTTTAATATTGGTGCAAGTCAATAGTTTTGCTTTTATATTATACTACTCATATTATACTTTCTTATTATTTTATAATTAATTTAATAAATTGATACATTAAAGAAAAGTAATCAAAATCATAGCATTTCATAATGCTACAATCAAAAAAAGGGGACGGGTCTAAAACAAAATTACTCATTATCCTTTGACAGTTTTCGATAGTCAGATACATATACAGACGCCTGCGCAGTGACCTAAACTGTCAAATTTATTTATTTATTTATATATTTATAGGATTGCCAACATAGAATACAGAAAAAACATTTAAAAGAAAAATCGATACAATTAAATATAGCTAACTGTTACTATAATTACGTACTACAGGCAATCACAGCATGCGTTGTTAACACTACGCATGCTATGATTGCCTGCATGTAATGTTACCATTGAATGATGTTGTCACAGAAAAATGTCAATTTATACTATTAAAAAGAGGTAAAGTTATGACTTTGTTTGTTTGTTTGTTTGCGGAGAGTAATCTCTGGAAGCTCTCAACGCATAATTACCAATATCATTTTTTTTAAAACGCGTATTGACCAATACGTATATCGACCAATACGCATAATAACCAAAACGCGGAATGACCAATATTTTATTCGCAAAATAAGCAATCCGCTTTTTGACATACTTTATACGCCAAATGACCAATATCTATTCGTTTATTCCTGCCGAACCTGCAGAAAAAGTTTTACTTACTCTTTAACTAAAGTAGGTACTGACCTAATAAATAATAAATAAAATAAAAAAATAATAATAATGCCTCTTATACGTACATTGATAAATTTAATTAATTAAAAACTACTGGTCCAATTCCAAAAATTCTTTCACTGATAGAATACTATATTTCTTGCGGGGAACATAAGTTTATTTTAAAATCTCTAATCTACGCGGACGAAGTCGCGAGGAAAGTGCTAGTCTTAGATAATAAGGCTCGTTCTAATGTCATAATGTGTTTTTTAAATAAATGTAGCATATAAATTAATAATTAATGTAATAATTAATGCTCGGAGGTACGCAACATTTTTAGTTTACGTCAATTTCTTCAATAAATGTCTAACCATGCAATACAGGGTTATGTGAAAAAACACCAACAACCTCGCACGACTAGATAGCTAACATCATAGACAACAACATTTCAAAACATTAATTAAAAATGATTTTCCAAGCTTTCATTGTACTGTCGTGACATTTGTAAGTCTATGTTCCATTCACATACGAAAAGGCGACGCGACGCGCGACGCTCGCGATGCGATGCGCAGAGATAAGAACATTCAGACGTTAAATTAAATTGATATTTATTTTTGTATGAAATTAAAATGTGTCAAATTATCAAAAGTCGTAGAACAAATGTTATTGTTTATGATGTTAGCTACCTAGTCTTGCGAGGTATTTGGTGTTTTCACGTATGATGATGATGTAGGGCTTTACTAAGTCCTCGGGCGGACTTCTTGAAAGAAATTGAAAAGTGATGTTGCACTGTTTTGTTTCATTTGCCAACACTCATGCACACTCACGACCACTTAACGGTTAATAATCCACCATTATTTCACCTTAATATTCGACATAACACAAATTTAAGAAATAAAACAAAACCGCAGACATGACTCTTTACTTTCCCGCCAAGAACGCCTTAGTCAGTTTCATTCGCCAACAACGACAATTTGTATGGCAAATATTTAACTCATCTCGTAAGCCGCCAGGTGGCGCTGCTTCAATGCCATACTAATTTTCGTTTTCGTAAACGTAATTGAATTAATACGGACAGTAAACAAAACTCACACTAGGCATCCTGGTGTGTGTACGTAAACAGTAAGTTACTTCTGTTTAATATTTGTTGCAGTCAGCCAATGTACGGCATACGAATAAAATGAGTAGTTCATTAGTGGCACATTGCCCACCGCAAATCATATGACGACTACTCAGTACTCAGGGCAAACGTTGAATGCGTAGGTATTTGGCAATTATATACTCTTATGCAATACGGATGTTGACAAAAACAATAATTAATTCCAGAACATCAAACGTATAAACGAAATTACGTAACAGTTCTTTAATACAATAACCAATTTTTTATTTGACCTGTGTGAAAGTATGAATTTCTGTAATCTCAAAGTTATTAATAAACACTCAATTGACGGAACAAAATAGTGACGTCATAGTTTCCATTCCCATACAAATTCTATTGAAAAAAAAACGTTTTTTTTATTTTTTTTATTTTGTTGATGGCTTCGTGCGATTAGCACATTTAGCCAGTGTCAAAGTAATTTTTCTAACAAGTAATACATAAATAAACAATATTTCTTTTCTGTATGATGATGATGAATGATAATAGAAATGAGAAGTGAGAAATGATATACCACCCAACCCCTCGAGTTTCTCAGTAAAGATGTGGGGCTTTACTGAGTTCTCGGGCGGACTTCTTGAGAGAATTTGAAAAGTGACGTTGCACTGTTTTGTTTCATTTGCCAACACTCATGCACACTCACGAACACTTAACGGTTAATAATCCACCATTATTTCACATTAATATTCGACATAACACAAATTTTAGAAAATAAAACAAAACCGCAGACATGACTCTTCACTTTCCCGCCAAGAAGTCAAAAAAAAAAAAAAAACGTTTTGACACTTGCTAAAAAGTAGGGATGCAACGATATGTCTATTACGATATCGAAACGAATGACGAATGCATCGTAATAGCGAATACGATAACGAATGCATAACGATTATTTTATTTACATTTAATAAAATAAGACAATTGACTAAAATCAAAATTTATTTAAATTTCAAAGACAATTTACCACTTAAATGTCATAATTAAAATAAATTTCTTTTAAATTGAAATGAAACAACTTTTACGGATCTACTCACGTTTATTTTAGACATTACTTTTAATTAATGTTTGTTATGACGTTTCGAACTCTTTGCAGGGTCCGTGGTTACAAGGAGACTGAGGTGTTGGTCGTGTCATTTAATCAGGTGCAAAAACACAAATGTTGAAAAAAATTCAACGAGCAGGATTTGAACCTGCACCCTTCTGACATTCCGGGTCAGGTGCTCTTCCAATTGAGCTATCGTGGTTCATCATCGTCGTTTTCAACATTTGTGTTTTTGTAATTTGTTCGCAACAAAATTTGAACATTTAATCAGGTGCGTTCCGTTGTACGCAGAAAGAGTTTACAGTATCTTTTGGTCTGGCAGTATGGTGTTGGGGATGAGATTCAATATTTTGTATGATGGGATCCCAGGCTGGTGGTAGATTTTCACGAAAAAAAATTACATCAGACTAGTTTTAAGAATCGTTATAAATCGTAATACGTTTTACGATACGAATGATCGTCAAAAATTACGATAACCTGCGGTTTACGATTATCGGCATCGGTATCGTTGCATCCCTACTAAAAAGTTTCTCTATTGAGTAACGAGTCAATTGCCCTATTTATAGCCGCGGACACATACAATATATTACCAAACATTTAGTAAAGTGGGCTAAGGCACAAAATTTAAATATATTATTATTATAAGAGGATTTTATGTTAGTTGGGATTGGCCGTACAATTTGTACCTCTTCTGCAAGTACAGAAGGGTTAGAGGCGTCTTTGCAGTAACTGTAGAGCTTGTTGTATTTAAGGCGAGACACTGAAAAAATGCACCAACTTTCGTCGAATAGCGGTGCAGCGCGGACGCAAAACTGCGATTTTCAAGTTTCTTTATGATAGCGAGCGAGCGGCGCGTGGCAGTGTGGTGTGACAACAGCGAACGACTACGAATACGCACGCACACTAACATCTGTACAGAGTAGGCTGGTGATTTAATAAGAGCAATGTTTATTTTCGTAAAATCATAGGCGTTTGGGTAAAAAATAATAAAAGTCTTAATATTTTCATATTCATATTTTTTAATTGAAAAATAAGACAACAGGCAGTGGCCTGCGGAATATCAATACAAACATTTTAATACCGGATCATTGTTTCATTAGTGCTATATTTACAAAGTTTCTGAAGAAATAAGTTTTTAGATAGAATTCTTTTACGTATTGTTTATGCAGTTTCTGGCAATTTGTTTCAAATTCCAAGACAACCATGGCCTTGTGAAAGGATCAAGCTAACCTACACTAGTCATTTTAATGTATATGACCTATTCAGCGCCTAGCACAGTGTCTTAAAAACACGTAAATTTTCGAAATTCGGCGCGGCACCCCCTGACTATAAATGTGAGTAACGAATCTGAAATGTTGATATAGGTAAATTTATGTCTTTATCTTGAATGTGCTTGCTCAAATACACGATTATAAGGGTATAATTTTAATTCGATCATAACTATTTTCAAAAACTCCTCTAAAAATCACAATAGTTGAAATTTACAACGAACTTACTTAATTTATATGCTTGGAAACCACTCAAATACATTGATAACATCAATATTCGTAATTTATTAGCTGCATATTTTGATAACTAAAACCAATAATTATTTTAAAATATTTTAAAATTCTGTTTATTCCTAAGCGGTCTCAATCGTTGCGGGCGCTACTTATTTTCGACCTTATGATCGCGCCTATAAGGATCAGCTGTTTAAATGTTCACGAACCGAGTTGTCATTACGCTATCCCGCTATTGTGGCGACACAGTACAACTACAAAAACTACAGTACTACAACTAGCGATAGTTATAGAACGTATATGTGCTAGTTGGGATCAAAGCCGCCTAAGCGACGTTTACTTAATTTTTTCTAAGGTAAACAGGTAGATAACTGACATCTTATTTATCAAGTATCGGTTAAAGATGAGACCGCCACTGCAGCTGGGCTTAGCAGGTAACAGGAAATTATTCGCTGATAGCACTATCACATTTTCCATTAAGAGTCACATGCAGCAAAATCTCGAATTTATTAAACCTAGACTTAGCCGTAAACTCGACAACTTAAATCTCATCAAAGTTACCTCGCACATACTAAATTTACGTTCATTTTAACTAAATCTAGATTTAGTCACCGTTCGTTCCTTACGTTTTAGTTTTCACAAAAACAATATGTCAAAACAAAATTGCGTAGGTACAAAGAAACGTCGCTTAAAAACTAGTTCTGAATTTTTGGTCGTTCGTTTGTCTTGTCAATAGCAGTAGTGACAGTTGTTTTTCAAACTTTAAAGTAAATAATATTATTTGTAGGTAAAGTTTTATTTAACGATTTGTACACTACTCGAAGAAGAATAGAATGAAGAAATCCATCAGGGCACCGAACTTCACAACTGCTGAATTCATGCATCTTCTGAAGCTTGTGGAGAAATATCTAATAATTCCACAATTTCCTCGTCATTGTCTGATATCAAATATATCTGATAAAGACAGAAACAGAGAGAAAAATGAATAAACAATAACGTCATTTAACAACCTTAAACCGAGCTAGATGCCGGTTAAACTAAGAAGTTTGTTTAATTCGAGATTTAAAATGAATCGATGATGTGCAAGACGTTATATCAGGTTTAAGCTAAAATCTAGTTTTAATTCTATTAAATCTAGATTTAAGGCATTCCTGCAAGCCGCCCTAAGAGTCTATTATCTCCACGGCATCGGCAGGTGCAACCCAGTCGAAACGTCGGGTATAAAGGTATGCCTATTATAAAAACACAAATGTTGAAAAAATTTCCACGAGCAGGATTTGAACCTGCATCCTTCTGACATTCCGGGTCAACCCAACTTAACACTACTTTAAAGTTTATACTGACACCCCCTACCAACCGTTAGGTTACAAAGTAGGTGTCAGACATCCTTGTGCAAGCACAAGGGACCATCTACGTCAGGTCATAACGCCAGATCAGGACGCACCGAAGCGCATTCTTCATCCGGTACTTTTAAGACTAGTGTCTCAAGCTAGTTGCCCCGTGGACACGTATAGGCCACTACCTATTATCCAGATAGGTTACCGGAGCTGTAAGCTCGCTCACTTCTCGTTGCACTAAGAGCACAACTCGCAGATTCCACTGCTCGGGTCGTCAACTCTAAGTTGACTACCAAATATCCTCTTTGGTGGCGGAGTTGTAAGCCCACTCACTTCTCAGTACCCATCCAGGCACCTTGCCAATTTCAACATCCTACGCGGTTGGCTCAACCGGAGGTATTGCATCTAGCGGGCACCTCTACTAGTTATCCAGACTAGTGCCGGAGATGTTGGAGTTCTGCTCAGTGAAAACCACCGAGCATGACAACCAACTATGGGCAACTCACGTGCCCCGCAAGTCCTTTCGCATCGGGCCCCTCGAGACCGCTTCTTGGACCCGCGCCCTGTGCACGAAATGGAAGCCTGGCCACATCAACCAGGCAGACGAACATTCCCACTTCTACAGCTAACCACATGCCACCACAAGTCAACATTCCGGGTCAAGTGCTCTTCCAATTGAGCTATCGTGGTTATAACCAGCCCGCCGAAATGATTCAACACTTTTTTTACTTTGAAAGCCAAAGGTGCCCATTCAATGTCAACAACTACCGTCACTAACATCCGATCATAATATTTTTACAACTATTATGATCGGATGTTGATTGACCCGGAATGTCAGAAGGGTGCAGGTTCAAATCCTGCTCGTGGAAATTTTTTCAACATTTATGTTTTTTTAATTTGTTCGCAACAAAATTGCCTTAAAAAATATTTAAACATTTTATGTCTATTATTTTTATTATTAGAGGGACGTCAAAATCACTCTTTTCGGGCATTTTGTACATCCTTTTATACCAGCTCTGTGGGTGTGTTATACGCTTAAACAATTCAACGCTCTGCGCGTACAGTATAATAACGCCTACAGGGTGCTTTTGCGGCTGCCCCGCTTCTGCAGCGCATCAGGGATGTTTGCCGAGGCACGTGTGGATTGATTTCACGCAATTATGCGAAAACGGTGCACATCCCTGGTGCGCAGGGCGCGGGCTAGCCGCAACAGCATCCTACAGATGTTTGCGGAGAGGTTTGACTGTCTACTATATAATGTTTACCATTGTGACATGGTTCACCTGACGAATGCCCAAATAATGTTTTAATTTAATTTAATTTAATTTAACTTATTTATTTCATTTTATTTAAATTAAAGTATAATTTGATTTAATTAATTTATAATGTATTTATTGTTTTTTTTTTTGTTTAATAATTTAATTGTAATTTTATTTTTATTGAATTTGTTAATTTTACTAACATAGGCTAAGGTAATTATTGTAACTAACCCAAATGAGCCATGATGTTTGAAAAATAAATATATTATTATTATAAAATAAGGAGACTCACAGAAGGTAAGCCAACATAGACAACGTCTTAAGTACACGGAATCTGCGCTCGCTGCGTTCGGACTGTTCCGACTTGTTCTGAGATTCGTGTCAGTGAGAGGGTCTATGTGTGCGTTGCTCGAGCGCGGTATGTATTAATGTTTAGTAATACATGTATCATCATCGTCATCATAAGCTCATTTTATGTCCCCACTGCTGGGGCACGAGCTCTCCCTATGCATGGATAGGGAGAACGGGCCGTAAACCAGCACGCGGGCTCAGTGAGGATTGGTGATTGTTAACGTCTGTTAATGCAGCCGGGACCAACGGCATTACGTGCCTGCCTTGCAAGCATGGAGGAGCTCAAGACGATATATTTTCGGTCACCCATCAGATGACCTGCCTTTGCGAAAGTTGTTTAACCTCAGCACTCGCAGACCGTACGCCATCGAGCGCTTCCATCCGCAGCTCTATAAAGGGTAGCCGACTAGTTACTCAATAGTATTGTTGATCGAAGTCAATAGAGCAACAGAGTCATTTGACCACGCAATTTCGTATCCACATTTTCCTCGCCCAGCGTTAAGGCGGAAGCTACTGCTCCCATGATCAATGTTTGGCGTACGTGCTCCTAACTATCTGTCACAGGAAGCTCGCATTAGACACGAATGGGTGATGAGCGATACAGTTGTGGTGGCGGCAACGTCGTGACCATCTACCTCGTTAAAAGGCGCTTCATTCCTCTGACAGTAACGATGATCGATGGCTTCGGGACTTCCCCTGTAATATCCGCCCTCTGCCCTCCCGCCCCGCACCCTAAATAACCACCCTTCGATCTGCCAAATCTACGGACACACCCCCAAATTATAAGAGTTCAATCACTAATCTAGGCCTATCGAGATAATGATCACGAATAAATACTTTGTTCACAATAAAAAGGCAGTTCCCTACTTCTGCTTAACTATAGTAGTGAGTCGTTATAATTAACATAGTAGTAAAGTAGATTGTGGCTAATGTTTGGACATACTTTGATAAAAAAAAATCGTAAAACATTATGAAACTTATAAATTATTATGACATTATAAGGAAATATTTAACTCCTCTGTGAGATCCCAGGCTCCAACACCAATGGGTTACTAATGCTGTTCGTGCTAGGATTGTTTTAGGTCCGCCTGGATAGTTACCGCTATCTTTCCTAAGTACACTCGTATATGGCGACAGCTCCAACAAAAAACATATTTATATTGTATTATCATAAACAAGATTTTATGTTTTCTAAAAAGATAAGGCTTACTCACTACCCACACGCATCTGCCTTTCTTATATTGGGAATCACATTTTCTTTATAACAAAATCTCGTAGTTCGATGAGCTTAAAATCTGGTACTGTCACGAGCAATGTAACTCGTACATTGGAATAAGAGCAAACTATTCAAATGTGTAATATGTTATACACATGTTTATGTTCGTGACTGTACGCTAGGTAGGAACTAAATCTTAGCAGCTTAACCTACCAGTTTCCATAATAAAGCAGTATCAGCGTAGAAGGCCTCTGGATGTATGAATTGTAATATTTTATCCTCAACATTTTTGATTCCTTGGTAGTAAAGCACTGTTCTAAAGAAACTTATGTTGTAGCCTTACGAGTAATCCTTTATCTTACTTGGTGTCAAGGTGCAAACGCAATTCACCAGGAACCCTCAACCACTGAGAAACTGACTATCATAACGTTAACTGTCGGACGGAACACAACAATGCTATCATCATGTTTTCTGTAATAGCGGCATATTTAGATAAGACGGTGGTAGCCAGCCAGGCGGACCAATCGAGTAGGTACAAACATGTACCTACCCCCCGCTAGAAATCGAACCCAGGACTCGTGCGTCTGAGACAGGTGATCAAAACCACTAGACTAGAGAGCAATTAACAAAAATAAATTTATAAAAATAAATTCAATTATCGAAGTAATCATCATCAGCTCACTCCATGTCTCCACAGCAGGGGCGCGAGCCTTCCCTATAGACGGATAGGGAGAACAGGCCATAAACCACCACGCGGGCCCAGTGCGTATTGGTGGTTGTTAACGACTGCTAATGCAACCGGGACTTCCAAAGCACGGTGGAGCTCGAGGTGATACATTTTTGGTCACCCATCCGATGACAGGCCTTTGCGAAAGTTTAGATCAAAGTGCTATTTTGGCCTCTTTTTGTATTCGACTTTTAAAGGGCGTAATTCCGAATATTATTTATTACGTACACACATGCCCAAATCCGCGGGCACATCGAGTAAATATCCCGTTGCTGTTTTAGGACTAGCTCCATTAAGCTTGGTAAACCGGGAGTCGAGTGCGGGCCCGATGCGAATCCGGCAATATTTTTTGAACTAGATAAAAGTCGAGCGTAAAGTTCAACGGCGTCATTACATCAGCATACAAAGTGTTCGACGGCTGGGCGAAATCCTTAATACGTGGATTACGGATGGGCGATCAGTTAAATCAGAGAATTTATTCTTAATCACACGTATTTCGTGTTTATTTTGACCATTGTTACTTCTGGTGTTGTTCGAAATGATTACGAGTAGGAACCTTAGTTAGTCGCGGCTAGTACTTAGAGGCGTGCAATTGGAGAGGCCCAAGTCTAGCTGTGAACTGATGTGGGTGGTGATGATGCTGATGAAATACCCCGCCGTTCATGGTGAAAATGACAAAGGACGAGAAACGTATGTGTCCTCATGCTGTAGTGATCAAACAACTTTCACGTGTCATCGGATAAATGACCAAACATTTACACCTCAAGCTCCTCCTTGCTGGCACGTGAAGCCGTTGATATAATGTAGTGGTTCCCAACCTTTTTCCGACCATGGACCCTTTTCCTAATTTATTTGTTATCAGGGGACGATATAAACTGTATTTAAAAAGAAAGTTTAAGCTTCATTCAAAACTCGAAAAGTATTTGTAGCGTAAGTTCAGTATAGTGACAGTTTATCTTCACACACTTCATGCTACCAAAAATGCTGATGCGAAACGTTTCATGTTCCACCCTGGGACCTAGGAATTAGCAAATAAATAGCTTAGGCGATAGTGCAGGAATTAAAAAATAACATTGTACTACCTTTTTCAAAATTATTTTCTGGATTTAATTATGTTCTGTCCCGCGGACCATTACCGATGCTCTCTCGGACCATCTGTGGTCCGCGGACCACCAGTTGGGAACCACTGATATAATGGTTGCGATAGTGAAGAGAAAGTATGGATGGATGCAAGGCTGAAACCAGGAAAACGCTGATCACTACAGCGGTAGGTGGACGACATCAGACGAGACTGAACAGAAAAAAAGAGAGAGAAGAGACCTATAATCATGTGGATCACGAAACGGCTACATGATGATGAAATCTTCATTACCATTACCACAGTTGACATAGGCAGTTGTTTCAGTCAGTTGAACGTGGCCAGCTGTTACCGCACCGGCCGCATTACCAGCCAACCTGTGATATTGGGAGCTATCCCAATTCTGATTTATAACGTAAGTTCAAACAAGGCATTTGAACACACAATTCAATTTACGCAATACTATGGGAAGTTGTGGGCGTGGTTTTTATAAATTATTACTTTATTTTATGACTAATTTGTATTATAGTGATTACGATGAACGCGGTGCGCGAGAAGGCTTTGAAAGTATCTGACCTCAGCTAAAGTTATTTTTTAGTCGAACTAACAACACATATCCATTTTCTTTATTTTAATTTTGTTTTTTTCTTTGTCTTCTGTCACTGCTAGTTTAAATGATTACAAAAGCACCCGAGATCACTATGTGTAGCTGGGTATGGATCATGCCGGTGAGTTTTACGAAAAATCTTAGATATAATTAGTTGCAGACTTTGTGCGCTAAATTGTTAGGTTAGGTAGCTTAGCTATACCTAGTCTAATAATAATTATAATAGTATAAAGGTTATAGTCCAAGTATTAAGGACTATAGTCCTTCTTGCTAGATCTTGGTAAAGTAAACCTATTCTACTTTGTTGGTTTATCAGATCTCGGGCGGTAAAGTTCGGCCGTATCTGTTTAATATTTGAACAATGGAAGCAATAGTCAGTATTTTACTGACGAATGCTGTAAGTGTGGCGGTTAATAATAAATAACTTACCAATCCATAGATCATGTACTTGAGTCGTAACACACGCACTGCATTTAGTGTCCGTCATCGAGTCAGTGTAACAAATCTACGATAATACACCTAGGATTCGGATAGGACATAAAATTGTGATTGTCTTGTGACGGAATCGATCCCATGTGACTTTGTTTATATGGTCCTCTACCGACCAATAGACAGCAAATTGATCTAGAGACAAATGACGTTGTGTTCTAGAATGTACGGTCACGTCGTAAACTGTTTAAGATGAAACAAGGGCAGCCCAGCCACAGCTTTAATAGTTTAATCAGTACAAACAAAGATATTTTTTTAGGTTGAGTGGTGCTGCTTTTTATGAGAATAAGAATACAAATAGGAAACATAAATTGATCTGCATAATACCAAATACAACAGATGAAAAAAAAAACCGGACGCTATAAAACAGTTAACACAGAGATCAGAAATAGTTAGAACATCTAGTTAATACAAAAACAGGATTAATAAAATGTTAAAATAATTTTTAACGCAAATGTTGTTGCGAACAAATTACAAAAACACAAATGTTGAAAAACCAATGGATGTTAGTGACGGTAGTTGTTGACATTGAATGGGCGCCTTTGGCTTTCAAAATAAATAGTGTTGAATAATTTCGGCGGGCTGGTTAGAACCACGATAGCTCAATTGGAAGAGCACCTGACCCGGAATGTCAGAGAGGTACAGGTTCAAATCCTGTTCGTGGAAAATTTTTCAACATTTATGTTTAGGACTAATATGCCTATGCGAGGCCAACGGATAGCTGTCTCAGCAATACCTTTGTGTTATTACTTACACAGAATGCAACAGAAGAACTGGTTTTCAGACAGCTCCCTTTTCAATATCATTGACAATCTCAAAATTTTAATATGTTAACATACATACACTATGAATTAATTTTTATGAAATATTGATGCTTATTGAAGTACGGTAAGCAACGAAACTCGAAGTCGAGTAGAAGTTGACAAACGCCCGTTACTCATTACCTTTTTTGCCCGCACATGTATTTCCTCTTTCTTAAAACATGAGATCCTTTAAACGAGGTGTGAAGAAGCAGTTTTTTTTATGTTAAAAGGAGGCAAACGAGCAGGCGGGTCACCTGATAGAAAATAATCACCGCCGCCCATGGACCGCAAAACCAAAGTAATCGCAGATGCGTTGCCTGCATTGAGGAAGGAGTTGGATCTTGAGGAGGGAGTAGGAATTGGAAGGGGGAGGGGTGAGAGATGGGCCTCCGCTCTGGTACTTTCACTCACCGGACGAAACACAACAGCAACGAGTGCCATTGTTTCACGCCGATATTCTGTGAGAGGGTGGTATTACGCCGGGCGAGCAGGCCCATTTCGTGCTGCAACGAAGCGTGGCTCTACCACTCAGACAGTGTCACTCATTTAGCACCACCCAGGGGTCACGTGTAGGGTCTCAAGGACGGACGCGAGTAACATCAAGCCCCCGTTTGCGGGTCGGCAAGGTAAAAACAGGCATTCTTACCTTGCCGACCCGTGAAGTAAAGCTATCCTACTACACTAGATGTCCTCGCATCTGGACTCTCTTTCTACTTAACATCAGGCAGAGTAGTTATTTGCCAACACTTCTATAAGAAACTTGTTTTGACAGGGTACTAAAGTGTTCAGAGACAAAATTTACCGAATATAAATACCGTTCGAGAAGTTTTATTGTCAAATAGTCACTGGCGAGAATGGAGACATGCATATGAAGTAAGTGCTCGTGTTCGATTCGAAAATAATACTCCAGCATAGGAAAAATCCAATATCAAATAAGTATATCTGACAAAATGAAATTTTTAAACGTGGGGACGCTCAACGGCTTTTCCATTGGTATACCTCAACTATTTTTCATACACTGTAATTGAAATACTAAAAATCCAGCCTTTCAGATCATTTCAGATATATTAAAAGGTAGGGTAATGGCACCAGTGTTCACCTAGTACCAATGATCGACATTTATGTCCTAATTTATTATTATTATTATTAATTTGTTAAAAATAAAGGTCAGTAACTGATTTTAGTCTTTTGCAACAATTGAATACAGACCACCTGCTTCATTGCTGTCATTTCGTAAAATTTCAATGAAAACCTATATTATTTTTTGGCGATTAAACTGTGTCGAATACCGGTGCCGTTATCATAAAGGTCGATTCACAAAATTATTGAAAAAGTATTGAACAGAGTTATAGCAACAATCACGATACTTGACGACGGACACGTTTTCACTGAAGCTCCGTGAACTGAGTACTGACGTGTGTGAATTGAATCACTGACGCAACACTGTAGCACTGATACTGAACTGAGCGAACACGTTGACGGAACTGTGACTTCACTGATATGTGTGAATTGACCTTAAGTTCTTCAATTTCCGTCTCAGAAAAAAAGAAATAAACAAAATATAATAATAATGTTATAAAGAAAACTGCACCGTGCCCAGGCACTGTGACGATTAGCTTTAATTAAATCAATAGCTTTAAAATAACTCGACCATTAACAAACTACCCTATTTGTCTCTTGGTTCGTAATTGCATTTTCTGTCCCTGATTTTACGTTCGACTTAACATATTACTAGTTACACAAGACAGCTTAAGTCGTGTTAGCTTGAGCTTCGATCTAGACTAAGTGGATGCTCGTGCATCTCTTTTCGTGCAGTAAAATGTTGTCAATTTTATTTTATTCGGTTTCAAACATCTTTTGAAATCGGATAGGGTATGATCGGTACTTCGTTGTAAAGAATGGGTTCGATCATGGAGGATGAATACTTTGATAAATGTAGATAATGAAGATTGTACCAACTGGTTAGTGCAGCGCGTTTTGGTTGTGGTTTTGTAAGCTTAGCAACTCTCCCAATACCTTGTCAATGGATGGGTGACCATGTCTCCCGCCTGCTAAAACATTGGTCTCCGTTTTAGTTCATTCGATAGCATATCATTAAAACCATATACATATTAATAAAATTCAATTTTTAATTAATTAATCAAATATTAGGAATTAGGCAGTATTTTTATTGTCTGTGTTTTTCTTTTATTGTATTATTTTAAGTTTTGGCAGTTCACTTGGTAATCGCCACATTAGTTTCATTGTTTCATGTACCATTAAAATATACTAAAAATTGAAACATAGGAAGCCGCATTCACGATTGCGGTAGCATTCATGTTGCGGAAATATTAAAATTGAATGAAAATTTAAATAATTTTTTATTTCTATCTAAAAGTTATTTGTGTCAACCATTTAACTATCGTAAATGTAATTTTTTGTTTCGGTTTGAAGAACTTTATTTATCTTTATAGCAATCGTCTAGGTTATTACCGATAAGACCAAAGGTGGTGCCGCCTTTCACCAGGTATCCTCAGTCACTGAAAAACTAGCTATCGTATCTGGTACTCCATTAGTTCTCCTAAAATTGTTTGTACAAAATAAAAAAAAATCAAACTCATTTATTCAGTTTATGCTACAAATAGCTCTTATGAACGTCATTATACCATCGAATGTTCAAAGATCACTATCTATACAAAATCTCGTTTTCGTTAACGTGATCGAATGGCAATTAAAACTCGCACTCTATACGACAGTGGTGAATATTAGCCAGTTCAAAATTGTTAAGCAAATTGGTTGCTGTTATTCGTCTCAAACGAACGTTCAGAATACCGACTAAGGTTTCCTTTGACTTTTATTAAGTTTTCTTATTGCCTCTTAAACTGTTTTTACCGCATATATTTTTTCTATACAGTAAATTTATAACCCTTCACTTTGGAAATAATATTATTGATGCAAATATAATCTTTATAATGATTATTTTTCTTGGCGTTATATGTTGTATACTTTTTTATATAATCCATGCATAAACGAAGCACATTTTTCATGGTTGTCGGCGCTTTACAAAAATACATCTATTTCTAGGCTATTTTCGATTCGCTTGCTTCAAAAAGAGCAATCACCTTTATGCTACAGTCACGCTACGCTGGCGAGCCGTTTAATATAAAAACATCGATAATAACCACTGAGTCATGAAGATCCATTCAAAATTGCGTAAGTACGAATTTCCCATTTTCGGTGTAGGTATCCAGTCGAATGCTAAATTGGCTCCAGAGACGAACCCACTGGAGCGTGTATCAGACACTCGGGAAGATTAAATGAGATCTGTCAACAATGTCAAATCTCAATCTTAAGTTTAGAAGTGATAAATGACGTATAAAACAGCCCCAGCCAGAATTAAGTTTCTTGCAAAGATTCTCTGAATGAATGAAAAGTTTAAGTGTATTTCATGGTATTTAAAAGTACCTCGTCGCTGGAATTAGGTCGTCTTGACTAATATTGACTAATTACTTTTGATAATGGAACATTTATTTTTATATTTAGTTTTTTATTTTAGGTCCTCAATACTTGTAACTATAAGTGTTATTGCTAACGATATTATTACCACGTTATTTGATGTCATTGAATATACGATGTAGACAAAGATAATATATATTATTATAATATAAATGTCTTCTATTGATAATTTTTGTAGTTTGTAAATAGTTGGCATAATTAAACGATATTGTCTAGTTAACATTGCTAAAATTGATATTAATATTTGATTATTACTATTGTTCAAAAGTACTTATTTTAGAGGCAATGGCGCCCATTGCAGCCTTTGGACAGTCATTGGTTTCACCGAAAATGCCAAATGCCTGTTGGTGATTACGAACCCGGGCTGTGCATCAGAATATGAAATACACTTAGCTCGAGCTGAGCCCGAAATCTAGGACCTCCGGATTTCGGGCCAAGCGTTATGCCACTCGGCACTCGGCCGTCAAAGCGTATTTGGGTGATTCTTAGAAAACGAGGTTATATGGCTAATTCGTTTGGCTTAAATTGGTTTTTGTTTTTGGATCTTAATTATAACATTGATATGTTTATGTCATTAAATATAGTAACATATATGAAACGCACTGATTTGCTCCTAGGAAATTATGATTTACATAGTGCATGAACATACACATAATGAATGATTTAGCCAAATGAATTATCAATAAGGCATATAAATTATAATCATACAGATAAATGAGAACTTCATATAATTTTAATCAACTTTATTATGAAAACCAATAAAAAATAAAAAAACAGAATCTATAATTAGTGTTACTTGATTTACGTAATCAATCATTGAACTCTCACTTACTCTTTTTATATAGACAATACTATAATTGATATTATCTTTTAATAAGTCTTTAATACCTACCTTATCTTGATAAAAATAGGTAATACTTAACGGTAATAATCTTTATCGATTATGTCATATTCAGAAATAGTTTTCATTTATTATATTTAAGAAATCATCGAGATCTTTTATATGTTGACCTTGGGCTACCGCACGATCCTCAGTTCTCTTCGTAACGACACCTACCCTATTTAGAGCTCCTTTTCCATGGCCTGATTTAATGAATAAATCCACGTGATAGTTTGGATTGTGCTTAGTATATGTATATGTAAGAAATTAAATGAAATATCTTTTTGTTGCCATACTGACTAAACGGGAAATCAGAAATTGAATGTATAATATGAATTTCTGCTTTTGCTTCACCTTTGTATTCGAGGATTGGTACAATGTGAGCCCGCGGCTGAAATGTCATGTCATGGCGCAAGCATTCACTTACCGTACTAAAAGATTATACTTGCTGTGTTTATTGATCATCCAGAAAATATACTACTGAAGACTATGTAATGGTTATTGTTTGCGGCTACCACTGAAATGGTAGGACTGTACTTCTCCATTACAATTGACTACACAATTTTCACTGTTATCAACGTAGATAATACACTCATCTTTTTGAAGACGTTCTTTTAGGTTTTTAAAAGCTTTTGACACAATGCATGAAATACTCATTGAGTGTTGATCCAAACTTCTCTATACAATCTGAGGTTTTCCTCTTTTTCATATTTTCTCAGTAGTTTTTATTTTTCTCACCGTTACTCGAATCAAGTCTTGTTTAGTCTCCCACTGCCAGTACGTAACTTCAACAGAATTAAGATTTATAAAACTACTGATAACCCACTACTTTATTGTTACACACTGACCACGTTTGATGCAAACAATTTTCATTATGCACGTTGCAGCACATCAAAGATGTCTTAGCTGATAGTATCTTCCTCTGGTACAACATTTAAACGATTAAATCCATATTGGTATACAATTTACACAAACAAGCGTCTCATGATCGGGAACCAGATAGCAATACCCAAAAAGGTCGTAGTTTACAGAATGCTGAATAACTTATAGTCAAATTTGATGGTTTTAGAAGGCGTATACGTCTTACGACAGAAGATATAGGTGAAAAACATAAAGGCGAGTTCGTGATCAGTGTATTTATTACTAAATCTGATGATTCATTGCTCTGTCGAGACATACTCCATACGTGTCACCTCAACCAGGACCTGATTGAGGTAACACTGGGTTCATTTGTAAGACTGGGTTCTCTAAAGTTTGTTGATCATTAAAGTTGCCTTGGAAATCCATCACACCAGTATCCTATAAAATGCTAGAACTTTGTGATGGAGTTATTTTGTTCAAGCAGGGTAGCTGTTCTTTTTTCTTGCTTTTTTCTTAGGTTATATGACTTAAAATTCTTTCTACATCTCTTTCTTTGTTAACTTTGCTGTCGAGGATTCATGTCGTTTATTGATGGTTGTTGCATCTCCTCTTTTGAATGAATGTGAAAATGAAATGAATAACAGTACTGGTAATCGATCTAGAAAGCTAAATGCATGTGTTAAGCATGGGTTCACATCACAAGTGTAACGGAGCAACGGAAAAAAAAACAAGAAAAAAATATATATTTAGAAATTATTGATCAAGCATTCTGAAGCATGAGGGATGGAACCACGATTTTTTGCATTCAACCCGACTGTGTATTTGTGCCCTTAGCACTGTGCCAGAGGGTAGACAGATTTACAGCACAATAGTGTTGACGGTGACAAAGGCAGCGAGGGGAGAGCCCCGAAGCCTAAGGCCTGACGGGACTTCGCTAAAGGTTTGTGCACATTCTTCAAGGTGAGTTAAAGCTCAAGACATTTATTGTTTGCAGTATATTCAAATACAATGTATCATGTACGATACCTGAAGAAGGCGGCGGGAAGTGGTTGGATGCGAAAGGCGGAGGACCGAGTGTGGTGGTGATCCATTGGGAAGGCCTATGTTCAGTAGTGGACCTCTGCAGGCTAGAGATAATGATGATGGTGTACGATGCTTGAGGAGCTCGATGGCGCAGTGCGACCGGTCTGCGAGTGCCGAGGTAAGCAACTTCGGCAAAGGCCGGTCATCGGATTGGTGACAAAAAATTCATCATCTCGAGCTCCTCCTGTTAGCATTAGCAGTCGTTAACGACCATTAATCCGCAGTGGGCTCGCGTGGTGGTTTATGGCCCATTTTCCCTATTAATCCATAGTGAAGGCTCGTGCCCCAGCATTGGGGACATAAAAATTAGCTGACGATGATGATGATGTACGATATTGTAGGAAGTACTGACGAGATGAGAGGTGTCCATGAGACGTTGTCTATATACGTTGCTCGAGCACGTTTGTGTGAAGCTTACCTTCTGTCGGTCTCCTTATTTTGTGGTAGCATCTAAAAACGAATGTCGGCATAGTTGAGAAGTAGAAATAAGTTAAGTAGTAGAAGCGACTAGACAAGCATAGTTTTGGTATTGTACGGCAAGAACAACTGAAGTCCCTTGAAGGAATCTATTATGATGGGTTTATACAACTATCCGGGCTAGTCCTAACATTCTGAGATTCTGAGATTCATAGGAGGCATGCCCTATATACTCACTAATAATTTACCTACCCCCACCTACCTACCTTTTAAGGCAACGTACTCCATTCTGAATAAATAAACTTAATGAGCCGAAAATTATATCTACAGTAGGTGTAAGACTAATTTAACAAGCCAAAACTGTGATTTCTTAACGTAAACAAACCAAACTGAAAGTCAGAGCCGTTCGTATGGAATAGGCTTACCTTTCTCGCCAACGGAAACAGGAGGTAAAACCGTCAGAAACTGGCGGGAAGTCGCGAGTACGTCCGGCGGGCCCCCATAGAGCACTCTCTATATTTCGGGTTCATTGTTGTTGGCTATTTGCATAAATGATTTACGCCGGCGGCCTTCTTTCACCGCTCCGAAAATATTAATTGATGAGTCGTCCTATGCCGGCTCAAATTTACTTCGGCCTACGTTAAAAATGTCGGAACGAAATGTTAGCCGAATATGTTTGTTGTGGCCATTAAGCTTTTCTCTTCTTTATGGGCAAATGATTATCGTACATTAGACTTAAGTTGGCTCCGTTTAATTAATCGCTTATCTTTTCATTGTCAAAAGTTAAACTTTAATTATTTTCGAATTCGTCCGCTGAAAAGAAGCTTTTCCATCTTGCCAGTTTACAGTTATGATGGCTTCCTGTTTGGAGCGAGAGCATGCCTGAAAAAAAGGTTTAAAAAAAATTTAACACCGAAGTATGATATCATCATCATCATGATCATCATCAACCTGCTGCTGGACATAGGCCTTTCCAAGTGCACGCCACTAAGCACGATAGCGGCGGATCAAAGTAATTAAAAGTAAATTTAAAGTGAAAATCACGGATTATACTTTTAATTTTCTATTTCCTGATATTCCGGGATTTCTCATCCGTCAGTCAGTGACCAATTATGAATTTCCATGACAGTTAAATAAACATCTGTACGAGTAATGCTTACAATTCGGTGCCAACAAAACGTTAACAATCACATTCCCTTTCCGACCTGGAATTTCATTAATATTTAATACTTTCGACAATAAACGGGGATCGGCTTGTGAAATGAAACGTAGTTAAAAGTTGAGTAAGCAAATGCACACAGAACCGTGTGCCAATGATTGTTTTCGAATAATTTACGAGAGAAATTCTTCGAGTTCTATTGAATACCTCCGACAATTAAGGCAAACCACTATAATGAGTTAACTTAATCAATATATTAACTTTGTGACAACTGAATTATTCGACGGAAACTGAAGTTGATTAAGTTTACAATTAAAGTTTGATCGTACCTGTAGGTAAAGTCAGACTTGATTGGTCAATAAAGTCGTCAACGTTCGTAGAGAAAGATTACATTATTTAATAATGTATTTTACAATATTTTTTTTGCCTCTTTACATCTTACTCATATTGCCATTAGTATATTCTGTCTATGTCCGCGACCCCTCGGTCCTGGTGACCTGTATTTGCAGGTTTCTGACGAAACCTATTTCAGGCACCAGTCTCTCACAAATGATAGGATGCAATGTATCTTATAAATAGCCTTTTGTAACTCCTTATTGTGAAGAGAAAATAAACGCTTTTTATTATTTTATTATAATTATTATTTTACAATTATCTTCGACGACGTTGATTTACAAATTAAAGTTAATGAATAAAAAAATTGTAAAAAATACCTATCTTACACATAGTTTGTTCTTAATACTCAAGCTTAGAATAATGCTGATATCCTAGTTATGTGGTAGACTGCCTAAAAGAACAAACTAAGCCTAGAGTTAAGCTTGATACTTTCAGTCACCAGGCCTCCCCCGGCTATATTGCTTTGCTGGAATGCTAGTGTTTAATTTTCTACTGAAAATAACGCTTAATCGGCAACAAAGGTTCCAAATGGAAAATTGTTATGTTCCATCAATTGAGTGTTATTAATATTAAGCACCTTTCAGGTTGCAGAAAATCGTGATTAGGTATCGTAAAAAATTGTTAATGTTTTTCCGAATTTGGTTGTTCCATTATAAAACAAAACCTAGTAAGTTTGTTTTGCCAATTTTTAAGGGAGACAAATTAAGGGAATTTCATTTCATGTTCATTTCACGCATCAAAAGTCAGGCATAACATAGTTTTCGGAATAAATAAACCAATTTTGGGTTATACTAGGGTATTGAAAGACATTGACATTGTAAACGTAAGCCTCCTTTGAAACAATTCCATGATATACTCGTACAATGCTTTATTCGAATCTTTGTTCCTGGCTACGAAACCGAAGACAGTCGTTAGTCAGTGTCTGTGTTCTTGGTGCGGACTTAGAGCTCGACTTTATAAATAAATTTATCAATATAGCCTTTCCTTTTTACGTCACTGCGAAACTGAATTCTCTATCTTGTCTTGTCTTGTCTTTTTATCTTCACCGACCCTGGACTAATAATAAATATTAGTCCATGACCGAATTGGATTTGAATTGGAACCGATACGGACTTATTTTTTGGCATAATCCTGTTCCATTAGCTGTCTTTGCAGAAGCAGTGGCCAGTTTTTTTCTAGCACAACAGACAAATCTTAATGATTTTTAGTGTGCTTATAATGTGTGTGTTTTTTTAATGTTAAAAGGAGGCAAACGAGCAGGTAGTTGGATTCAAGATCAAACTCCTAGGAGGAAGTAGGAATTGGGGGGAGGGATGAGAGATGGGCCTCCAGTACTTTTACTCACCAGACGAAACACAACAGCAACGAGTGCCGAGGGTGGTATTACGCCGGATGTTTTCGTGCTGCAACGCAGCGTGGCTCTACCACTCAGAAAATGTGATCTATATTTTTGTAAAAAAAGATGGAATTTGCTTCTGTTTAAAAACAGATAAAGCGGAGTCACTTGCCTATTCACACATAAAATAAAACATTAAAACACACAAATGGCCCCTCTCACAGACTCAAAATCTCGAACAATCTCAAACCAGTCCGAACGCAGCTGTTGCGAGAGAAATTTGTAACTATCCCTGTAGAGGTTGTCTACATCATCAGCTCATTTTATATTCCCACTACTTGGTCACGAGCACGCCTTATGAATGAAACACCAGAAGAACGGGCCATACCCCACCACCACCACGCGGGCCTAGTATGTATGTCGATACCTTTAGGTAGAAAGGTCGTATAAACCATTTTGGCCAAATTGAGTTATATATACCATTTTTCTCAGATTTTTTTTCTCTATCGATCTGTATATACGAAATACAGAAATTCGCAAAAAACATGTTTATACGACCCAGAACATTTCGGTCATAACGTCTTAAAAAAGGTAAATTGTTAACGTAAAAGCCGAATGTATTTTTTTTGTAGTTTTGTTATGATGTAATGACCATAATTTATATTAACTCAGGGCGTAAAAATCGTCTTTAATTGTAAATGGTATATACGCCCTAGCGAGTTAAATACATTACTTACAATTAGTTTAAATTCGACGTCGTAATGACCATAATTTATGTGATAATAAGCTTACCAAAAATGGATATACGACCTATGCAGTTTTTTTTAGGTACAATTTCATGGGGTGTATTAACCATAAATTGGTTTTTTCTTAGACGTAAATCCAAGCTAACTTTGAAACAAAAGAAGATAGATGTGTTTTGATGATTTAGCCTTTTTCATTCTCAAATTGTAAGAATTTTTTTCATTGGTCATTTTTTTATAACTTAAAAAACAAAAAAGTTATGAATTTTTATTTAAAAAAAATAACGTTTTTCTGCTCTCCTGAAAAGTCGGGTTTTGGTTTATACGACCTTTCTACCCAAAGGTATCGATGTGTGTATAGTGTGTGTGTTACTTAAAACATAGCAATGATATAATAAAATACGTAAATACAGTCAGTAACAAATTGATTGGTGCAACTTAAGCCTTTTTTGTACATATATAAATAAAATGTTTTATTTAAGACATTTAATGAAACTTTTTATGTTTAAGTAAAATACAAAGATCTAAATTGAAAACCAGCCAAACATACGCTTGTATGAAGCTTACTTTCTGCAGTCTCTTTATTTTGTAAATAAAATGTATGGTGGCCGAGCGCAGTCAACAAGATATCCCAAAGTTCCCACGTCTCGGTCCAACTGTGTTTCGTATTTTTCGACGCATAAACCTTTTGTTCACCAATCCTTATTTGCCAAGCTTACTCGTAGCGATGATTTGATTTCAATGATGGAGGCCATTGCCCCGCAGTGGGACAGTACAAAAGCAATCTAGTTTTGCTTTAATACTTTGGGATATTTCTAACTGTAATATTTTAGAACTAACTCTTTGTTTTATTTTTATTTTTTGAAATGTTTGCTTCTTATAATTCAGTCTGAATGTCAGCAGTCTTAAAGATCTCGGCCATAAAGTAGGTTATGCTGTAAGCGCCGAACTATACGCAAAGTTCTATCAACAGATATACTGGGCCTAGATAACGTAGACAGATCAAATGAATGCATACCTAACGTGCCAGGTAAATTGCTTTTCATAGAAATTGCCTTCTGTCCACAGTGCGCCGCAGCTGGGGCTGGGCCGTTTGCTTTGAAAACGCTATTTATTTAGTTGAAACCACAGGAACGGTACTGATTGGTCTGGATTCTCGGTTTCCTAAGATAGGCACACTTAACCAATATACAATAAACAATAACACATTTAGAGAACGAGAACTAGTATGGCTTCAATTAAAACAAATTCTCGTAATCAAATGTGAAAAACTCGTATTAGGCGCTCAGGCATGCGTATTTTGAATCAGTGGCTAATTCTCACGCTTAATATCAATTACAATTCTCCTTCTCATTCATATGCAAAATTAACTTAACTTAAAAATAAATTAGGAACTTATTTTTCACGCCAAAAGTTCTTTAACGGTTTGTATCTATCAAATTGTGAATAATGCAAAAAAATGTTATATTTTTGTCACTTTTAATTTCGAAATCACCAATGAGATTCAAAAGTCGCCCTTCAGGTGTGTATTAAATAAAGCCCCCTAGTAACCAAATAGTTTAAGCATTCAAGATCTTAGCGTATTCGGCTGCTGCTGTTAATTAAAGGCTTTTTCTCAATGAATGTTCAATGCTGGCTGCATCTAGTCTTTCTACTCGTATTGTCACCGGAAGTTTTAATGAAATCCGCCCGCCCATTGTCACTGACAAACAATATTGCTTGTTCTGCGCAATTTTTTTTCATAGAGCTCACGGAATGCCCACGTCCATTTTTTTATAAATGTCGCAGTGATGTTGTTAAATCCGTGCTTTTATAAAGCCACTAATGAAAATTGTAATGAAAAATTCAAAATTCTTTTTTTAAATTTAACCCTCTATTGATTTCTTTGTCACCTGATAGTAAGTGAAGATGAAACCAAAAATGGAGTACGCCAACTTAGTATAAATACCTTTTCACTTTGGCCTTAAAAGGCTCAATGTTGTATGATACGGGAAACACGGCTGCCGGCAGGGCATTCCGTTCCTTAGCCGTTCGCATTACGAAGCTAAAATCAATCACTTTGTACGGATATGTGAAATATCGACGACATAGGGATGAAATCCCTATCGACGTCTGGTGTTCTGTGTTGAAAAGCGATGCAGGAGTTCGCAAGCTCACCGAAATGTAGGATACTTGCGAACTTGCATTTTACACTGGAAAAAAAACATTAGACATAACACTGCGCTCGCAGATGGTTGTGTGAGAGTCTTCCACCGATCCCCCAAAATAAAGGGTGTACTAAAAAGACCTGTACCTCCTCTCACGTGCAGCCAGGGTGATCTAGGACCACCATGCAATCACCAGAGTTACCAAGATGTATATATCCTTGCGGCACCTACCGCATACGCCGCACATTATTCGACACGAAGAAAATTCCTTCTCGACCGTGTCAACAGATGGCGCCACAAACGCATACCAACTACGTCGCCCATACAACGACGATGAAATAGTATGGGAAGCCTGCATCGCGGTAGCAGAAGTTTCACCATCTGCTTCGCTATATATAGCACCTCCAACTAACACCCGTTGGACCTCGGTCCCCGAGCTATACCACCCAGCTCGGAGGAAGATCTTCCCTTTGGCCTTCCTCAAAGTGGCTTCCCTACAGTGGTGACCCCGACGGAGCACAGAAGCACCTTCAAAATCTACGCAGCAGCGCCCATCCATCACTCCTCATCCACCATCTACCTTCACCAGCAGTCACAGCAAGCCAGCAATCGAGCCACAAGGTTCCACCGCAGCATCTTGGACGACGCTTCCTGGACCTCCGGCACACTCGACGGCATCATCCCGACCTCGTCTCCGCAGCCCACGACCGGTGCATCAATGTCGGCCGCATCACTCCGGCGTGGCAGCCCTGCACACCAGCAGCTCGGACCCATCGTCATCATCTCCTGTCTCGACTCACCGCAGACAGGAGCAGCACACTGCATCAATGGCAACGCGCCTTCACCCCACCCGTCTCGACTCACCGTAGACTGGGGCATTCTGCAGCAGCACTCTCCACTGGCACTTGCAAGCTCTAACGCACTGACTGCTGAGAACACTCACTGATATCAACCTCCGGTCTCAGGGGGGAGTGATGTGGCGGCGGCACCTACCGCATACGCCGCACATTATTCGACACGAAGAAAATTCCTTCTCGACCGTGTCAACAGATGGCGCCACAAACGCATACCAACGACGTCGCCCATACTACGACGATGAAATAGTATGGGAAGCCTGCACCGCGGTAGCAGAAGTTTCACCATCTGCTTCGCTATATATAGCACCTCTAACTAACACCCGTTGGACCTCGGTCCCCGAGCTATACCACCCAGCTCGGAGGAAGACCTTCCCTTTGGCCTTCCTCAAAGTGGCTTCCCTACAGTGGTGACCCCGACGGAGCACAGAAGCACCTTCAAAATCTACGCAGCAGCGCCCATCCATCACTCCTCATCCACCATCTACCTTCACCAGCAGTCACAGCAAGCCAGCAATCGAGCCACAAGGTTCCACCGCAGCATCTTGGACGACGCTTCCTGGACCTCCGGCACACTCGACGGCATCATCCCGACCTCGTCTCCGCAGCCCACGACCGGTGCATCAATGTCGGCCGCATCACTCCGGCGTGGCAGCCCTGCACACCAGCAGCTCGGACCCATCGTCATCATCTCCTGTCTCGACTCACCGCAGACAGGAGCAGCACACTGCATCAATGGCAACGCGCCTTCACCCCACCCGTCTCGACTCACCGTAGACTGGGGCATTCTGCAGCAGCACTCTCCACTGGCACTTGCAAGCTCTAACGCACTGACTGCTGAGAACACTCACTGATATCAACCTCCGGTCTCAGGGGGGAGTGATGTGGCGGCGGCACCTACCGCATACGCCGCACATTATTCGACACGAAGAAAATTCCTTCTCGACCGTGTCAACAGATGGCGCCACAAACGCATACCAACGACGTCGCCCATACTACGACGATGAAATAGTATGGGAAGCCTGCACCGCGGTAGCAGAAGTTTCACCATCTGCTTCGCTATATATAGCACCTCTAACTAACACCCGTTGGACCTCGGTCCCCGAGCTATACCACCCAGCTCGGAGGAAGACCTTCCCTTTGGCCTTCCTCAAAGTGGCTTCCCTACATCCTGTAAAATACCCATAGGCGGGCCACCTACGTAAGTGCTCAAGCTCTGTAGCTAAGCCACCAACAGCGGTTCGACACCAATAAGCCTTTTTGAACGGTTCTCTCAGTCAAGAGCAGCAAGTTTGTATTATCGGACCTAGCCATAGCCGTAGTCCGCTCCTATCTTATAATAGGCATAGGTGGCAAGAAGTTCCTAGTTGACCGGACTTGTGCTTCATTAACGTTTAGAAACTGTTCTGGTGTAAGAACCGCCTACCCTAGCTTTTTGGTCCCTTTGCTTTTTGGACACAATGGAAATCAAGAATTGAAGTTTTATGTTAGTTGTTTTCGTCGATGGTTAGTTTCATTAGGTCACTGTTGATCTGCACGTAGTGGTATATATTTCTTCAGTCTATTAGTAGTGAATTGCTTGCTTTGACTGCAACGTGAACTGAGACTCGCTTCACTACTAGGACTAGGACTTGGTATTGTTATAATTAAACATTCTGAGCTACCGTGTACTTTTGTAAGAAAAGGACCCTAGTAAGTTTTAAATTATAAAAATCTTAATTGTATTCAGACAGTTTGAGTATAAAATATTTCTTTCACATCACATATCGGAGCCTATCGGGTCAAATGTCATGCGTTCACTAAGATTTTTAATAACACGCTTAGCTAAGAGCCTCATTTAGATACTCATTTACTGTTAGATAAATAATAATTTAGAGAAGCATTATTATGTGATGACGTCGTTCGCCTTGTTTTAAAAACTGTGTAATATATATTTTTTTAGCCTTTTATTGTTGTTGTTTTGCATATCCTTTTTTTTGTGATATTTCGCTGATTGCCACTGTGCATTTTCAGCTTCACCTGGGGGCGGCGAGAAACATAAAGGGTTCCTCAAGCCGTGTGAAACGAATCACCTTCAGAGGTTTTCTAGAGGGAACGGCTTTACGCACTAGTGTGTGTCCCCGTGCCCTACTAGATTCTCCAAGGGGTTCGGATCGGATCGGGGTTGCATAGCCCGCTAGGTGCAAAGCAGCTAGCAAAGTAGTTTTATTATCTGATATTATTTGCATCAATAAAATGCTTTACAAATATACTATTTTTAAACTGATCTATCAGTTTTTCAGGTACCTAGTTCATTGAATATTAATATGCCTATAGTCTAAGCAGTAAAAGGGAATCGTCTGAAACGAAAATATTCCGCCCAGTAAAAAAATAGGAAAGGATTTTGAATTTTGAGCAGCCATTTATTTTTATTTTTACTTGTTTGATCCGCTACATTTGGGATGGACAAATACGGCAGGCGGTAACAGGAAGTATGAGGATGGCTGGCGGCACGAACGGAAGCTTGTACATAATGGACTAGCTCCTATTCGCGACTTTGTCGACAGAAACTAAAAATAAAGTAGGTTGTTTTATTTTAGGCTATTGATTTTGCCAATTGTACACACGCCGGCATGTTAGACTACCACAAACATTCAAATTTTCTCAATAGACTATAAACTTTATGTCTGTAGCATATGGTTCATCATCATCATCAGCTCATTTAATGTCCCCACTGCTGAGGCACGAGCCTTCCCTATGGATGGATAGAGAGAACGGGCCATAAACCACCACGCGGGCCCAGTGCGGATTGGTGGTTGTTAACGACTGCTAATGCAGCCGGGATCAACGGCTTTACATGCCTTCCGAAGCACGGAGGAGCTAGAGATGATAAAGTTTTTGGTCACCCATCCGATGACCGGCCTTTGCGAAAGATGCTTATCCTCAGCACTCGCAGACCGGGCGCGTTTATCACTGCGCCATCTAGCTCCTTAGCATATGGTTGAACATTTACTAAAGAAATTGGACAGTTTTTATAATCTGTTCTGCAGGCTTCTGTACATACACTTTGCTACTTCGTGAATAGGTAATTAAAAATTTTGCTTTAATCTCTTAGTTTGCAGGCAGCGATTTAAATTTTATCAACCAGTGCAGTTCCCGGTCATCCGGTGACCGAGAACTGCACTGGGATTGCAATAATTGCTTAATTTCCAAAATTACAGCCCAAACTACGCCATCAACCTTCACATGAAGTATGCGTACCCTGACATTTTGAAAACGTTTATTTCAGTACTATACGTTTACTAACGGTTGATGAGGCCATCTTTTAAGCATTAAAAAACCTGTGAACATATATTATACAATTTTTGAAAAATAAAAACATATTACATATTAAAATTTGGTGGAAGTATGTGGAAGTTAATATAATCGGAATTGATAGTAGATAGCTATTTCTTATTATTTTGTGTAACGGATAATTGTAAACTGGTTAATTAAAAGAACAGTGATTGTTAACATCGTTATTTCCTTGACGGGCAATCTATCCAGACAATGACCGTGTGCCTTTAAATTAAAATAACACATAATAATAGCATTTTATAATATAATAAAGTAAAGGTGGCGAATAAGTTTCACCGAAATAGATATTGGTAAATAAAATAAATTAAAAGTAAAAAAAAAAAATCAATCTTTTATTTAAATGCGCTAAAAAGAAAAAAATAAACGTTTACTATCAACTTATAACGTAATCATTACACAATTTATATGATATTAAAAGCTTGTCGCGAAATTTACTTTTGTAGATAAGCAAGTAAATTAAATAACTTGATGTGATTGATTTAAACTATTAAAATTTTCAACCTATGTAAGTAAATACGAGGGGTGCGCCAAAGTTTACCTAAACATTAAGATGTTGAAATGACGTGACATGTTTAGTTATCTAACCCTTATTACCCTCATGCTTTTTACCTTTAATAAGTTGGGCTTTTATTACGAATAAACACAAGTCGTGTAGCCCACGTGAGCAAAGTCGCGAACAAAAGCTAGTTATACATAAAGTGGTACACTGATTCATTAACTGCAAATGTAACTTTGCTTAGTAATCCTATACATTTATATGGAATTACAAAGTTATTTATGCAGTTGGTGTATCTAAAAAATTGGACCGATATTGCAAAATATTTTAGTTTTTCCTTGATTTATACACTAAACACTCATTGTATACTACATTTGAAGCTTCTATGTCTGCTAGAAATGTCTTAGAAATTTGATGATCGGTCAGTCAGTGAGTGACAAAATTAGGAAACTTTGACTAGTTACAATTCTTAAACTACTAGTTCAAATTGAATGAAATTTGAAATATACCGTGTTTATACAATGCCTGCTTGGTAACTGAAAATTCAGGCTTCTAGTTTTGTCCACAACGAAGTTATAGGGGGTCGAAAATGGCCTGAACTGTTTCGAGAAAAGGATGGTACGGCCGTGCCGCTTTTTTGCTCGACTTGGCGGGCACTGCCGTGCCCCCAGATTAGGTAGTATTTCTGCGTTGGCGGTTCAAGATAAAGCAGTTATTCTTGGAATCGATAATCCTCTTAGAACGTAATTGTCGGAAAGCCTACGCTACGGGACGAGGCAATGTTTACTTAAAAATGTTCAAAGGTGAATAAATTCCCTTTACTTTGGTACTTATATTATATTACTCAATATTAACTATTATTGAACAGGTAATTGTGACGTTGTTTGTTTGAGGTAAGCTCTGGAACTACAAGTCCAATTCAAAAAATCTTTCGATTGTAGAATGATACAGTCCTTGCGGGTAACATAGGCTATATTTTATTAAGATAAAAAGTAGTATTAATTTTTGTACAGAAAAATACGAAATCAATCAAAATTCAAATTCAAAATTCAAAGTCATTTTATTCAGTTTGGGCTACAAGTAGCTCTCAGGATGTCACTATGCCATGAGCAAAGTGCAAAAAATTTAATATCTATACTAATATTATAAAGCTGAAGAGTTTATTTGTTTGTATGTTTGGTTGAACGCGCTAATCTCAGGAACTACTGGTTCGAATTGAAAAATTATTTTTGTGTTGAATAATCCATTTATTGAGGAAGGCTACAGGCTATAGATTGTTCGCTAATTAACGCGGGTGAAACCGCGGGGCACAGCTGGTAGATTATAAAAAACTTAAAAAAAATATTTACTTACACAGTTAAGACAAATAAGTAGCCAGTTCCTCGTTATTTGAGGGTTCTTGGGTATATTGATCTTCTATCTTGTCTTTATCGTCACTTACCGTGAGTAGAGGATAAAGGCTTCTCCGAAAAATAAAAACAATAAAAAAAAACTTTTTTGTTGTAAATCACGGCCGTTAAATGTTTAATATGTAAATTTTCTGAATTATATCAAACACATAAAATAAATACAGCACATATAGGGGTAACATATTACCCGCACTGTAACTGTTTAATGAATAATGCAGTAAGCAATTAGATGCGCCTAAGATGAAAAGGCACCTGATTGTGATGGCTCAGTCCCAAGACAATTGAAGCAATCAATTCATTAAAGTCATTTAGTTCCTGCTTCGGCAGACACTGCAGCGTCAATAACTAAATTTTCTCTATATTATTGGATGTCGTCATTATAGTCGCTTCGCCTCGTGGCTTGGATTCAATTCCCAGGTCGGGTAATTTGTGTGTTCGGTGCATGATGGAACATGGAGAAGATAATTTTTGGTGCACAACCCAGCAGGCTTATTACCGAAAAAGCAACCAGTTGATAAATACAATGGACTTGGGAAAGATAAAAAAAAGTTTATTTTTACCCTATACCATTATAGAAGACGTTATTCCAAAACGTGTAGTTTTTGTTTCACTTCGATACGATAAGTATTTACAAAGTTATTGTACATAATTAATTTGCTTAAAATACGTATAGTTCGTTGGCAGTCGGCTTATCGTGACGGCACCGTATCCGACAGCCCGTCGCGTCAGCCGTGAGTCATTTATACTGTGAAATAATATTGTGAAGTAATTAGCTTAAAAAAAAATGTCATATTTTAAGTTGAAACTAATAGAATATATATAAAAAAACAAATGAAAATCCGTTCCCACCCTCATTGCAGCGCGACTCCTCTAGTTGCGGTTGATAAAATAAAAAAAATAGATAGATAAATACTTTATTGCTCACACAAATAAAAACAAAAAAACAAGTACACATAATCTTAAAGCTAGCATGGGCAAAGGCGGTCTTATCGCTTTAAGCGATCTCTTCCAGACAACCTTTGGTTTAGGAACCCAAGAAGGAGAGGAAGTGCGCAAATACAGTAGAATACAAATACAAAAATATCGCTTTACATATTTTTATAAAGTCTAAAGTCTCAAGTCCTACGTAACACTACCTGCTAAATAAATGGTTCTCATCTACGCTTTTATCACAATAATTAGATTTAATGGAATATCACACTCTAAATAGATATACAAACATTATCTATCATTCGTATTTTTTCCTAAAAGTGCGGCTAGTAAAAAAAATATGTGTATATAAAAAAATTACTTCTGGGATATATGTTTTGTAAACTCAACAAACCTTAAAACACTCTTGAGGTCAGAGCCAAGTCGAGCACAAGTCATCGGATCACTGACTCGAATCTAAAAAGGGCTCAAGTCGAATAGTCAAGTTTTAATAAAAACTAGAGTTCAAATATTCATCTCATAACTTATTGAATGATGTTTTGATAATTTTCGTTAAATAGATTTCTATCTGTCTTGAACTCAGTGGTGTATTGCAGCTTAGATAAAATATACTAAATAAACCGACAAGTAATCACGATATTCCACACTCTGGTGTCGTTCTAAAGCTCTAATAATCTTGCTGACTTAATTCAAAACTCACCAATGTTTTGCTTATGTAGTAGTAATAAAAGTTTAATTAAATCTCCAAAGCAATTTATTTTTAAACATCGCGGACGAGTGACTGCAATCGTTTCAATTATAAGCCCACCCTTTGATATTACGTATATTCAGCTGTGCAGTAGGTACTCGATTCGTAGCGAGCTGACGAGGATGTCCACGCTTGATAGCAACATACAGAGTAAATACTTTTTGTTATTTATACTTGTTACATTTTTTTAAAAACTGTCAAGACGCTCTTTTGTTTTTTCTTAGCTTCAGATTGTTATTCTTGAGCGACTATTTTTCTTAGTATGTTATCTTGATTATGTTTCATCTTTATTAATTGAAAGTTTTATTTTGTTTTACTCTTTCTTTTTGTATAGTACATGTCTATTTATCTTATGTCTCTGTAACACGATTCGAATATGAAGATATTACAATTTATAGCCGTTCTGCTATGAATTAGACGGTATTTTATATAAAAAGTATAGGCAGCGTTTAGTATTCTTTCACGAAACCTGTGTAGTTGGTACTACACAGGTGTCGTACTACACAGTTCTGGTGAACTGTAACCGAATTTTCTTGTTAGTGGCCGCAGGGTGCTCTCATCCGTCTTGATAGCAACACTGCCCCGATTAAGTCCGTTGCAAAGTGGCACTTGCGCTGTGTTCTGCTGGAGTGTGTGTGGACTACGGTGGTCTCACGCGTTCCTCCCTACACAGAACTCACGGTAGAGATTTGTAGCGTCCCCGCTATTCGGATACATTCCTAAGACTTATCGAATATCATGCTTGCAAAAAATGTAGCTTCCCACAATAGTCTTTTTTTTTAAATTTTCTTACGGGTACTTGACCTTCATCACACCTGATGTTAATTGATGAAAATTTCATTCCACCAAAGCTTAATTTCATTTATATTTTTACCACCTTCTACTACCCCCCGCCCGATCCTCTAAATGCCACTACACATTTACAGAATACACTAAACATGCACACTAGTTTAGGCCCAAGACACCGTACTCGTAGAACAAGGGTACGACGAACCGGTTCATACGCGCCCTATACCAGGTACAGACATGTAGCTGGACACTTCTCTCCACCACCACGGCCCGGTCAACCCGAGCCGAGGTCCGAGCCTTAAGAGCGCCCTCGGGTTGTTCCGCTCCCCGATCCGATCCGAACTCCTCGGAGTATCTTGTAGGGCACGGGGACATCACTAGTGCGTGATGCCGTTCCCTCTAGAAAACCTCTGAAAGTGATTTCTTTTACGCCCTTTAAGATTCTCGCCATCCCAAAAACGCCCGGTGAAGCTGAAAATGCAGTTTGAGGCAACTAGCAAACTCTCTCCAAAAATTACCTACTACTCTTCGCTCAACGACGCAAGTATAACTCTCATCCGCGTAGAGAAGACATTTGACGAGTAGCTCTATAATTTTTTTCTTATTGTTTAATTTCATTTTCTCTTTCACAATCTCTTTCAATTTTGTCAAACATTAATTCATGAATAAGTCACAGCAATGCTACACAACTGTGTCTATCACCTTTTTCGATATTAAACCATTCGGTGTATGAACCATGTTTTTTTAAACAATAATTGTGTCCTGCAAATATCCCAAATCATAGTTGCTCTTTAGGTAGTAGTGGGTTTGCAGGCATAATAACGGGGTGGACGATACCGGGCAAGACAATTGTATTGTTGTGCCCCTCGTAGATGGGAACACGGGAATCAATGTCGGCAATGCGGGTAGCCTTTGTTTTTCTTACCCCAGGATTAATGGAAACTTGTTGTTTTCATGGTGATGAGCTCAATAATGGTGACATAGATGAGCCCCGTTTCCTTTAAATTTTTCTCGCAGCCTTTCATACATTTGGTGTACGGCTTGACTTTTGCGTTGGGTGAGTGATTATGCAAATTAGGCAACTTTAAGCAACGTTAAGGTTATAAGATGGGTTACCAAATAAAAATATCTGGAGGTTTTCCGTGCGTCAAGTTGTTGGTCTCAGTTGCAGTACACTCCGCGCGTTCGCAGGATATGCACGTGTAGTCGTACTTGGCGCCAATTGGTCTGTGAGACCGATGCGGGTATATGTGCAACTCTTTATGTAAGTATTTACTTTATTGTTTTCCTTATTTTCTTAATTATTTGCTATATTATTATATTTTTTATAACTATTTAATTATCTTACAGGTAATATTTCATTATATCAAGATGAATGAAGAGCAAATCAGATCGGTGTTGGAAGAAGAAGGCGAAATTTCTGATTATGACGATGAAAATGATAGCGAGGTGGAAGATTTTCTTGAGACACAAGAAGAAGATTGCAATACCGAGCAAGAAGATGATGATGAAGAGGTGGATGAGTTGGAAGACCGCCGGTTGGAAGAAAGGTCTCAAGATTTTTACCAAGGAAAGGATGGACGAAAAATATGGAACAAAACTCCACCCTCAACGCAAGTAAGGCGACGTAGTAGAAACATAGTTGTTCAACTTCCAGGAGCTAAAGGTGAAGCCAGACATTTAAAGGAACCAGGTGAGATATGGAGATTATTTTTCCCAGAGGCTACTATAAATCGTATCGTCAAATACACTAATGAGCAAATAAACCGAATAAAGTCCAATTTCACAAGAGGAAAAGACTGTACCGACACTGACGCCATTGAAGTTGAAGCACTTTTAGGTTTATTACTCTTCGCTGGAGTCAGAAGGAGTAGTCGTCTTAATGCCAAAGATTTATTCAGAACAGATGGTTCGTCTCCAGAGATATTTCGGTTGACTATGAGTTGGAACAGATTTTATTTATTGATGCGTTGTCTCAGATTTGACGAAAAAGATACACGAGTTGAAAGAGTTGCTGTAGATAAACTGGCTCCAATTCGAGAATTATTTGATGAAGTTGTGGCAGCGTTCGAAAAATATTACAGTTTGTCTCATTATGTCACAATTGATGAAAAATTGGAAGCTTTCAGAGGTCGTTGTGGTTTTCGACAGTACATTCCATCAAAGCCTAATAAATATGGAATAAAAATTTTTGCTTTGACGGACGCCAAAAAGTTTTATACTCATAAATTGGAAGTTTATGTAGGGAAGCAACCTGACGGTCCCTTCAATGTTGACAATTCGGCTATGGCACTAGTTTTGCGACTAATTGAAGGTATTCGAAATACTGGCCGTAACATCACATGTCATGATTTCTTCACTAGACTTCCGTTACTAGATAAACTTGAGTCAGAAAAGTTGACTGTACTAGGCACAATTCGCAAAAATAAAAAGGAATTGCCTAAAGAATTTACCGAGATACGAGGTCGACCGGAAAAATCCAGTTTGTTTGGGCATCGAGGCAACTGCAGTCTTGTTTCTTATGTGCCCAGGAAAGGAAAAAACGTTCTCCTTGTATCCAGCATGCATGATGATTCTGAAATCGACGAGGAGACTGGCAAACCTGAAATCATAATGGAATACAACAGAACCAAAGGAGGAGTTGACACTGTAGATAAATTGTGCGAAACCTACAACGTTGCTCGAGGTACAAACAGGTGGCCTATGGTGGTATTTTACAGCTTGATGAATGTAGCAGGTATTAATACATATATAATATACTTAGAAAACAATCCCAGCAAAAA
This sequence comes from Eudonia mercurella, assembly GCA_963082485.1. Classification (NCBI taxonomy): domain Eukaryota; kingdom Metazoa; phylum Arthropoda; class Insecta; order Lepidoptera; family Crambidae; genus Eudonia; species Eudonia mercurella. The sequence goes on along the minus strand of OY720022.1, from coordinate 17,065,050 downwards.
AGTTAACCGCAGAACCTTTCTTGAAGCTTTGTCGTATGATCTTATCAATATGCAACTTAGACGTCGAGCTCTCATCTCATCCTTGCCCAAAACCATGAAGCTAAGGCTAGCTGAAATATGTCAATTAGATGGTCCAGAATCTTCAGCAACATCTAATAATAATAAAATTGGCCGCTGTGGATATTGTTCATCAAAAAAAAACCGCAAAACCCGATACAACTGCGCTAAATGCAAAAAACACTTCTGTTTAGAACACGCTGTTATGATATGCCCTGACTGTCACAACGCTGGTGATAATTAAGTGAAAATGTGATTTCATTGTGATTTTATAAGTGATCTTTTAATATTTAGAAGTTTATTTTTGTTACGAAGAAGAAAAAAAGTTTTAGTTTTGTTTTCGTAGTACATAAGAAAAAAAGTCGATTTTTAAGGCTGTTTTCAATTCCAAGACTGATAGTCTGTAAAAAAATTAATAAAAAAGCAAGTGATTAATACCTATTGTTTCATTAAATCCTATAGTTTAGGAAATAATAATATCTACTTATGGTATTAAAGTAAAAAAAAACAAGAAATAAAGTCCTGAATATTCGGTCCGTGAGACCGTGCGCGAGTATAGGTGTCACAAAGTTTTAAAAGGTTAACAACCACCAACCCGCACTGGGCCCGCGTGGTGGTTTATGGCCCGTTCTCCCTATCCATCTATAGGGAAGGCTCGTGCCCCAGCAGTGGGACATAAAATGAGCTGATGATGATGATGATGATGATGATAGCATTCGGCTAGAGTGGCCCGATTCCATCACCAGCTCATTTTATGTTCCCACTGCTGGGGCACGAACGAGCCTTACCTATGGATGTAAACAACACAGGCAGAACGGGCTATAACGCGAGCCCGTTGTGAGCCCGGAGCCGAGTGATCATTGTTAACGGCTGCTAATGCAGCCGAGACTAACGGCTTTATGTTTTTTCGAAGCATGGAAGAGGTCGAGTTCATATATTTTCACTGACTGGTCTTTGTGAAAGTTGCTTTGGCAATCCAACACCTCAATTTACTCATACGCTTTTATTGATAATGTGGGAAAGCGTTTAAAGGCTGATGATGATATCCTTTCACAAGAGGTAGTAGCTAACCACAAGAGATCCAAAAAGAGATTTAAATATGATTTAGTTATGATAATTATTTTACTCTCATTGATCCAGCGTATGAACGTACAGTGCATTAATTTTCTTAATGTCTCTCGGCAAACTTCGTGTTTCGGCTGTCGTTGGATTTCTATAAGTTACTAGCAGTACTACAGTAAGTTACTACAGTTTCCATGACAACAAAACAAACAAATCATTCGTCCGCTTAAGAACACCCGTATCCCATGATGGACCTCTAGCAGAGCAGCGCCACCTACCGGGTCCAATTGTAAATCTAAACCATTCTCAAATCCACTTAAACACACAGACAATTTCATTAAAATAATCCAGCCGTTTAGAAGGAGTTCAATAACATACACACGCACAGAAGATTTATATATATACTACTCAAAACAAAATAAGGGCCACGAGGTATTTTGTCTGTACCATGAAAATAATAAAACCAATATTAATTTTTTTGTCTCCATAACGAAAACTAATGTTGTTTTTACCGTGTAGACCAATAAATTTATTCCAATAATAATGATTAAAAAGTTTATTTGCTTTTGAAAGAAAAAACACATTTAAGGTTAAAAATAAAAACAATGTAAAGTTACTGAAAACAAAAGAAAATACTCCATGCTCATCTTTTAGTAACGGGTATGCCCCCCTCGTTTCGTTACGCACTCCTGAAGCCTGGAGTGCATGCTCTCAATCAAATGCCTGACATTTTCCATTGGAATCTCTTCCCAGGCTCTTTTAACAGCGTTGATGAGTTGCTGTTGGTTGTGGATTTCCTGATCACCGTCTCTAACTCTTCGTTTCAACTGATCCCACATGTGCTCTATTGGATTTAAGTCCGGACTGTTCGCCGGCCACGGCAAGACTTGAATTTGAGACGCTTCCAGTACAAACCGAGTCGCTTGAGCCGTGTGTGCACGAGCATTGTCTTGCATCAAGATGAATCCAGGACCCGCTCGCTGGGCAAATGGGATCACATGTGGTCTGACGACTTCCTCAATATACCGCTGAGCAGTAACAGTACCCTCATTTAAAATAGCGAGCTCAGTTTTGCCGTGTAAGCTTATCCCGCCCCAAATCATTACATTTGGACCACCAAAACGATCGACTTCATGGATGCAGGCTTCTGAAAATCTCTCGCCGCGTCTTCTCCATACTCTAATACGCCGATCGTCGTTAAAAAATTTAACTTTGCATTCGTCTGTGAAAAGCACCATGCCCCATTGGTTTATGTCCCAGTCCAAATGTTGACGGGAAAATCTTAAACGATTTGCACGATGATTTCTGGTTAATGGAATACGGACAACTCGCCTTCTTGATGCCTGCTGGTCTTCATGCAATCGATTACGAATAGTTTGGTCACTGACACGAGTACCCGTTGTGAGCCGTAAACGATTTTGCAGCTTGCGGGCCGTCGTTGTGCGATCTCGGCGCGCACTTAATCGAATGTAACGATCCTCTTGAGCTGTTGTAATGCGAACTCTGCCCGAACCAGGTCTTCTTCTAACACTGCCGGTCTCTTGGAAACGATTCCATAGATTTTGAATAGCTCTTCGAGAAAATCCCAATTGCAAACCCACAGATCGCTGCGAATGACCTTCTTCAAGCATTGTAACGGCTCTGGTTGCTGTCAGCGAGTCCATATGACGCCTGCGTGCTTGTGGCATATTGCAAAAGATGTTTCTGACTCGAGATATCAATGAACTCTGATAATTTCTAATAAACCAAGAAGCTAAGGAAAGCAAAACGTCAAAGAAAATGCAATCAAAATTTTCAAAAATAATTTTAAATCAAATTTTATTTAAAATTGTTGCCAGCATTAGATGAATACTACAATATTAAAAAGTTTAGGTATCAAAGAGTTTGTATACTCAATATTTTACTACTTTCAATATGTAAATGTTTAATAATTTACACCAAAATGAAAAAATACCTCGTGGCCCTTATTTTGTTTTGAGTAGTATATAAAGGTAGAGTCTATCGAGTTCCTAAATTTTCTGTTCTCTCCTTTTACTTATTATTAATTTAGTTTAAAATAAGGGTCAATACTATTGTGTCATACGTATTTGTAAATCAAATCGATGTACCTCGCTGTTCACAGTTGTAGTTAAAGCACTCAATCCGTTTAAGCGGTATCCGCAGCGTTTGTTTCAACGCATTAAACGATGCGCAGTCAATGTGTAGTCATAACTTTGTATCTATCGAATCATGCAGGTCTAACGCAATGCGTTATGCGCTGCGAATGACGCATATACGAACCGCGATATAGAGCGTTCATTTCAAGGCATTGGTATTGAAAAGAAATAAACGAGTAAATCTATATGAATTGGGGGGACAATCATCAACCAAGCAGCCGTGGCTTGCTCAATTAAATCCGCTCTCTCTTTGGTTGGTGATTGTCCCCGCCGGCGACAACTATCAATATTCAATGTGTTTATAAATACTCATTTAAATACTCTGGTATCGTAGAGCTTGTTTTTTTCTTTTCAGTTTTTTCTCTTTGCAGTTATTTTTTTTATGTTAATCCGGTTTTTATGAGTATATGTATAATTGTTTTTTATATAGTTGTTTAAGCAGTCGGGTTTTTCGTTTTTCTTTTTCTGACAAATTATGATTCTTCGTTGTTGTCCTTGTAGGTTTTTCCAACCAGCCAGTTTAAAATAATTCTTCAAATAATCTATATAAGTAAATTTTTACAAAATTAATTGTATTACGAGTATTTAAGTAACAAATTCAATTATTATTATCTACCTATTTATTGAAATATTTATGTTATTATTTTTAGAAATTATGCAAGAATAAACATTATTTACATAAGTACATAAGAATATGCATTCCTTTTGCAAATTAAAATCAGATTCGCCAGCAATATCAACAGAGTTTCGAATCAAAAGAAGGTACATAACAGGCCTCTATCACCCCCCTCTATCAGAAACTATTCAATAATATGAATCCCTTTCAGTAAAACTACATAATCAAATAGGAATTATGTTCTTGATTAATTTCAAATTGCTGCTTAGAAGTCTGCTGGTTTAGAAGTCAACGTAAATTAATTTAGGAAAGCAATAAAGGTGCCGTGAGTGTCGAATTTTCGAGGTCGGCTCTTTTGTGAAGGGGGGTACGACCAAATATAACCTGAATGGTATGATCATTTTGATATATTGGTACTGTACTGTACTTTAAAGTTCCGTTAACGTTAAAGTATCTAAAATACTTACCGTTTTAATATAAGCAAGAATTTTTTTTATTATATTATACAATTAATTAATTTAACATAATAAAACAATCCTCATCCTCATCATCCTCATCAGCTCATTTTTATGTCCCCACTGCTGGGGCACGAGCCTTCCCTATGGATGGATTGGGAGAACGGGCCATAAACCATCACCACCGCGCGAAACAGGAATTTGCAGGGAGTCTGCAATGCGATTCCATGCATCATTGACCTGAAAACATCGTACCTACATTACTGCATATTATGTTCGACGAGGCTCTTTTATCGCCTATGTTCATCAGGGATAATGTAGGATTCTAATGCTATAAGAATTGTTCAAATCGGTCCATTAGTCTCGGAGACTTTTCAATGCAAACAAACAAACAAACAATCAAATCATTCCTCTTTATAATATTAGTATAGAAGTATACTTGTAAGCAGTATATAAATAAATAGCCGCGGCCGTGATTATTTCTACGTCCGTCGCAAGTGTTTCGCCAGGCAGCAAGCCAATGAGCCATGCGCCATTGTGTGAACACTAAGTGATCGTGGTACAGTTGTGCTTTGCAAAGCATGGCCCATCACAGGTCATTGTGTACTGGGGCCTTTAAAGAAGTATTATTGCATTTGTAAAAGCGAGACGCGAGTAGCGGTGTATAAACACGTGTCTCGTTTTCACAACTGCAGTAATACAAGTAATAAGTGCCCCTGCATTTGGCAAGCGTGTTGATTGAGTCAATATTTATTGACTGAAGCGTTGACTTGATTTCAATGATGGACGCGTTAGTTCAGCAATGGGACGGTATAACGCTAATTACTTTACCTCTAATGAAAATACGAGAGCAGTGTGAGCCGACGCGCGCGTAATGGGCCTCAGCTGTAGCCCGTCCTTTAACCCGTTTGAATCGCATGCATTTTCTAGAGCCTTCCCGCTCAGCTACCTACTAATCTTGTAAAGCGGATGTGAGAGATTCACCGGTTGCGTATGAATTTAAAATGTGAGCCAATTACGCTAAGTTCTGTGGCTTTGGAGTACGATAATGTTACTTTTGTAATAAAAAAATATTTAATAGTATCTATATAAAAGCTTATTACGATTTAAATGTTAACTATTTATATTTACTGAACAACATTGTATTATGACACTCTTTATTCTATTTAATTTTTTATAAACTTGTAAACACGTTTATTAAAATGTTTATCAATCTTTATACTCGTAAATATAATTAATTTATGTTTTTACTCTAATTTGACACTACACATCCATATTCCAGTCTTAAAATAATCCTATTAACGCAACAGTGTGATTTTTCTTAGATAAATGACTATTCTCCGAATAATTTCAAACTCTATTTTTAAATCTAAACAAGGAATTTCTAAAATAGTGTATTTCGTATTTCTATCCAGCAGCCTTATACTTCTGGATCGGGCATCAGACGTCTCAGTCACGCGGCCGCCGCCGCAGTCCAAGGAACTTTCAATTTGCGTTTCCAAACATGCCGAAAAGCTGGCTATCCTTTCAACTCAAACAACAAAAACAAACAACGCGCTAGCCTGCCGTATAATGCAATTTGCGCCTTTGCTACCCAACTTTTGTAACCCAAGCGAAGGGGTCGCTTGGGTTACCTACACCATATCGAACGTCAATTACGATTAATCGTAGATAGAAGTCAAATAATCGAATTGACAACGATTACGATTAATCGTAGATAGAAGTCAAATAATCGAATTGTTATTACCTACATCGAACGTTCAAAACATCGAATTTACAAATGATCGAACGTTCATGAGATTAAATTGTTATTATATAAAATTTTACTAAATCAGTGTGATTTACATTTCTTCCAGATGTCTATTTAAAATTACTGACAAAATTTCTGTAATAAACATACCGACGCTTGAAAGGCTAATTGATCCAAGCGACATTTTGTAAAACTTGCAGGAGGACGGATTAAAGTTTTGGTTTTTAGAAAAAAAAAAAACATAAATAAATACCTATATATTTATTATTTAATACAGTAGTAGTACAGTTGTAGTAATAGACTTTGATTTATTTAATACAGTGTATCCCTAATTAAGTAAGGAAGTTTTTTAAGCCATTACTGTTGGTAATTGTGTATTATTTTAGAAAATTTATGTTGGTTAACCCAAAATGCATCAAAAGATATTTTTTGAGAAACTCAAAATGCACAATGGGACACGCTCCATACAAGGGCGGTCATAAATAGTTTAAGTCCTATTTCTACCCATTTATTTTATTATATTAGTTGTTTAAATTTGTAGAAGTAAAATAGGAATCTATAAATGAAAAAAAAACATGTATTTACTAAATTAAAAAATATATATTAGAAAAAAATTACGTATAATATACAACATATTTTTTTCTACATTAATCATAATTATAGAAAACACAAAAATAACAATATTTATGTAATTTTTAAAATAAAATAAAAAATATTAATTAGAAACAAGCTATAATTACAATAAATGTGAACATAAATTAAATAATAAAATTAAACATGTAACAATTCTATTACACTTTGTGACAGAGTTTTTTTTTCTAGGAGGAAGTTTCCGAAGACTAGTAATATAAAGATCTGAATGTAATAACAGTCGTTGTATTAAATCTAAATCTAAAGACAGTGTGATCAAAAAGGCTTTGTAATTCAACTTCTGCTGAAGACTCAGTGACGGTTATGTTGGCAGAGTAACATCTTTTTTTTTCTTCAGTAATCTGCTGGTAACATGGTAATACATTAGGAGAAATTTTAGTATTTACAAAGTTTTTAATTAATAAATATTGATGTTTTGTCAGCTTAGCCTCCGTTACAAGTGACAATACATCCAGTGCTTACTCTAGATATATATGAAGCAGAAGAGATAGAAACATCAAGCAATGCATTCACAGTAGAATCATCGGACTTCGACAAATCAGCTGCTCTTCTACGTTTACTTCTTTTACTAAGTTGCGTAAAAGGTTTTCGAGGACGACCACGCGAATGACTAGGAGATTGGTTTCAGTCGGAATACATTGCTCTTTGTTTTTAAAAGTTCAACTCTTTCAATAACATTAAACCAGTCGGCATTCTTATTTAAAAGCTTAGTTTTATCCTTATTACATTTTTTCCAGTACCGACCAATAGCTTCACATATGTTATTTATAGTATACTCTAAATTATGAATAACAATGTTTTCAGCATCGTTCAGAGAGGTCAACAAAGTTTGTAAGCCGTGACGATACTTTTCAGTGTCATTGCTTGTATTGACAGATAGCCAAATTTCTAGAATATGCATTCTTGAAAACGAGCATATATATAAATTACCTTTAACAAAAAAAAACAGTTAATATTCAGTCAGAAAATCAGAAACTAATTTCGTAGCAAATGCTACGAGAAAATCTATCAACCGTAGCAGCCTTGTCGTCGGCGCAAGGGCAGATAGGGGTAGACAATTTTAACTTTCCCGAGTTCTAGAAAGTCTAAAGATTTTATTTCAGTATACCTCAATAGTGGGAACGCGTGGGAACTTATTTAAAAGTTAACTCAAACTTTAGAAATATAAAAAAAATACTTAAATAAAAGTCGCCTCGTAGCACGTGCTTAGTACATAGAATATTCATTATTATATAACGAAAATTATAAGAATAATTAGTACATACCATGTTCCTTGATATCCATTGCAAAAAAACACTCACAGCTCAAAATGGCCTAGAAATGATATTAAAGGAGGTCACGCTTTTTAGTAACTCACTGATAACAATGTTTACGTCGTATTGCGATGCGCTCACTTTGAATGCACAAAAGATAATGAAAACGCATTCTAATTACTGACCTATTTATGGTTTCAAAAGGTACAGCAACTATCCAATGTAATGACAAGTAAAAATATGTAAAACTAGAGGGTAGGTTTTAACGATTTACGACCTATGGGTGTCCCACAGTGAAATGGTTCAAATGCCTACCGCTAATAGCTATCAGTAAAGAAAACTGGCTCAAGCATCGACTTAAAATAAAATAATACGAGAGAAAATGAATTGAGCACCAAATTAACTAACAGTTGAATATGCTCAATGAGCAAAAGCAACATGATAGTGTTAACGAGTAGTAACGAAACAAAGCTTAGTTTTGATTTAATGCAAAAGAGACCAAACGACAAAACCACAACCATGGCGAAAAAGCCAAATGCCTTAATCGACACGTGTGATAAAAGTTCGAAAAGTCAAAATAGCGTAAATCATCGAGTCCTCAACTTCATCTATTTTTGTGTCGTATTGATTAATGAGCTTAAAATTGAGGCCTGTTTTGCTCTGGGTGCTAAGCGCCAAAAAAGTAGTCAAAAAATTCGAAACTTGACTCAAACGATAAAGAAAAAATTGCTGATTCCGAATATGGTATTAACTCAATGTCGCAAAAAATGTCGCTTAAATCAATTAGCCTTTCAACCATCTTATTCACGATTTATTGAATTTTTGATATAATCACAATTTGATATCATGAACGTTCGATTATTTGTAAATTCGATGTTTTGAACGTTCGATGTTTTGAATGTTAAATGTTTTTAACGTTCCATGTTTTCAACGTTCCATGTTATGAACGTTCGACATAATAACAAATTCTATTATCTGACTTTTCGATTAATCACTGTCGATCATTTGGCTTTCGATATAGCGTAGAAATCCCCCGTCGCTTTTCCGTCGACAACAGTCTATTAAAGAGTATTGTCTGTCAACAATTGTTGCAATATAAAATGCATAGGGGCTTTAAACAACAAACCCGTGATGATAATTTGATTGATTGATTGATTTATAAAAATACAATAAAATCTGCCAGACAACGCGGACTGAACATATAGCGTACTTTTATCAATCAATTTAATTAACAAAGCATTGTCAAAGCTTTACTAGATTACCTATACTTTTAACAAAGAGGTATCGTTTGTGACTTTGTTTGTTTGTTTGTTTGAATGTCGGGGCTAATTTCTGGAATTACTGGTAAAATTCCTAAAATTCTTTCACTGATAGAATGCTAACATAGGCTATAATTTAATTTTATATCCCCGCGGATGAAGACGCGGTTAAAGTGGTAGTATAAGACAATTTACTAAAACAAGAGAAAAATATCCGTTATTGAACATACATTTTCTATGCTCTACTTTCATGCAGCGTGCGCGGTGCACGGCGGCGGGCAGGCGTATCGTTGGAAGGCGACTAAAGGCCTCCATTCACGGGCACTCCATTCGCTCCACTCTATCACTCCAAACGCATAGATTTTGGAATGTTTGGAAATCCAACGCTCGGAGCGATGCCACGTAATCCGAGAAATTATCTTCTTCTTCTAGTGCCTCTTCAAGATTAAAGGTTGGCCGTTAGAGTTCTTGAATTCTTCTTTGTTCAAGGCCAGACCGAAACGGAACAGTTGCTCGACAGAGGTTATGCCGGTCCACTCCCGGATGTTCCGTAACCACGACTTCCTCTTTCGTTTAACTCGTCTCCTTCCTTCCATAATAGTTCGAAGCAACATGTATTTGTCGTGCCTGATATTGTATCTTGCGCTTTTAATGGTTGGCATAATTTTACGAGGCATATGAACACACTGAAGTACGATTTCGTTTGTGACCTTCGTGTGCAACTAATGTGCAGCATGCGACGGTAGCACCACATTTCGAATGCCTGCAGGCGTCTCGAAGTGACTTCTTTCAAGGTCTATGCTTCGCAACCGTACATGACAACAGGCCAGGGTGCCTAGTGCGAGTTTCATTCGCCATTCGAACACGTTAACGAAAACGAGAATTAGTATGGCAAAATTTTAACTCTTTTCGTATGTCGCCAGGAGGCGCTGCTTCAATGCCATAGTAATTTTCGTTTTCGTAAACGTAATCGAATAAGTACAAATAATAAACAAAACTCACACTAGAAGAAGAACTCTCCCAAACACTCACCCAGAAGTAGTTATAAAAATATGATTAAACTTGGAGCGATGGAGTGAAGCGTTGGAGTGGAGTTCCCTTGCATAGGGGCCAATATGATTAAATTTGGAGTGATGCAGTGGAGTGACCGTGAATGGGGCTATAACGTGTTCAATATAGTCTTGTAAATTCATTTCGTCTAAAGAACCTCTGTTTATTTAACTGTAAATATTCTATGCAAAAATACAAGTTTCTTGACCCAGCGATTTGGGCGTTGATCGATCAAACAGTTTCTCTTTATACAAATTCAAATAGTATAACTTTATTTTACACAAATATTATGTGACATAGAAAATTACTGCCACCCCCGCAATGCGCATTACACGTCCTAAGGCGTAAAATATCGACATGTGACAAACACAAATAACGTTACAGAGCCCAAATCAACCCGATCAACGGAACGTCACAACATGTCCGCCGATAATATATTCAGTGAATTTATGAAGAGGCAGAAATATAAAACGTTAGTAATTATTCGTGGGGAAGCCAACGCTGCAATTTTTATTTGTTTTCAGCGGTGAGAGCGTTATAATGGCTATCGTTAATTTTGCGCTCAGCCCTACCATGGATTTGCTTGACGATTGTGAAAGTTCATAAGCGAGTCCGCATTCGCACACATCAGTAGACTAATCAAATGGAGTAGGGACATTGTCGCGAGAAAGTGAAGAATCGTGTTTGAATTTTTCTTTTATTTTTAGATTAGTGTTTTGTTTTAAAACTAAAATGGTGGTGGATTATTATCGTTAATTGCCCGTGATCGTGCATATGTGTTGGCGTGTAACAAAAAAGAGACACAAAAATTTTAAAATTCTCTCAAGATGTCCGCGTGAGGTGTCAGTAATATCACAAACATTTACTGAAAGAGATTGGGGGAAATATCATCCTTTATAATTATAATCACGAGCTCAAGTTATGTTGTACTAAGTATGTGATGAAATGTATACTTTTATGCAATTAATTGTTGTTCTTAACAACATTTATAATATTCAACACAGAGAGCTCTCATAAGACAGTGTGCTTTCACCGATGACGTCGACTCCGCACTTCACATTACTTCACATTAATCAAACCATGTCCAAAGTTAACACTTCAGAAAAATAACGTTTGAACTGTGCTATGAAGTAATGACACTGAGCTGTCATGTCAACACTTTGCGTCCGTGGTTTCCGTTTGCTGATTCATATTTAATTTTGGTGTGAAAAGCATTAACGCTCAGCGAGTACAATGCTCGTGGACTCTTGGTAGGGCTACAGAAATCCGGACGTTTTAGTCAAATCTCTTTTTTTGTTACGTCCGCCCGAATGGTCAGGTAATCTGGTAACATTGTTTTTGCTCGGTGCAGTTTGAATTTAAGCATTTCATTAGTGCCCTACCTTCGCATAACTTTTCCTAAACTTCAAACCGAAGAATTATTGTAATCGCAGTTTCTACAATGTAGGCTTTAATATTTTCTGCCGTTTCCGATATTTCGGCGCACTTGCGTAAGTATGTTGTTTGGTTGTTTTAATTGTTTTTCTTTAAGTTCATTGTGGTTTTTGGTCTTCAATATTATTTATAATATGACTCAAACTGTCAAACTGCCTTCCTAGTAATAAAAATATTAAATCAATCTGTCAAACTGCCTTTTCTGTCTTAAACTGTTTTTTCCTTTAGTTGATGACTTCGTGCGATTAGCATAATGCCAAAGTTATTTTTGTTACAAGTTATACATATAAATAAACGATATTTCCTTCTTGTATGATGATGGTGAATGATAATAGAAATGAAAAGTGAGAAATGATATACCCCCCAACCCCTCGAGTATCGTATAGATGTGGGGCTTTACTAAGTCCTCACGCGGACTTCTTGAGAGAATTTGAAAAGTGACGTTGCTCTTTTTACACGACGGCCAAAAAAGGAGTGTTTTATTTTCAGGGTTCATGTATGTATCTATGTAATGTTTGACATTCATGCACACTCACGAACACTTAACGGTTAATAATCCACCATTATTTCTCATAAATATTCGACAGAACACAAATTTTACAAAATAAAACAAAACCGCAGCTATGACTCTTCACTCTCGTCAAGAAGTTCTTTCAAGAACTTTTGCGACAGAATATCTCTAATAAAAGGTTATATAATAATATCTATGAGTAAATATTTATTCGTCAAAACGTTGGTTATAAAATTGATATTTGTAAACCCACTAACAAAACCGACATAGGTGTTGATGGCGATTGCGAAAGATATTGAAGTTTAGTGTAACATACACCTTTAACAATAATTGGGAGACCAGGCATTAAACTTTAAACAGTCACCTAACGTAGTCAAAAGTTAGGGGTCGTTTGCGAGAACGGGCTTTTATCTTACCGAACGTTAAACTTTTGTGTAAATGTTACTTTCAGATGTGCAAGGTGAACTTACCTATACGTTTATGAAACAAAGTTAGATAATCGTGTTATAAATAAATTGAACTTGAATAATAATACTACGAGTACGTAGATACGCCCTGTAGGTACATTAACTAAAGCCCCTGCAAAAGTCGCAGGGATAGTCTATAAATAAACTCTTAGAAATTTATAGGTAGTTATAAAATGTGATGTTTCGAGAATTTTGAATCTTCCAGGCGAAGCGACAGACGATCTAACTATTATGACGTCAAAGGCTACTCGTACAATGTAGCAATAGTGTGGTTGGTCGTCGTATTTTCATTTTTTTTGCAAATATATTGTAAACTAGCTTTTGCTCGCGGTTTTGCTCACATGGGCAACACGACTTGTAATAATTATTATAAAAGCCAAACTTATTAAAGGTAACAGTGTAGGGATAATCCTGACACACTTCATAATTTCTAACCAGGCCAAATAACCTTTATATAAATTAAGGGTAGAGATTTTCATACAAACTTTCCACCCTTATTTCACCCCTCTAAGGGAGGTTTTTTCGAAAATTGCCAAAATACGTCATTCTTTATTTTTATTGAAAAATCTATAGATCGATAAAATTTTTTTTTTAGTTATTACTTTAAAGATAACGATTTCCCCAAAAAAACATTCTTCCGCTTTTTACTCTTTAAAAAAAAATAATCCTAAGACGTCATTCTTTATTTCTTTTTAAAAGCCAAATACAAAATTTTATGTATTTTACTTCAAAACTGACGGACTTTCATGCAAACTTTCACCCCCTCAGGGTGTGATTTTCGTAAAATCCTTTCTTAGTGGCTGGTTACGTCACTCAATTAACCTACAGTCAAAATTTTGTCTAATTAGCTTCAGAGGTTTCGGCTCAGCGACGATGAATCAGTCAGTACAAGTCATTATATGTATCATCATCTCAGCCAAAAGACGTCCACTGCTGGACAAAGGCCTCCCCCAAGGATACATGAGGGGATTTGCCATAAACGCCACGCTTGGCAGGCGGGTTGGCGATCGCAGTAAGTTGATTGAGAGTTAACCTCAGAGAGATGCAGCTGCCCATCCTCTGGAATGGTCCTTTAGTCGGCTTTTACGACACCCACGGGAAGAGATGGGGTGGTGCAATTCTTTAACCCCGGCACCACACAGGGATTATATGTATATAGATATTGTTTTCTAAAGTTTACGCGAACACTACACATTGAAATGAAACAACTTTTAAGGATCTACTCGCGTTTATTTTACACATTACATGTTACAATGTTTTCATAAAAAGCAATGTGTAAAATAAACGCGAGTAGACCCGTAAAAGTTGTTTCATTTCAATATATCGTAATTTTGCCAATAAAGTCATAATAGCCTATTTACTTTACCTATTTACAAAGGCCTCTACCATTGAAATCAATTCGCTACAATTGATGACACTTACAAAATTATTGCAATCGAAAGATCCGAAACACTTTGCCCGACCTGGAATTGAACATAGGACCTCCGAGTATCGGGCCTAGCGCTTTACCACTCGGCCACCGAGAGGTACGTTGAAATACGGAAATATCGTAAAATATTATATTTACCGTATCTACTCGTACAAAGGCATATTTTAGGCAAATTCACAACTGTGGCTATGAGACTGCATCGAATTATAAATAAAATCCTGTTAAGTGCGATTCGAGCTCGAACGCAAAGGGTTCTGTATCTTCTGAGTTCCTAGTGCTCATATTACAGACGCCTTCACATCTGTCAAATTTCTTTAATAAATGTTGAATCTCTGCAATTGCGTAGAGATGTTGCGTCACTCAGCGTGTTTTACCGCTTATGCCATGGCGAGTGCTCTGAAGAGCCCTTTGACCTCATCCCACCTTCTTCCTTCCTTCATATGCGTACACGTGCTGCTCACCGCTTCACTGTCTCAAATATCCCATAGCGCACAAAGAAACTTGGTGACTCGATTCTTAATCGCACCTCCAAAAGATGGAATAGTCTACCAGCACACGTTTTCCCTCCTTCCTGTGATATGGGGTCCTTCAAAAAAGGCGTGGAGCAGCACCTTGTAGGCCGGCAGAGTGAGGTTAACTTATGCTACGTTTGTTTTCACGCTGCACCAGTTATCTTCGCGTCTGGACTCCATTTCCACTTAACATCAGATGGGATGGAGTCATTTGCCGAGCAATCTATAAAAAATAAACCATATTGTCATATGTATCTAGTATAATATAAAGTTCAAAGTCAATTCGAATCGAATATGGATGGGAAAAACGGGCCATAAACCACGCGGGCCCAGTGCGGATTGGTGGTTGTTAACAACTGGGAATGCAGCCGGTACCAACGGCTTTACGTGCCTTCCGAAGCACGGAGGAGCTCGAGATGATACATTTTTGATCACCTATCCGATGACCAGCCTTTGCAAAAGTTGCTCAAAATCTCCGGGCGCGTTAACCACTGCGCCATCGAGCTCCTCAATAACACTAAAACAAAGCAATATTTGTTTAGAAATCTTCCAACAAGCAAATAAATAAACAAATCTAAAAGAACCCTAAAACGTGAAATTGTACAGTCAAACATTTCGCCGTAGGCACTAACGGACAGGAGCGAAATTGCGAACGGACGGTTTTCCTTCTTTAATTGTTTATTTTATTTTTTAAAGTTTAACGTGGAAACGCCGGTATTAGGTAGACGCCAGACGAAAGTAAAAATGGGAACGTAGCAATTGCCCAGCAAAATACTGAAACTGTTTTGTTTTTATGTTTCTTCTAATAAGTTGTATTAACTTTTAACGGTGGTGGTTAGAAATACTTGCCTCCAGTTAAAGAGTAATTAAAAAAGGCTTGCGTTAATGACGAATTGTAATTAATTATTAAATATTCTAATCTTATTTTTTGGATAAGAATATTTATATGTCAATAAGAATGAATTTATTGTGTAAAACATGTAATTAACTATATCCCTATGTATGTTAATTAAGTATTACATAAGATAACTTAAAAAAATCTGTCGTCGTTTGTAAGAAAGTTTAATTATACTGAAACAACTATGCGACGTAACTGTAACAATTACTGGCTGTTACGACTGCGACAGTATTGACGTCAAAAGGCCAATTATAAAAAAGTTCATTTGTTTTTATTATTTCAAACGGTTATAAAACTAAACTGGCGCTCTAATATAGGGTTGAGTTAACCTCTTCTTGTTATCACACTTGTAAGCATTTTATTGGCAGTTTTCAGTCGGACTGAACACAAAATTCAATCATAGGTCGTCCACCCGTGGTTCACACAAGCGACAAAAATAAAGGTTTTGTATTTCGTGACGGAAGGAAAAGCTCAGAACTATTTTAGATACTAATATATAATATAATATAATATATAATATTTATTTTGAAGCGAAATTGATTTAACATTTACCTTTGTTTGCGTTATACCAAGTAAAGTCAATAATGCATAAAAGCACTAAAACAATGCATAGTGGTTTCAGTGCATATCGTAAAGTGAAGCAAGACAGAAGCTTTATTAAATTTCAAAGGAATGTACGGTACGGAGACGAGTTTGCATATGCATGCATACCACGCTTATATTTATTGTAAATGTGTTTCGTTTCAGAAAGTGTATAGCGCGGCGCGTGTGGGTTCCGTACTTGCATGTTAAGCAGCTTTTGCAATGCCTTGTACCGGATGGGTGACTTACTTAATCTCGACTTGCTTATGAAGGCACGTTAAGCAGTTATTGGTCCCATTTGTTATCGAAAGATATCAGTCGTTAGAACTCGCATTGCCCGTTCTTCCAATGTGCTATTGTGTAGGAGAGCCTCAGCCTAATAGTAGGATCATCATCATCATCATCATCATCATCATCATCATCATCATCATCATCATCATCTCAGCCAAAAGACGCCCAACACTTAACAAAGGCCTCCCCCGGTTTGGTGCTGCTCGCATCCAGCGGCTACCTGCCGCGACCTTCACCAGATCGTCGGTACACCTCGATGCAGGCCTGCCTGCGCTGCATTTTCCGGTGCGCGGTCGCCAGCAGTAGGCTGTTGGCTAATAATAATGACATCCGTTTCAAAACATTGAACGCTTACTTTTATGTATACTGAGTCTAAGACAACGTTTCATAAAATTGTTTCCACAATAACGTTTTTCGTGTTACTACTAAGAGTTTGCTTGTCGTGAGCTGGCTTGTCGACATGTCATCGGTGACGTCGCCTCGATAAATACACGTCGCGCGTTGTCATTGTACGCCACGTCACGTCAGCCCCGGCGCATCATGCCCCGGCGCGTCATTCCCGGCACGTCATGCCACGTCATCGCTACATGCGTTGTTGACTTACCCAAATTGCCTTGTTGTGATGAGGCGGTGGCTTTTTAATGTAAGCCTATTTTCTCCTTCTTAAGAATCTTTTTTCATCCCTTACGCCGCGTCCGGGGCTTGGTGGCAAGCGGCGATAGAGATAGTAAAATAAATTTAAATATGCCTGCGCACGAACAAAGCGTTTCGAATCCAAAAATCAGAAACTATGAAAAATACTCAATGGAGTCCCTGGGCCGATTTTGATAAAGAATAAAAATATATTTTTTATTAGAAGATTTTAGAAATAAAAAAAAATTCTCTCCAGAAATCGAACCTGTTCAAAAAAAAGAAATACTCAGGCCAATCGTTTTGTTTTTGAGAACAATATTCTCTAAAGAAATATGAAATGTCAAATTAAAGGAAAGGGCTTATTTAAATTTTTTTGTCAGTAAAATTAGTTAATTACACCAAATATTATACACTCGTATCTCTGATCAAGGCATTTATAAACTTCCACAAAATATTTGCCAAGTGCTAATCACTTTTATTTCTGTTTTATGAACGCAATCGCCTATTGTAAGGCCATAACCTTACGAGTTATGAAGGGCATTCTTGAAAATTCTATGGAAATAAAATGAAATATAATAAGTGTACACTATTAATCTGTGTATTAAAAAAAACCTGTTTAAATATGAAATGAAAATCTTTGACTTAAATTAACTATATTCCACACCATATCCATTAGGAAAAAAAAATCAAAAAAATCACTGGCCTTACGTGGCCTTTATAGTGTAACCGGACTCGAACACCGCCAGAGAGTTCGAGGGGATAGCATCACGCAAACGTATCCTCAGCCCCCCTCACCTCATACAGTATCTCCAAGGCGTTCGGTTCGAATACAATCAACTAATTAATCTCTAATAAAACTCGTATTTTGGCTTCACCAATTTCTAATAGGTTTAACCAGCTATCTATCATCCCTCACACATTTTGATTGCTTTCGGTGACAGGACTGCCGTTTCTACCCCCACCCATCATCCATTCTAGTTTCCTGAATGATTATTGTTACAATCGAAACCCAATTTAAGACAAAACTAGGCTCAACTAGACAAAACTATTAATTACTAAAGTTTTGAAGATTTGACCTTTCGCCTACTATGGGTTCTGACGGTAGCAGCTACAACTCACTTGCGATGAGCACACGCGCCTGCGGTCTAGTAGTTAAACAACGGGACCCGGACCCGAGGTTCCCGAGTTCGTTTCCCAGTCGATGGCTTAAATTATTGTATTCGGTTTGGTATAAGCGGTAGGGCTTGTTGTCTCCAACTATTTTACTGAGGTCTGTCGCTTTAACATTAATGTTAAGATTTGTGGAGATGATGATGATGATGATGATGATGATGATGATGATGATAACCAATTAACTTTCACTTACGGCAATAATGTTACTTGTCATCGATATGAAGTCCAAGGGCTTCCCTTTCGTTGTGTTACGAAAATATTAACATTAATACTTTAACGCCGTGTTAATAAACAAAGTGTAAGCTTGGAGTAGTTACTCCGTGTTTAGTTCCCGTCATGTAAACTTCATTTCATATTAGAGTAAAAGAGACAAAACACGGAGTAACTACTCCAAGCTTACACTTTGTTTATTAATAAGCCCCTAAGTGCCTAGGTGTAATTAAACAAAGAATAAGGTCCGAACAGTTATTCCGTGTTTTGTCTCTTTTATTCTAATTCGAAATGACATTTACATGAAAGGAACAAAACACGGAATAACTATTGGGACCTTATTTTTTGTTTATTTGTAAGGCACTAACTAAATATTTTGATGTGTAACATCTTTCCCCTCGCCTTCTATATACAGGGTGGCTCATTCAAATCGGTCAGTATGGGAATGTCTGAAACTATAACACATACGAAGATTTGTTCTTAGGAACCATGTCACCGATTTTGATAAAAAGAAAAACTGCATTCATACATTTGAAAAAAAAACTGTACCCAGCTCGGGAATCAAACCCGGTTGTTTTGAAAAAATAAACTTACACTTTTTCTATTTAAATATCGATTGTGTAGGTCTTAAGCTGTAAATGTCTCTAAGAAACATGATGTCTAAAATGAATAAAATGCATTGTTTTGACATACTTTAATTTATCATAGTAGGTGTTCGAAGTGGCCACCGTTACAATATTCAACAAGTTCAGGCATGTAAAATTGTCTCTATGGCTGTTTGTATGTACCTCTCTACTTGTTACATACACCTTATCATGTGGCATTAGCATTGCATTAAATCTTTAAAATATTAAAATAATAAAAAGTAATTATTAAAATATTGTATTGAAAAAAACGGTGGTCACTTCGAACACCTACTATGTATGATAAATTAAAGTATGTCAAAACAATGCATTTTATTCATTTTAGACATCATGTTTCTTAGAGACATTTACAGCTTAAGACCTACACAATCGATATTTAAATAGAAAAAGTGTAAGTTTATTTTTTCAAAACAACCGGGTTCGATTCCCGAGCTGGGTACAGTTTTTTTTCAAATGTATGAATGCAGTTTTTCTTTTCATCAAAATCGGTGACATGGTTCCTAAGAACAAATCTTCGTATGTCTTATAGTTTCAGACATTCCCATACTGACCGATTTGAATGAGCCACCCTGTATACAATTTGTGGGAGTGATTTCGTAGAAAGTAACAGTAACAGTGTGACTCCTGTCACATTACTGTCACGTCGGAAGCGCGCAAGCGCACGCCATTTTGTAAATTTAACATCGATATCATGAACAAGACATATTATTATCATATGTGACATATTGTGTCATCATTTTGATATGTCAAATGTCTTCTAATGAGTATTTACTGCATTCTCTTTATGATTAGTAAAAAGCAAGCGCGCTCCATTTTGTTAATTTAAAATCAATAATAAGAACAAGATATGAGCTTCTTGGCGGGAAAGTGAAGAGTCATGTCTGCGGTTTTGTTTTATTTTCTAAAATTTGTGTTAAGTCGAATATTATGTGAAATAATGGTGGATTATTAACCGTTAAGTGTTCGTGAATGTGCATAAGTGCTGGCAAATGAAACAAAACAGTGCAACGTCACTTTTCAAATTTTCTCAAGAAGTCTGCCCGAGGACTTAGTAAAGCCCCACATCTTTACTGAGATACTCAAGGGGTTGGGGGTTATATCACTTCTCACTTCTCATTTCTATTATCATTCATCATCATCATACAGAAAAGAAATATTGTTTATTTATGTATTACTTGTTAGAAAAAATACTTTGACACTGGCTAGATGTGTATACGTAGGTAATTGTTAATAATCTATTTCCTATTGTAATATTGATTTCAAAAGGTGAGATGTCAAATGTTACACATCATACTCGTATGCGACTACTGTAAGGCTCGTTCGTTTTTTTATATCAACAGAATATACTACGCTTTGCCATTATAAACATTATATGCATGATTAATTGTCAAACAGAATCGGTTAAACCATGCAGATTATACACATGACGTCTGATATAATGAAATACGGTAAGCAGGCGTTGAGACACTGCAACACTCGCTCACCAAATTTGTATTTTACACGTTGACGACAGAATCGCGCCACCTCGGCCCAACTTAGATACGCTATCTGACGTTTGAATGCCTCCAATTTTGAAATTGTTAGCGTAGCCCATCATAATCTGTTAAAGCTAACATAGTATAGTGTAACAATGAGAGATAATTTCCTGTGTGGGTGGTGTCGGGGATAAAGAATAGCACCACCCCATCTTTTGTTAAGACTAAGGGACCGTTCCAGAGGATGGGCAGCAGCATTTCTCTGAGGTTACCCTCAACCTACTGCGATCGCCAACCCGCCTGCCAAGCGTGGCAATTACACCAAATACCCCCCATAATGATATGAATACCAGCAAAAACCGGCCCCTAGTCCCCGGCGGCCCCGCTCGCCCTAGCTACGGTAGCGGCTAAGGCAGCGACGGGGCAAGGGGTGCTTAGAATCTCCGGCAGAGACTTGGCTACCATCAACAACGACCTTTGGCCCTGGCAACATTTAACACGCGCACATTGCGAACTGACGAGAAGATTTACGAACTGGAGGAAGAATTGAGCAAGATACGATGGGACATAGTTGGATTATCTGAAATCCGAAGAGAGGGGGAGGACTCGATAATCCTCATGTCTGGTAACTTGCTCTATTTCCGGGAGGGCGAACAACTGTCCCAATGTGTGGCTCACTATGGGCCTTATCAGAAGGCTCAAAGTCACTCAAAGAGCAATGGAGAGGGCTATGCTCGGGGTTTCTCTGCGTGATCGAATCAGAAATGAGGAGATCCGCAGAAGAACAAAGGTAACCGACATAGCCCGAAGAGCTGCTAAGCTCAAGTGGCAGTGGGCAGGGCACATTGCTCGCAGGACTGATGGCCGCTGGGGCGGAACAGTCCTCGAGTGGCGATCCCGTACCGGAAAGCGCAGTGCGAGCAGGCCTCTAATAAGGTGGATCGACGATCTGAAGTCGGTCGAAGTGAAGGTCGCGGGAAGCCGCTGGATGCGAGCAGCACAAAACCGGTCGTTGTGGAGATCATTGGGGGAGGCCTTTGTCCAGCAGTGGACGTTTTTTGGCTGATATAATTTTTTTATTCATTTTTATTTTTTATTTATAGATTTACCAACATTTGTTAACATAAATATTCTTATATATTCTTACAAACTAAGTAACATCAACACCATCATGATGATGATGATGAAAAATAACTGTAATTTAAGTAACATAGAAAAGTTTATTATTGGTTTTGAAAATCGTGGTTTTTATTAAACGTTGTTCTTTTATCACCGCCGGCCGGCGGCGCTATTTATTGAAGATATTTGGTTAGATGTTGGTAGTCAAAATATTATTATTCCCTTAGGGGAATTGGGGCTTAGACCCCAATCGCAACGAATTGTTTGCGCGAGTACCTATGGATAATTGAACCGATTTCGCGTTCGACGTATTCGATCTTATAAATAACATAATCGCTTTTTTCGTAAAGTGTTCGAGGAAAGCGCGTTTCGGTTTTGTTGATGTAGGTATAGCTCGTGTCTGTGATAACATATCCACATTTGGAAAGAGTGGTGTGTCAGTCCATATAATACTCATTGTAGCGAAGGCTTGATTTTAAAAATAGAGACCTGTGCAGTGCTATGTAATGGGACAGACTCAGAGTATATGATATTTACTTGTCATTTACTTTTTGTTTTGGTATGGCCTTTGCAGAGTAACCAGAAGGAGCAGCGTTTTCCTAGATTATCGTTAAAACGCGACGATTTGACTTACCAACTGGTTACTTTTCAGTAACAGTTTCAACTAAAATAAGTAATACTAACTAGAAAATATTGATGAAACGATGCTAGGATAACATTTTCAATTGACTAGTTCGGATAGTATAAAGGTTTGGACAAAGTGAGGCAGGAAATTATTCAGTTACTTTCCATTTCCATTGTAAGTAGGTATATCATTGTTAGATTATGCAAACATAACAATTGAAAAATAATGATTAGTATATTTCGGAATGCTTGCTATCGTGCAAAACAGCTGACTTCATGTGGAGAGCATTATTAATTTGCACACGAACAATGCATGGCAATTCAACTAACTCGAACAAAACTTGCACTTTGGCATTTGTTCCAATGATCTCTGATGCCTTATCATATCAGATCTTATTCGCAAAATCAATTGATTCAATTTTAATGCCTGTTTAATGATTTATTACCTACAGATAAAAAAAAAGTCTTGACACTCACTGACTGACTTATCAACACCGAGCAAAACCTCCTAGAAACCTAGAAAGTTCTCCTAAGACCCTAAAACCTAGTTTCCGCCTAGGACATATAAAGTTGAAATTTAACACTGATGTCGGTCCTTTTATGACGTAGACAAGGAATAAAGCCTGATGATTCCTAAGACAGATTCCCTGTATCTCTTATGTTATCGGAATCCCTTATACCGCTTCTGCCAGACAAAAAAAATCAACAGATTTCGCAATCCCCGCAAGAATCGGAGTATTGAAAATGAATAAACAATTTACGAAAAAAAACTATTTTATTTTAAATAACACAAGTTTGTACAAGTTCATTATAATATTTTATATATTTTTTTTACCTTAGTCTAGATTCATTTACATTCACGCACACTTAGTCCACTGCACCGTCCATTCTCAAATTCAAAACGCGCGCACGGATCTTAGCTCGAGTTCTTCTTAGGAGAACCTAACAGCATACGGCATTGTACTGTCGCATTAGTATTTCAATACTGTGATAACAATTCACTCTATCCTAATTATGATAATGTCAAATGATATGTCACATTACAAAAATACAAAACCTTTAGGCGTGAAAGAGGAAGAAACATCCATCTATCTATACATCCATACAAACTTTCGCGTTTATAATATTAAGTAGTATTTTCAAAACTCCAACTCAAATGCACTTCTTGTCTGCTTCTGCATCTTTTAACATCATTACCATGACGATCGGTCAATAATCGTTATACCTTGTGATGATTCTAAAAAAATAAAAATCTTTTCTTCAAAATAAAAAAAAAAGTATTATAAACGATTTTCGAAATTCCAACTTGAATGCTCTTCTCTCGTTAACTATCAATTTCTGATGATCGTTCTGATCAACGTGAAACGCGAAGTATCAACATCAGGTGAACGTTCTCATCCTCACGAAGAATCAGCGTCCGGTGACCGTTTTCATCAACGCGAAGTATTAACGTCCTGTGCCCGTTCTAATCAGAGTGAAATGCGAAGTATCAACAACAGGTGACCATTCTTATCCGCACGAAGTATCAGCGTCCGGTGGCCGTTCTTATCAGCGCGAAGTGTCAACGTCAGATGACCGTTCTCATCAGCGCGAAGTATTAACTAAATCTAAAATATTGAAGATTTTCTTCAATATTTATAACTTTTTTATAGGGTAAAATGTACCCAGTTACCTTATTAAATCACGTTTTTGTCAATATCACTGCGACATATAACATGTGATATGCTTGTGACGCAACGTGCTGTAAAGATGGTAATCTAAGGTCGATACTACGGTTTTCTTATTAAGGCTGGTGCTGGGTCCATTGCGCCGGGCACGTCAAACTTAAACACGATCCAGATAGCTGTTTGTTTGTAATAAGCAACTGAAGACCACAGGTGAAAAGCAAGGAATGTCAATTGCAAGTAAATTTGCATAAATTAAAAATAAATGTAATCAAAGTCTATATCTTTTTATCTTTATTGTTAAAATCAAAACCTTCATTCCTATTTTATCAGGAAGTTAAAAATAACAAAAATCTGAGAAAGAAATAATAAGCTAAAACAAAGTCACTCAAGTACTTGCACTTTCTCAAATTGAATGTGGTAGATTATTAAAATAAACTTGAGCTACAAAATTTCTTCAGAACTTGTAAATCAATGTACTTTTCGTTTGATATTGGTATGAGTCCTAAAATATAAAAATATATAGTTTTATCTTACTAAAATACATAATTATTATAAATTATTATAAATATTTCCGCTCTTTTTTCGTTCTTGTAACTTCACTGGCGTGTTTTCATCACTGCTCGACATACTTACTTAAATTATTATATTTATTATGCGTTAGATCAAAAACAAATAAAATCCTACAAACAACCGCCGAAATAAACCGTTAAACAAATGAAGGCGGAAGCCGAGCTGTCAACGTGACATTCCCGGTATTTGCATTTTTCGCGCGGACGTTCAGGATTCTTGCCAAGTCCAAACAACCAAATAACGGGTCATAGGCTTTTTTTTTCTTTAGTTGATGGCTTCGTGCGATTAGCACATTTAGCCAGTGTCAAAGTAATTTTTCTTACAAGTAATACATAAATAAACAATATTTCATTCCTGTATGATGATGATGAATGATATTAGAAATGAGTAGTGAGAAATGATATACCCCCCAACCCCTCGAGTACCTCAGTAAAGATGGCATTACTAAGTCCTCGGGCGAACTTCTTGAGAGAATTTGAAAAGTGACGTTACACTGTTTTGTTTCATTTGCCAACACTCATGCACACTCACGAACACTTAACGGTTAATAATCCACCATTATTTCATATTAATATTCGACATAACACAAATTTTAGAAAATAAAACAAAACCGCAGACTCTTCACTTTCCCGCCAAGAAGTTCGGCCATACTCGTAGTCTATAATAACTACGATTGTTGCTTCTTAAATTTTTACAAGATTTAAGTACACACGAATGCTGCTAGATGTCATCATTAGTTAACTTTTGTACTTTTACTGACATTCCTTTTTTTCCCCTGTAGTCTTCCTGAAATACCCTCAAGGAGAACGTTTCTAGAATTGGATTGAGACTGAGTAGCTACTCCCAGTAGTCGAGTGGAGAGATGATTGGGTGGTCCAACGAATTTAACTGTGTATTACACTAATAGTACCCCATTTCCTATTTTGTGAGGTTAGTTTTTACTGTCTCGGGAGTTTGGGGGATGCCCAAGCTAATGCCAATGGGGGATAGAAGAGGAGGGACTTAGGTGGTTGCCATTCATGGTTCCAAGCCGTGCAAAGAAGGGATACATATTCCTATACTACATGCCCTGCAAACTGAGAGAGATCAGATGGCGTATGTGGGACTCAAATTTTCTCCTGCAGTTGCACTACCTTGCAGGTTCCGACTGGCCGTTTCTAGAATGAATGGGACTCAATGAATGCCCGGCACCCGCATCAAGCGCTGGACGGTGCTGTGCGGCCTTAAAATCGCTCGAATTTTAAAATGTCGGTAGGTTTCAGTCCTATCTAAAACAGATCTTTTTTTAAGTACTATTAAACTTTTTGGTAAATATAAGCATCGCGAATACATTGTAACTATTTAAATAAGTAAATAAATATATACCAATTACAATATCATTATATATACATATATAACTATATCATGGAGGTAATTAATAATATTATTTTGGAATGTTAACTACTTTTAAATTAATTATCGCGTCTTTGTGTTTCCGGACAATTATTACACGTTACATTAATTAACGACAATTTTAACGATGTATACGATTTTCGTGGTGAGGATTCACACCCAATAATTTATCGGAAATGTATTTTCTCTGTTTACTTGTAAAGCTATTGGCCGACGAAATTAATTATACAATTTAATTTCGTTAATAACTACGTCCGCATCATCATCAGACAATTATTATTCGATACTTGATCCGAAAACGTTGATGTAAAAAAGTTGCGTGGCTTGAATGGGTTTGATACTCAGGAGTAGGTACGTACATATTTTATTGAGCCTTACATATTAGCCATCCGCGATTCCCCAGAAACGGGGTGGTACTCGATAATGAGTTTTCCCTAGCATAAAAAAAAATTGGTTGTCTGTAAAGTCGGTTTACTGACGATAGTTGAACGTGACAACGAAACAATTTAAAAAAAAATTTCATAAAATTCTTCATTAAGAAAATCATTTTAAATTTAAAAAATAAAAATACAACAAAATATATGTTGTATTCGAAATCGGAACCCCTGAAAACCATGGAAATGATACCCATATTAATTTTACATAAAAAAGTCACGTCCGCCATCTTGGATCTCGAAATAGATGTTGTATTCGAAATCGGCACCCCCGAAAACCATGGAAATGATACCCATATTGATTTTACATAAAGAAGTTGCGTCCGCCATCTTGGATCTCGAAATAAATGTTGTATTCGAAATCGGCACCCCCGAAAACCCTGGAAATGATACCCATATTGATTTTACATAAAAAAGTTGCGTCCGCCATCTTGGATCTCGAAATAAATGTTGTATTCGAAATCGGCACCCCCGAAAACCATATCTATATCATAGATATCGCTCGCTAATTATCGCTCGCTAATGCCGCGTCATATCGATGCGATAATTAGCGAGCGAGGTAACGCGGAACTTTTTCGTGCATGCAGCCGGGTCTATCAATTTATAAGACGTTGTCACGTCAAAAAGGTACATATTGTACTCAGTTTGATGTGACAGTACGCTGGTTTTAAGTTCACTCGACTCCTTATTGAAAATTGTCGTTCATGGCTTTTTTGACAGAATTTGCCTTTACAGTCACCGGACGTAAATCGTTTATAGCATATTGTTGTATACCGACCGTTAGAAGTAAGATAGGCGTTTAAAACAACTCAGAGTGTTCGGCTCATGCTAAGTGCTCCCATTTCGATTGGTTATGCGATTTACTACTAATTTGTCCTTTCAAAGTAAAACTTCTGCCTTTAGAACTGTGTGGAGTCCTTTTTGGTGGGAAAGTGAAAAGTAGTGTTAGCTGTTTTGTTTCATTTTCTATTTGAAATAATGATTGTGTGAGCGTGCATGAGTGTTAGCAATTTAAACAAAACAGTGAAACGTTACTTTACAAATTCTCTCAAGAAAACCGCGTGAGGTGTCAGTAAAGTCCGACATCTTTAACTGACACTCAAGGAGTTTCTACCATCATCAGTCATTATGTGTTACTATTAAAATAACATATTGTACTTAAAAGTTTTCATAACTTTGACACTGGCTAAATAAAAAATACTTCGATACTGAAATTTAACGTAACTGGAACAGGCATCAAACGATACGTATCTAAACCATCTCCAAACAATAATACGAAGGCTTGTAAGGTAAAGTGCCCCGATATAATTTTGGCAATTTGTTAACAGTGGCCGTTCATTTTCCGGCGTTCCAAAGCGAATATTTATTGGTACCGAAGCGGCGGGTCGCGAAACATTTGCATTCGCAATTTTTATTTGTTTTTACCGGAACGGTTTGATAATGGACGTCATTAATTCGGGCGACGCCAATCCGGCATTTCGCCGAATTCCGGTAGCTCTTATTTCTTATTTCTACGCCTTTAAGCGCTCGCTATTTGTACGAGTAAGCGCATGCAACAGGGCCGGCTGAAAAGCGGAATATATTAAAGTGAGTTTTCTCGTGTGCGTTTTGGAGAATGAAATACACTTTTTAGCTCTTTGTGCAAAGTATCTTTGCTAGGATTTTCTGGTAAAGTTTAGCTACGAATGAATGCTTTTTAATAGGTAATTTAACCAGCGGAAGGTGGTCTCATTTCTCTAAATTATGTAAGTAGTAGTGTTGGCGATAGGTCTGGCAACTCTGTTGCTATGCAATTGTAAACAGAGCGCCAACCTAGGTCGGATTTTCTATAGTTTCTGTGTTTTAATATTAATTTCTGTAATATATCGTTAAATTCACCATATTTGAGGCTATTCTTTCCGTCTGTCACATCGTGGTCCTTCATTCCGTAAAATTTTACCAGCCTTTTTGCAAATTTCACACTTCTAAATTTTCATTTTGTGAAAAACATGTACACGCGATCAAAAGCCCTAAAAGCTCAATCCGACTTAGATCAGCGCCCGTAGGGGTCGACAACCAGGTCTCATGCATCCTCGTCATTAAGCGCTGTGAGAGCCGCCCACCTGAAAGCAGCGGAGGCGGCGCATCAGCTGCAGATCGCTTATCTAAAGCGGGAAGCGTTGGCCACCGCCGCCGCCGCTGCCGATAGAAAAATCGCAGACGCTTAGCTAGAAGTGATGTGGGCGGCGCTCGAGGAGGAGGACGCAATGAGCGCAAGAGGCAGCAGCCAGGCTGCCACCTGGGTGGAACAAAGTGATTTCACAGGAGCAGAACCGGTCTCGGCCGACTCGGCAGCCCTTTTCGATGGGGGTTTACAGTGTGACGACGGTGTGGTGCTGTTTTCGCGCAATCGGGCCCAGTGTGCCATGAGCGCGACGCCACCCAGGTCGCGCCTGAAGCCGCTGCCCCTTAAAGCAGCAGCTTTTCCTCCGAGTCAGCAGCAGGAAGGTTTGCCAACGATCGCCCCAGTTCAAGGTAGTAAACCTACTATGCAGGTAAGTGACAACGTCAAGAGAATAATCATTAAACACAATGATAAGGCAGAGCTACCAAAGTTTTATGGCGGAGTCCTAGAGTGGCTTCTTTTTAAAAGAACCTTTGACATTACTAAGTGTCACTTAACAGCCGACGAGAACTTAGCTAAACTAAGCAACGCCCTCCAAGGCGAAACAAGAGAAGCTGTTTACGCCCGCCTTCTATGCTTGCTTGAGTGCGAGCCCATTATGCGTTCACTGGAGGCCCGATTTGCTCGACCGAAGCGAATCGTATCTCTCTAACTAGCAGCTATTAGAAACCTACCCAAAGTCGGGAGGGATGCCCACGCTATTTCGGTATTCGCGAGCAGGGTTGTGAATACTATCAGCATCATCAAGTCACTATCATCATCATCCTATTTACATCCTGAATTGGTAGATACGCTAATCTCTAAATTAAACTCGCTATTTCAGAACAAATGGTGTGACTACGCAGCGGAACATTGCGCCGCGGGCCATCCGCAGATTGAAGCTTTTGCACAGTTTCTCGAGGTGGAGGCTGAAAATCAAGCCCATTTCATGCCATGCGACGCTTTCAAAACCCCGCCGCACAGCGAAAAGCAGGGAAGGTATAGCCTAGTACCACCACCAGCACGTTTCGTACAGCACCAGGCTCACCATATTGCACCTACTTCATTGAATAGATTGTATTTAGTTTCAACCCTACCGCCGGGCTCCACGACCTTGCCTGCATGCCTGTACTGTAACCATAACGATCACGGTTTAAAGTTTTGCCCGCGCTTCGCAGCACTGAGTGTTCCCGAGCGAGTTTCTTGGGTCCGCATAACAAGGTTTGTTTGAAGTGTTTACGCAAAGGTAGGCACAGTTACAGGCAATGCAAGGCGAAGCCGTGCGGTATCGACGGCTGTAGCGAGTTTCATAATAAATTATTACATTCCGTAAATCAAAGAGAATTTAACACTGTAAAACACGTCGTTGGCATTTCTGCGATGACAACTGTCGATACTGACAATAAAAAAGAAAAAACTTCGTTCGTCAACCAAAAAGTTGGTCACATAAAGTCGTACGAGGTTTATCTGAAATTAAAATAGGGATATTATCACGAATACCACATATTCTTACGCGCCTAAAAACGAGAACGCGATACTTTTAAAGGTATATTACCAATAGTACTTTCCGGCCCTAAGGCTGAAGTGCAAACGTTCGCCCGTTTAGATTATGGTGCCACCGCGAACCTCCTAGATATGGAGCTAGCTAAAAAGCTTGGTGTTTCGGGGACCGATGAGGTTATGCGCATTGATACTATAACTGGTACAAGTGATGGTATTCCTGTTAAATTTGTTGATTTTCGTATTCGTGGGAAATACCAAGACGAAGAATTCGTCATTCGAAAAGCCCGCGCCATCCCTAATTTGTAACTTAGGCCTCAGGAGGTCACGAGTAGAGATCTGAACTTCCAGCATCTTCAGGATATCTCTTGCATTTAGCTTTTGACATGGCCACACCAAAGTTGATTGTAGGAACGACTGATTAATATAACAGGACAGGACAGGATTTATTAATAATATTAATAAGTTGAGATAACTTGATATATTCGTAGGATGTTGCTGGTCTTATTCTTTAGTCTCTCAATGATTTTTTCTTCTGAATAATTTAAGTGTTTGGTATAGTTATATTTAACTATACCAAACACTTAAATTATTCAGAAGAAAAAATCATTGAGAGACTAAAGAATAAGACCAGCAACATCCTACGAATATATCAAGTTATCTCAACCTTTAAATACGATAAAACGATTTATAATCTTCTTACATAATCCATTGAATTTCATGAAATTATCAGTTACTGTCCAAAGTTATATGATAACTTTCGTGAGCTCAATCAATTACCCAAGGTAAAATACTACAAAGGAATTCAGAATGTCCATAGAATAAAGATACGCGAATTCTTTTCCATCAGAAATTGCCTTTAGTGAGAAACATTTATTGTCAACATTGGATAATCCAACCCTTACACCTAACCTACCTTACCATATCGTCTCAATTCCATTTTTTAAGTGCGTGGGACCCAACTCAGGACCCCATGACAAATAGCTTATTGCCTTATGTAGGTCCAACTAACTACACAAACTAACAAATATTTCTCATACAATATCAGACTACCACGGGGAATTCTCATTGATGATGGCAAATTTAACTGAAAGGAAACATTCCTTTATTTTCTAAAATAATTAAAACTACATTTAAAGATTTTTGAAATATCACCAGCTTGAGCCGGGAATGGTATGGTATTTCATTCATTGTAAGAGTACAATTCCTTATTCTGTGTTCTTACCTACTCGCATTGCTGGTCGCTAAACGCGACATAGGAACATTGCTGGCCGTTGCTCTCGTGTTATTTGGCCAGTACAGTTACGGTTTATCTCAAAGAAGGTTGTCAAAGTAATCACCTCATTGACCAAATTGTTCGAACTGTGCATAAGTGTTGGTCAATGAAACAAAACAGGGCAACATCATTATCATTATCTAAAGTTTAAATCCCGTTTGTAGAATTTTTTCAACACATTCCGATTTACCTCAAGAAATTCGAGTAAGATCTTTTAATAAACTGCAACATCCTTACTAGAACTCAAAGGAGCTGCATCATGGAACTTACCTACTTGATCATCATCGCTATTTTAATGTTTAAATAAAAAGATCCTTTGTTATGGCCTTTGTCCAGCAGTGGATGAGTGGCTGAGATGACAGTGATGATGGTGAATGTAACTCTCCTTTTAACACTGGCTAATGTGTAAACACTAAGCTATATAATTAACGAAAAATAAAATGTTAGAACTTCTGTTTTGGGCTGACGGACACTCGCACCCAGTCGATAATGTATGTTTCAAGATCCACCTGGCTTACTTGGACTAATGTGCGCAATCCATCATTCAAAAAATTTTGGAAGGATGTTAAGTTAACAGACTGCTCAACGGCTAAGAATAAACTTAAACTTACTTAAACTTACTTAGCAAGTTAAGAAACAAAAGTAATGTTATGAAATTTTTATTTTATGGATGTGTAACATCTTTCCTCTCGCCTTCTATATATACAATTTGTGGGAGTGATTTCGTGGAAAAGGGACGGAAGTACGTAACAGGAAGTCCGTAACAGCCACCAGTGATCGACACTTTAAGCCCAATGTCCGTTGTAGGTAGTAATATTTGTGGGAGTGATTTCGTAGAAGTGTGATCGTAACTGTGTGATACTGCCGCACAATTTATGAACGCATTAAGTACAACTTACTGTGTTTGTGATTATAATATTTGAGGTGCTGACATTATGATCTATTTTCTTGAAACTGTTCACATGTTCTTTACAAACAAACAAACAAACAAACTCTTCAATTTTATAATATTATATAGTATAGATGCTTTAAAGTATATTTCGTTTAAGTACCAAATTGGTCAGACTAATTTTCGAACTTTTATAAATGGCCATTAATTATTTTTAATTTATTACAAGGAAGAGCTTCATCTCTTGGTAAGTGGTCAAAGGAAGACCGTGTTTCATTTAGTTTTAATTACGTAACCTTTTTGTATTTTTGCAAATATCTATCTAACCAAGCAGCTTGTACGTCTAAAATAAAGTATGCTTTGTATATAATATACAGTTCTCTATTTAAATATTACCTTCATATGTTTAAAATGGCTTTTGTAATTGAGTTAATCAAAAGATAACTTTAGGAGGCAAGAAAATTGTTTTAAATGTTGAATTTCGTATAGAAAAAGTATTCAAAATAATATCATAAGCGGTAAAAAGAAATATATTCAAAAAAGCATTGCTCATCATTTATTTCTGAATAAATATTTATTAGCTAAAATCCCTAAAAGGCTTTATCTTTTATATAGATAAAGATATAACTAATATATTGTTTTATCTCCTCGGTGCATTCCATTTACGGTTTCAAATAACACTGAACATTCTTGTTCACTGATTTATTTCCACTCTCTCGCTAAGTCCTCTTAGCGTTCACTCCATTAAGTTTGTTATTTTCTTTTTAACTGGGTTTTAATATCTATCTAGAAGAAAACTGTTACTCGCAATGTCAGTTTTTTTATAATGTTTTTTTATGTCAAAGCAGGCAACCTATTCAGCCCGCCTGATGGAAAGCGGCCATCTATGGACGATTGCAGTTATCAAGGTCATCACCATCCCCAGCAGTGGGGACATAAATAATGTCCCCACTGCTGGGGCACGTGCCTATCCAATGGATGGATAGGGAGATCAGGCCATAAACCACCACGCAGGCCCAGTGTGGATTGGTGGTTCTAAACGAATGCCAATGCATCCGGGACCCATCCAATGACTGCAAACCGGGCGCGCGAACCACTGCGCTATCGAGCTCAGTTATCATATCAACTTTGACCAATAATGTATTGGATAAAGGATCCGGAACAAAAAAGCATCTCGAAGTGGTCTTGTTTGCTGATGTATACCTATTTATTTAAATTTCGAATTACAAAATTTGAAAAAACTCATTGGAATACATCAACAACTTCAGCTTACTGCGTACCTACGATCGAAGGTTATCAAGGCAGTTACGGAGTAAATACTCCTTTTTAAATTATATAGGGTACTATTTATATTTTTCTACTTTTCTAATTGTCAATCTTCTTTTGTTTTGTTTTTCTCTCTTTTGTCTTGTCACCGTCAATGCTGTATGTTGTTGGTATGTTTTATTTTCTCATTCTTATGATTATAATTATACCTTTACTTTGTCCTGTAATTCCCTAATACAGTCCACCCTTTCGACTCCCTCCGTTGCATATCACCCCTCGTCACTGACTCAAAAGCTTCATATACTTCTATGGCCTGTAATTTGACTGGGTCTATACCCTTCAAATCGGAACACAACAATGCAAAACAGTGCTGTGTGGCGGTAGGTATATGATTGGTCACCATTTAGTTCGATTCCGGATCCAACATGTACGGGTTCGAATCTCGTTTGCAGAAACCTTTTTACCAACACTTAATGAAAGACTCTGAGATCTTAATGCGAAATCTCAGAGTCCCAAACAGTATAAAAATCAGTTTCTCTCCCACCTATTTTTGTATGGACCTTACTTCAATTATAATAGGTTGTTATGATAAGCGTGTAAATTTAAGTCATTAGTATCTATTATAGGATTGATGGTGTGCGCATACCTATTATGCGCAACGCCATTGATTGCGTAAGTGTATTCCTAATTTGTTCTCTCTTCATTTTTCGTTTTATGTCGACAGAAATAAAATGTCTGAATATATCATACGAATGAAATATGTAAATCAAAGCGTAGGTACCGCCATTATCGGTACTCCTTTGATGTCTCGCATTTTTTATTTCTCTAGGCAAGATCAAAGGAAAATCTTCTTAAATAAGTTAGACGTCTCTATCTAACCAAACATGAATACTTTCTCAGAGTCATTTAGCAATAAAAACAGTTCAATTTAAATAATGTTCATCAACTGCATTGCGCTATCAAAAATAATATATGTAAAAAACAAAATCACAGTTTAGGCCTCGATTCTGTTATTTTAATCTTCCACAATCGTGCGTCTGTCGGTGGCCTGATTATGACAATTTTTTCATAGCTGTAATGTCAAAACCAAAATACCAACATACTATTAACACATTATTGTATAAGCAGACTTGAGGCCCACATCGAGCCTGTGCTCATCAGATTTATTAACTGTAGGCATCATCCAAGACAGCTGAATAATAAGCACAATGCGGTATTCCTCAGACAGTTGGCGGGATGAACGTTGGCTGGGCCTCAGAATAAAAGCTTTAGTTATTATTATGAGGGCTGGGTGCGCGGTGTCGGAGCGCGATGCTGACGAGGCTTGAGCGTAGCGCATAGTGACTCACTACGTTGCAGAGTTAATAGCCTTGATAATTTCCCATTGCTGGAACATATTGAAATCAAATCATCTGTACAATTGATAGGAATTGGCTTCTCCATGGCTTGGCATCCTTGGGCATGCATTAAAAATCTGAAACACACTTAACCCTATGTAGGAATTGAACACACGATTTCCAGATATCGGGCCGGTAACCATTCTGCCAGTCGTTGCTGGTAGAGAGCCGAATTTAAACACTTCAGTTTATTCTGCGTGAAGCATGGCGCGTTCACGATAAAGTAGCGACGAGGTCCGCCACGCTAGCATCGAGTTTCGCCACGATAGCGTTGAGCTACGCCACGCTAGCATCGGGTTCCGCCACGCCAGCTGCATGAAAGCAGTTAACTGATATGACGATAGTCAGTGTGACTTAAAATGAGTCTGAACGACACTGCCTCGATTAAGACGATTCGCTGTAACTTACGTGTTTACTTTACAAAGTTACCGACGATTCATGTTGAAAGTCGTTGTAGTCAGTAACTAATGACACTAATGATCCGTGGAAATGGGAGGAAATTACGGTAGTATCCAAAAAAGTGCACCTACACACACAAAATTATTTGTTAGTCAACGAAAATAAAAACTTAGTAATATGAAAAATAATGTTTATCACATTCTATGTATCGCATCAGTCCCAGAATAAAAAAGGCGTATGCTACGAAATGCAAATTGCCCAGTATCTGACTACGAGCTAGACTACAAGTAGATCGGGGAGCGGAATGGACTTTTAATTAACTAAAACGTCAAAAGCATGTTCTATTTTGCCGCTGTTTTATTACCGTTCCCTTAATAGGAAGCTCTAAAGCTACACGGAGTACTGTCATTGACAACAAATAAATCAATTTATTTCGGTCGAAATGAGAATATATAAGGTCACATTTTACAACTGCAAATATTTTGAGGATAAATTCAACAACATATATAAACAATTTTTATGAAAAACTTTAAATTTTTATACGCTAGTTTTCAAGAAAAACGCCAAAAGACATTTCGATTAAAAAGAAAAATAAAGCACTTTCGGTAGTTTCAATTCAAAGGACGCGAATCAGAGAGGCCGCAATGCCTTCACCGCTTACACGTGCCCCTAGTTTCATTCAAAAGAGCCGACAGAGAGGCCGCTCTTAAAAATATTACAATTATTGTGTCAGGAAAAGAAAAAAGAAAACTAGCCTGAATTTTTTTTTAAATGCTAGGGTTTTATTTCTCTGATATAATTAGATGTTTTGTCAAAATATTTGCAGTTGATAAAATGTGACCTTAAAGATTTGTGTATAATTATAATCAGCATTCATCTGGTCTGTTCCCAATCTTATTTGGGATCGGCGCAATATATCTTCCTTTACATTCTCCTAGATCAGCCGTCATCTCAAAATTTAAAATAGAATAGAATAAAAAGAATAAAGAGAAAACATTTATTACATACATACATACATACATACCATCACGCCTTTTTCCCAACGGGGTAGGCAGAGACCACATTTATTGGCATTTTCATATAATTTGACAGTTTAAATCTTAACATATAAACGGTGATGTTTAGAAATATAAAAAGGTAACTTAATAAACACAACAACGGGAAGGAAAAAAATCATTTAGAGCCAATAATTAAATTATAGTAAAGGTAAATTACAAAAAAAAACTAAATTAAACTTTAAAAAGGCTGTCTGAGAGTAGCAAGAATCATGTCTTAGCACAATATACTCTCACGTCACTCAAAGTTAGGCCAAGTGCTTACCACGGCCATTTTTTAAACTGTTTTCTTCGCCATAATAATATTGTCTTTCACACATTCTATTCAACTTTTCTTCGAACTTCTTTTTAACACATAACTGTCATCTTTTAAGTACATAACCTATTTCATCACATAGGCAATATAAAAAATAAAATAATAATTAAAAACAATTTGCAACTACAGGTGCTGTAAACTGAAGTATGCAACGTCACATTTGAAGTTCTCTCAAGCCCGCGTGAGGAGTAAAGTCCAAACTCTTACCGAAACCCAAGCGCTAGGAAATGTCTATACAAATATCATTGTCCGTCTTAAAAAAACCACGATGCCAAGATTAATGAGAAAATGAATAAATGAATGAAGCCAAAGTGTGAGACATCACTTCAGTATTTGAATTCTGTTAAGAGTTTGCACGATGGCACTGTAAAACTCGTATACTGGAATTCAAGGAGACCGGGGGTTTTTTTTATCAAGCATTAACGAAATATACGCATCTAAATAATGACAAAGCAAAACCTAAACTGTCAACAGTAATCCTCAAGACATTAAGAAGAGTGGATTGCCATTCGCGGCTATTAGCACAATTTCGGCACATCACAACCAGAATTATGTAAACACTTATATAATTTGTGTTCTAAAAAACTATATATTATTTAATGAGATAAATCTCATTAAATATTATATAATATCTTCATAAGTCTGAGACGGGCCGCAGACTGCAACCGCAGGCGCCACTGTGGCTTGCCGTTGCAGTGTTGCCAGCGGTCGCGGTCGTCTCTATTCCAAACGTAGCGTCATGCCACGGCTGCACAATGCATGGAAAAATGCCTCAGTCACTCCCGTACCTTGTGGTTGTACGCGTTGTACGTGTGAACTCTTTGCGGTTCGCTACACAACTGGTGTTGCGGACTGCGGTCTTTGCACGCCGCAACTGCAGGCTGCGCGCCGCGGCCGCACGTCACAATGTCGCATCGTTTGAAATCAATTTCATAGAGATTCATAGAAACCAGTAGTGTCGCTTGCAGTTTGCGGTTGCGGTCCATCTCGGACTTATACCTTAATGTCGATTTTCAGTTCACTGACGGCCCATTAATGCCTATCCTGTTATTTATTTCTATAATAAATGGTAAGCACAGTGCCTTTATCTCACCTGATGTTAAGTGATGATAAGGCCAATGGTGGAAGCGCACTTCACCCGGGATCCTCAACTAGTGAGGCACTGGCTATCTTACCTGTAGCTGCCGGAACACAACAATGCTACAAACATTGATGTTATGGCGACATATTTAGATAAGATGGTAGTAGGTAGGCGGACAAACAAGTCCTACCACCAACCAAACCGAGTACACAAACTTGCACCCCCCGTTGGGAATCGAACCCAGGACCTCTGGGTCTAAACCGGTGGTCTTAGCCACTAGACCACAGAGGCGATTAAAGCTGTCAGCCATACATTGATCCCCGCTAACCCAACTGGCTAGCAAAATGGCCCGATGTCTCAAAGGCAAAACTATGCCCAGCAGAGCGACATATAAGCTCATGGTACTGGGGGTATTCGGTGAAGGTTTTACTCCGGTAACTGTTACCTAACGTGGCTTAGGGGTTTAGTAACAACCGTATTCGCATTGCACGAGTCTCAATGGAGTCTGGAGCGCTCTAACTATCATAGACGTCCTACGTATTGGCGGGCCGTCGCAGGGTGGAATATGGAGACTGCTGCCGTGGTTCCGAAATGCCCTCGCGACATGTGATGGGATGGTACATGAAGTTCTAGGTATGCTCCCTTCTCCCGAATACCGCTGGAGTACTGTATAATAAGGAGACTGCAGAAGATAAGCTTCATAGATGC
This sequence comes from Eudonia mercurella, assembly GCA_963082485.1. Classification (NCBI taxonomy): domain Eukaryota; kingdom Metazoa; phylum Arthropoda; class Insecta; order Lepidoptera; family Crambidae; genus Eudonia; species Eudonia mercurella. The sequence continues at coordinate 17,026,646 of OY720022.1, read as the reverse complement.
TGCGCCCGAACAACGCACACATAGACAACCTCTCACAGACACGACATCTCCACGAGTCTCCTTATTTTGTGGTCTTCCCTTCAGACTCCTTTAAAAAAAGTGTTGATAAAAAGGTATCGCGGCATCGTCTGTAATGTTGACAAAAATGACAAAACATCAGTGGCAGGGCCGTAGCGAAGGGGGGGGGGGGGGTGTTTGCATTGTGGGGTAATGCCCTTCCTTAAAATATAATAAAATACCTTTAATCAACTAATAAAAAGCAAAGTACTGCAAAGCAGATTTAAGACGGAAAAAATACTAGCGTATAGTGGCATCTATAATGTAAGGGAATTTAAGGGAATTTTGTTACATCCTGTATATCACCCCGACAATTACATAAGCATTAACTTGACTCGCACATGTTCACAAATAAAGGACACCAAAATTCGATTGACCAAAACATATCAAGCAACTTCCGCCCTACCTGTAACCACAGCTGCCCTACCTTAAATTCAAGTCTAGCTACGGCCCTGAATTCAGTGGCATTACAAAACTATACGGAATGCAACAAATTTTATTTAGATTAATTCCGGTTCGAGTTGGAACTTAGTTTGTGGAGCAGCAGCGATGCAATGCAAAAAGCTTTGTTGTTGAGAGGACTTGATATTGCCGGCAGCAGTAGGGTAAAATATTAAAAAGCTGTATTCCATCTTACTGGGACAATCTTACTGAAATGACAGTCGTTCTTTTGTTTTTCCCTTATTGCTGTCGTCCTCAATACTCTTGGCACGGTCACCCATATTAAGCAGTTAATCGAATTAGTGCGGTCGGTCTTATCTTATAAAAAGATTCTGGTTTCGTACTTGGTTTAGTAGGATTGTTATCATACAATTTCGGTACAAACAATGTGTTTCTATTGTATGTTTTACGAAATGTCTTACGGAAAAAACAACAAAAAGGATAGATGGCTAGCACAGCGAAACAAAGCCAATCTAGTCTATTATTATGAGTTATGACAACCAATTATGACTTTTAATTAGTTTAAAAATAGAAAAGCTTCTATGCATGTTCGACTTTTTGCAGGACAGATAATCAGACCGATTTTTTGAGGAGCTCGATGGCGCAGTGGTTAACGCGCCCGGTCTGCGAGTGCTGAGGTTAAGCAACTTTTGCAAAGGCCGGTCATCGGATGGATGACCAAAAATTTATCATCTCGAGCTCCTCCGTGCTTCGGAAGGCACGTAAAGCCGTGGGTCCCGGCTGCATTAGCAGTCGTTAATAACCACCAATCCGCACTGGGCCCGCGTGGTGGTTTATGGCCCGTTCTCCCTATCCATCCATAGGGAAGGCTCGTGCCCCAGCAGTGGGGACATAAAATGAGCTGATGATGATGATGATGATGATGATGAAAAGAAAAATTACACTTTTTCATTGGCTAAATGCTTGTGCAAAGCCATAAAAAAAAACTCATCACATTCTAGCTTTTTAATTTTTCGTTGCTTAGGATCCAATCCATGCAGCCTTAATAAAATTACGGTCGAATTTCGACCACTGGGAAATAGTTAGCTGAACCCACGTGGAGCAGGTACTTGTTTAACAAATAAATCACATTTTGATTAGTATTTATAACACTGATTATGGCACGATAACGTGCTCGATATTCAGTCAATTTAACATAATGGTTTGATTTGCGTGTTGCGTTCTGCCAATATGAGTATACCGGTGTTCGAATAAAAGATTCTATTATGTACATGTAATTAAGGTTTCATCTTCTAGATATTATGAAAGAGGCGCCCGTGGATTATTCTGCTCTCGATACCCATCAGGGCGCCTAGTGCGAGTTTCATTCGCCATTCGATCACATTAACGAAAACGAAAATTAGTATCGCTAAATTTTAACTCTTCTCGTATGTAGCCAGGAGGCGCTGCTTCAATGCCATACTAATTTTCGTTTTCGTTTTCGTAATCGAATGAATACGGATAGTAAACAAAACTCACACTAGGCACCCTGAACGCCTCGGAGAATCTTGAAGGGGACGGGGACACGCTTGCGTGATGCCATCCCTCTAGAAATCTGAGGATGTTCGACCACTAAGGCTTTAGGACGTTCTAGTTTCTCGCCGCTCCTAAAGGAGGCAAACATCAATATATTAGCAAAAAAAAATAAGGTCGAAGAACTATTGAAAACGTAATTCTAAAACAAACGTTAAAAGTGTAAAAAGGAAGATGAGCCTGCGAGTCACTGTTCGGCACCTAATATCGAATTCAGGAAAGGATGAAAAGCAGTTGGCCGAGCTCTCGAGCGCAGTTTGATTGCTCCCCCTCCCCCTACCCGTCCCGCCCCGGACCAACTTATTCAAATCCATGCACATTTTAATATGACCTCCGCCATCCACCTGTATGTTAAACTGCAATCGTATTCGATTCGACTCATTATCATGATCCGATCGCTGAATTTTGCATTCGCCATGCCGAATACGTGATCCTATTCATAAAGATCCGTTTGTGTTATGTCGCACATGCTGTATTGATGCCGTTCGTCGCGTTATGAAATAGCTAGTGGCAGCGATTAGGACTTGTTACGTCGCCGCATGGTGAGTCGAAAGCCGTTATAATAACGGAAGTTAGCACGCCACAGTATGGCTCCAACGAAAGTTTAGTTCTAATATTCTCAAAAAAATATATTATAAATATTTTCATTCAAGATTTTCATAAGATGACAATGAGAAAAAATTCTTCGTGACAAAGGAGACTTTGGCACCTACTTAAAAACTTAGGTAATTTATTAAAAGACGTGTTTGAATAGTATTCATAATTGTCACTTTGATGCTAAGGCTGTGTTGAATCTTGGATTATCTGAAATAAGTAAAAAGTTTAAGTAAGAGTAATGAACACAATAATTAAATAAGAATAAAAATAATCAAAAAATAAGTACTATATTTTATATTATCAAATAAAATAAAATTAGTAGCTATGTTGAATGCTTATGCGGTTCACAAGTTTGTATAGCCCAGGAATAGAAGGAAATGGAGTGATTGAAACACCATGAAACAACTTTTTTTAAAATATTGATAAACATTCATTACTTTGACGTGCAAAAGAGGTTTTTTATCTGTAATAGTTGTGACTATACTTGAGACTATACGCACAATACGTCTTTATTACATTTACTTAGATCCGTGCTCCCTTGTGAGCTTGCCAAATGACTTAAAAGCAGTTAATTGTTCTATTGATGAGCAAAAGTCAAACAGACTTCCTTAGGTTCGTAAAAAAAAATTGATAATATTTGCGTTCCTTGTAAGCATTGCTGTATAATATGGCATACATTATTAGTGGAGTTTATTTGATGGGATCGCGGGAAGTTTTCTTCACATTTTGATAACTTTAAAGAATTTAGAGTTATAACATATATTTCTTTATTTTGTGCTCTTCAATTTGTTTTTTCATATCCATATCTTTCCGTTTATTTGGCCCAGTTTGTAATAAAAAATCGAAGAGCTAATAAAAAAAAAATTAAATAATCTATAGTCGAGTACCATGACTCTGCAATATTTTGAGTTTATGGAAGATATAAAATATTGTTATCTCCATTTTGCATTTGCTTGGTCAGATTTCCATATTTCTTTTATGATAACCTATTGGTAAGGTGAAATATTACAAGCTTTTATTTAGTTTCACCTGTCGCGATGCTTGTTTGTGCTAAATCAAAAATTGCAAGTTCAATTTGATCCACTTTTCGGTTACCGATTGAGCTAAAATTTTGCATGCATGTGTAAATCGGATGACAATGCAAAATTATTATGACATGGAGCTGATCCGATGATGGAACTGGGAGGTGACCAAAGGAACTCGGTAGTTAAACGACACAACCCCATCGAGTTTGGGCTCGTGTGATTCGACTTGATGAGTACTTCGGTGCTAGATGGTAACCAGGGTTTGATGATGGAGCTGGAAGATGGCCATAGGAACTCGGTAATTAAAGACACAACCCCATCGAGTTTGGGCTCGTTTGATCCGACATGATGAGTACTTTGGTGCTAGATGGTAACCAGGGTCTGATGATGGAGCTGGAAGATGGCCATAGGAACTCGGTAAATATCTTTATTAACCAGGGTCTGATGATGGAGCTGGAAGATGGCCATAGGAACTCGGTAATTAAAGACACAACCCCATCGAATTTGGGCTCGTTTGATCCGTCTTGACGAGTACTTTGATGCTACATGGTAACCAGGGTCTGATGATGGAACCGAAAGGTGGACTTAGGAACTCTGTAGTTAAACGTCACAACCCCCTTGAGTTTGGACTCGTTTGATCCGTCTTGACGAGTACTTTGGTGCTAGATGGTAACCAGGGTCTGATAATAGAACCGGACGGTGGCTATAGGAACTCGGTAGTTAAACGACACAACCCCCTCGAGTTTGGACTCGTTTGATCCGTCTTGACGAGTACTTTGGTGCTAGATGGTAACCAGGGTCTAATGATGAAGCAGGAAGATGGTCATAGGAAATCGGTAATTAAACGACACAACCCTATCGAGTTTGGGCTCGTTTGATTCGTCTTGACGAGTACTTTGGTGCTAAATGGTAACCAGGGTCTAATGATGGAATTGGAAGATGGCTATGGGAACTCGGTAGTTAAACGACACAAACCCATCGAGTTTGGGCTCGTATGATTCGTCTTGACGAATACTTTGTTGCTAGATATGTCATATCGTTAACGTTGCGCTTCAGGGTTCCAGGGCGAACTCTGTTGTACTGAAGCCCTTATCCCCCTACAAAAATACTAAAAAGTTAAAAATAAAAATAAAAGAAAAAAAAGTCTTTTTAAAAACAAGCTTTTATTACTTGTAAATAAAAAAATAACACGCTTTTATTTATATAGAAAAAAAACCTTATTATTAGATTTAAATTATTTTTAACTTTTTAGTTCTTTTTTATTAACAAGTAATAAAAGCTTGTTTTTAAAAAGTATTTTTTCTTTTATAATTTTTTCAATATTTTTAATTCGATGCGTTGGTACCTATTGGATACAGGCCTTTGTGTAAGTCTCATTTCTGTTGAGCATTGAGAGAAGATTGGACTGCTGATTCCGTTCTAGGAACTATAGTCTTAATGGTTTTCCCAAATGAAGTTTGACTTTCAACTGTTGGATTCAGGCCATATGACCATAGGCCACATGACCAAGCATAAGGGGGTATGGCTGGGAAACATAACTCGCCACGTTGGTAGATTTTACAGATTGCCATCCTACTACAAGATCCGGGAGTAACGACTTAGCGTTCCTTCAGAAGCACAGAGGAGCTCTAGCAAAAGTTGCTTCACTTTTAAGATCACATCTCGAACGGGCAAGCCGCCGCGCCTTCGATAATGTTACTACCTTGTTAGCGTATCTTTGAAATACATTGCATACCATACCGCTTAGACATTACAAGAAAACATTGAATGTGAAATAAAATTACAAAATTCTTTAAATACAAGTTAGGAAGAATACAGCAAAAATGTACATTGAAAGCTACATGTTATTGTAGCAAAAATACAAAAGAATAAAGGACACGAGTGTGTTACTCGTACGTAGAAAATACTAAAAACCAGACAGAAATTTATTGGATCGATCGTTAAAATTCAGGCGCATGAATGCGACAGCTGAATAAAAGATTGCATCGGATCACGATGCAATTTTTTGTTAAGCCAGCAATTAAAAGTTTTTACCTACTATATATCAACAATTTACATTTGCGATTAAATTTAAGTAGTATGAAACGCACTGTTACATTTTGTTACAAGTGTTTTATTAGAAATTTGTAGTTACAATGGGTAAAAATTACATAACACGGGAGTGAAAAAAACGTTCCCCATAACCATTCAGCGCGGGAAAATTTTTACCGTCACTAAGGCCTAAGTGTTTTTGACATTGATTGTGGAGGAAACGCGGGCGACCAATCAGCGATGAGGAACGAGGAGTGTCGATTTTGGATTCTGTTGACGTTTCATATAGACAACGGCATTTTTAATAGGGCGCGCGTTACAGTAGCTTATTTATTTTAGTATTCAGTATATAGTTTTTTGAGGAGCTCAATGGCGCAGTTGTTAACGTGCCCGATCTGCGATTGCTGAGATTAAGCAACTTTCGCAACGGCCGGTCACCGGATACCCATCCGGTGACCGGCCGAACCAAACTGTATCATTTCGAGCTCCTCCGTGCTTCGGAAGGCACGTTAAGCCGTTGGTCCCGGCTGCATTAGCAGTCGTTAAAAACCACCAATCCGCAATGGGCCCGCGGTGGTTTATGGCCCGTTCTCCCTATACATCCATAGGGAAGGCTCTTTCCCCAGCAGTGGAGACATAAAATGAGCTGATGATGATGATGATGATGATGATGATGATGATGATGATGATGATGATGATGATGAGATAGTTTTTTTTACGAAAAGGCATAATATCTGAAGCTTCTGGGTCCACAACGCGTGCGTGATACTCGAGTAATTCATTAACTAGTCCTGCATGCCTATATACGGTCCATTAATGACGAGTTGGAAAAGCCAGGGGCCTAACACTGGCAACTCTATCTGGCTGCAAATAAATAAAAATACCATTTGAATAAATCTAGAGTTTTGCTATCTTCTCCTTTTGCCTGTATTACTAAAATCTAGAATAGCATAAGGACCCCATTATCCGTAAGTGCCCAGGACCTCCAATAGGTTAAAGACGGCACTGACTAAGGCACACCAAATAGGCTGATGATTACAATAAATCTTGAACTTAGATCAGTGACTCGTTAGCTGTCGCCTTATTTGTGTGGTCACAGTAC